>CAWUFW010008274.1:600000-908833 GCA_963921515.1 Calotriton arnoldi
GACCTTTGGTCACTGCCATTCAGAACTCACGACTCAGTTCAACTTGTGCCAACAGCTGGGCCGAAGAGTACGCCGGTGGAGTATGTCAATGAAAAAGGAGTACTGTGGGCAGCGCCGTGGAGGCCAGCGATGGTCTGCGGAGGCTGCAGAGGTCATGGGACGGGGGCCTGGAGCTTGCACCGGCACGTGGTGGGCCCTCTTTGACACACGCCGGTGTCGGCAAGTGAGCGGAGCCTCCTTGGTGCGCTGGGCCAGGCATGACGGGTCTGGGGACCAGCGGCCCGGGGTGCAGCAGGCACACAGGGACGCAGGCCCCGCCGTGCACGGCACCGGCCTTGTGGCGGGTTGGGAGGCGCCGCCCTGGCAGACGCGTTGGCCATTCCAAAAGAGGACCACGCCCAGTGCGACGGACTTTTTATTCACACCCCTACGCAGGCCTGGCGTACGCAGGGCCAACCCACTCCGCCCGCGCATACAGGGGGGATGTAACGTGTGACATTTCCGCGTTCTGCCCCACAGCCTGTGGGGACATGGTAGCGTCCACTGACCACTACACTCCATGCACCAGCAGTTAAAGTCCACATTGCCATTTCCGTGGTTTGCACACTGAAGTCTGTCCGCCACCTCCACGCCACACCTGGCATTGGGTAGGTTCTCATTCATTAGTCACTTGCCGCTCTCGCACATGCCTGCTCCAAGCCTCTCCTCACATCCTTCTATTGTGTGGCTGTGGTGCCATGCCGTGGCTGGGTTGTGGGCATGGCAAGCCCAGGTTCCCAATGGAGTCGTGTTGTCATGTCTGGTCGGTTTGCATGTTGTGTGGCATGTTGAATGTAATTGTGTTGCATGCCCATTGCCAGTGTCGTGAGTTGCATGACTGTGGGGTGGAGGTGTGCGGTGTGTTCATTTGGGACTTACCAACGAGCACTGCATTTCCATAGGTGCCATCCTGGGAGCGCTGGTTGATGATGGACTGTCGGGAGATGTAGGAATCATGCACTCTGCCTGGGGAGTTGGCCACGACATTGTTGAGGAGTCCCGGGCGGTCCACTATTGCCTGCACATCCATGGGATGCATGTGCTTTCTGTTGAGGTAGTTGTGTGCAGTGTCGGCAGGGGGCACAAGGGGTACATGTGTGCAGTTGAATGCCCCTGACACCTGAGGGAATCCAGCTATGGCGTGGGAGCCTTGCTTGGTCTCCAGCTGCTCCTGTGCAGTGTGGGTGGAGTGGGGGTGCTGGGGTACCAGGCTGATGATGGCATCCAGGACAGGTGTGATGAACTTGGATGGGGCTGGCTGTGAGACTCCTCCGACTCTGGCAGTTGTGGGTTGGAAGGTACCAGAGGCCAACATGTGCAGCACAGCCAGCAGCTTTGTCTGCGGAGGGATGTTCATTATGCGCTGTGTTGGTACCGTCAGCAGGTGGGTGATGTGGGTCAGGATGCGGGGGATGGTTGTCCTTTTGGGCCTGTAGTGGGAAATGTCCTCCTCTGGCGTTCGGTCTGTGCGGCTGGTGCGTTTACGGTGGGTCCGCTGTCTTTGTGTACGCTGCCTCTGTGGTGGTCCGAGGGGGTGGGGGGACGGGTCCTGGGGGTGGTGGCGGGCCTGGGGGTGGTGGCTGTGGGTGTTGTGGCCCTCATGGATCTCCGAGCTGCATGATCATTGTCTCCATGGCATCTGTGGGTCTTCAGATGTGGCTCTTGGCTGGGCTCCCTTTCATGCAGCAGGTAGTCGTCCTGCTTAACACCAGCAGAAGGCAGGTGTTAAATCCCTGCTGCTACCGCGGCTTATCGCCTGTTTTTGGTTCGCATCACAGATCTGGCCGCTCGTTGTGAAAGTGGTGTAGTGGTGTTTTTGTGTGTTTTTGCACAGGAATGCCTACTCTGCATCTCATTAGGGTTAGTTGGTGGTGTCACCCGTGGAGGTAAATTTTGAGGCAGTTATCGCGGGAATACTTGCGTTGTCTGCAGTTTGCAACCGCTTGTGAATGGGGCGTTAAATCTATCTCCACTTTTGTTGCGTTAAGGTGGCGATAACTCGGCGATAAGTCCTTGTGAATATCCCCCTTAGACTTTTGTCTCAGATTACCTTTGTGATTAGCCCCTATATTTCTGTGATGCCCAACTCACAAATTAAAAAATAATGTTACCATTTGAGCAGGACTTCTGGCTGGCCCAATAAATTTACTAGGGGGACCCTTGGAAGATGGAGGCCCTGGCTATTGCCAACTTTACCCGTGCATTAAAAATTCTCTGTTATAAGCTATATGTGAAATTAGGCAAGTTAGCCTGTGGCATGTTTATCAACGAGATAGATGTGGCAGGAATAAAAAAACTAATTAGTTTAGCATTACACTGCAGTTTGTTGCAGCAGCAGCACACAGAATGAAAGATCTTAGTCTAGATGTGTATGCTACTATTAGCCCCTGGGCATGTCATCACTGCAACCGGACTTTTGTACTGGAAAGTGAATGGTCTGCTAGCACAGCTCCACAACTGCCCCAGCGCAAGGAGACTTTGGTGGTCATGCAAATGGTACTTTATATACCAGTGCAGAGTGGATGATAGATGACATAACAACTATGCTTCACATACCAGAATGGGCAATATGGGAATTTCCAGGGCAAGGGTGCTTTATATACAATGGCAATTTGAAATCTGGGTTAGCAAGTGCTCTTCTGTATACAATGTGTAAACTAGCATTACAAGTGTGTGTTATATGCTGATACAGTGTGGAACATTACATGGTGATACTGCTTAGGTTCTAGACAAAACGTGACTTCTGGCATTGTAAAGTGTGCTTTAAATACTCTGGATATCGTGAATTATGGCATCACCATTGTGCTCTACATTCTGGAGTGGGCATTTGAATCCTGGTGTATTCAATGTGTGATTTGTATGCTGCTGGGAATCAATGTGGATAATGGTATGCCAATATTTGCTTTGCCTACTAGAACAATGTGGAGACTGGCACAGTGGTGTATGAATCCTGTAAGAATTTATAAACTGACATCGCACTGTATGATATTACCTACTGGTGGTTGCCAGTAGGTAGTTCTAGTTAGGACCGTTTCCATAACAAAAGTGTTTTTTGACTTACCTATATCTTTGGCGCCGTTTCACGAATCTTAATGAAATTTTCCCAAAAAAGTGTCTCTGTGAATTTTGTTGTGCATGGAAAGTTTTGGAGTGATCCGCAAAGCAGGGGCCGGGAAAAAGGGGGGAGGGGGATGTCTAAAAAAGTGGGTTTTCTATGTTAATTTCCATAGACTCTTTGGCCGCGCCTGCTGCCCGAATCGCTAGATGGAATTACACCAAATTTAGCAGAAAGGAAGATTTGGTTTCACAGATCACCATTTCAGTTATTTTGTGTAAATCCATTCAGTAATTGTTGAGAAAGTTAATAGAAAATAATAAGGATATCTGAGATCGCAGCTAATTTGCAAATAATAACAAGCTTGTGCAGGAAATGCAGAGCTCTGATTTGCTACCAATACTTCAACTAGGAAGTGATGGCAACCATCTTGGGACTCGGCTTCAGGTGAGTCCCCCAAAAAAACATAAAACAAAAACAAAAGGGGGCATGGATTCACCATCTACAGACACAGGCTTACGGAAAACTTCTACTTTCACGCCCAACACCAGCATGGTGCCGCCGGAAGTACTCACCTTCGAGAAAGCTGTTCTAAAAGAAATAACAGAGAAACGCTCTGAGGTCAGGTTCTCCAACACCATGAATTCTGAAACCGAAGCCATAAAAGCACTATCAAATGACCCCAACATAACTATAAAAGAGGCAGACAAAGGGGGCGCCATCGTCATCATGGCGACCGTAGACTACCGGACGGAATGTCTACGCCAGCTGGAGAATAACAATTACTACACTCCCCTCACCCAAAATCCCACCCCACGCCTACAAACCAGAATAAATTCCATGGTCACAGCGGCTCTCAACCAAGGGTGGATTACCAAGAACGAGGCCGAGTTCTTGACAAATCAGAATCCTAGGCTACCCTATTTTTACATCTTGCCCAAAATCCATAAAGGGGTCACTCCACCACCTGGGACACCTATTGTCTCGGGCATAGGGTCGGTCCTGGAACCCCTATCTAAGTTCTGCGACCATTTTTTCCAACCTTTGGTCCGCAGAACACCCACTTTCCTACAAGACACTAGGGATGTCTTAAGACTCATTGAGACCACCAACTCAGAGGGCCCTCTTCCAGATGTACTGCTTACACTGGACGTGGAGGCCCTCTATACCAACATTCCACAACTTAACACACTTGAGGTAGTGGAGGAGACACTCCACAGTATTCCCTGGTCTTCACCCACTCCGATCAGCTTTGTCATGGAATGCACCCACATTGCATTCACTGAGAACTTTTTTCAGTTTGAAGAACAATTGTTCCATCAGACGCAGGGCACGTCTATGGGCAGTACCTTTGCCCCGAGTCTGGCATGTCTCTACATGTCAGACTTTGAGGCAAGGTATGTGCTCACGGATTCCAACCCTTTCTCGGATAACGTTCTCCTATGGAGACGTTATATCGAAGATATTTTAATATTCTGGAAGGGCCACATAGACGTGATTCCCAGTTTCCTAATATGGATTAATAGCCTCAATCCCTACCTCAAATTCACAGCCAATTGCTCTGAGCGGGAACTCCCTTTCCTTGATCTCATGATCATCAAGAAACCGGACAGATTGGATACCATCACATACAAGAAACCCACCGACAGCCACTGCCCTCTCTTGTACCAAAGTTTCCACCCCAAGGCCCTTAGGGAGAATTTACCCTACGGCCAGTTTCTACGTATTCGTAGGAACTGTAGCAACATTGAGGACTACAAAAAACAAGCATCAGAGCTAAGCACCCACCTGGCTAGGAGACAATACCCTCCTCGCATTATAACTAATGCACAAAAACGAGCACGCAATGCCAACAGGTTAGGCCTCCTTGAAACACAGACCAAACCTGAGAATGATCTCATTACATGTGTTACGACCTACACCCGAGTCAAACATGTTAAAAAGAGTCATAAACAAACATTGGAGAATTCTGGAGACAGGAGACCTGACACTAAGCAAACCACGATTTGCTTTTAAAAGAACAGCCAATATCAAGGATCTATTGATCAACACTAGACCAAAAAAACCCACATCCACGGCACCCAACACATTGTGGAATTTACCACCTGTGACTGGACACTATCCTTGTGGCCAATGTGTAGTCTGTCCCTTAACACGAGCCACTAAAACAATCCCACTAACTAATAACTGGACATGGACCCAAAACAAGCACACGAATTGCAACACACGTAATTGTATTTACCTCATAACATGCCCCTGTCATCGCCAATACATAGGGATGACCACTCGCGCTGTGAAGACGAGAATCACTGAACACAGGAGTAATTTTCGTTGTAAAAAAACGAATACAAAAATGTGTGCTCACTATGTAGAACAAAATCACACCCCCAACGATCTACAATGGACGGTCCTAGAAGATTTTCCCACCATCACTAAAGAAGCTTTATTCAGGAAGGAACAATGTTGGGTGTTTAAATTGGGAGGACACACTAGGGGACTCAATGATGAAATTCCATGGGCAGAACTGAACCACTAGGGCCCATTCCTACCATCCCCTCTCCTCCGCACACTAATCCTGACAGTGCCCCAATACTCGGCACACTTACCATCACCACCAAGACAGGACACCCTTAGGTCCGACATAGGAATTATCGTGCGCAAGCCCCCATTGCTTCGCCTTTACTAACCTTGACATTTGACCTTATGGTCCATGATGAACCCCCCCTCAACATACCCATCTTGCACTGCAAGCCACCAACTCTGACATTTGAGTTTTTACCTTACCCCTCACCCAGCAGCCCACACTAGCATGTATACTCCACCCATGGATCTTACTTATCCACTAGCCAGCGATAACACACTGATGCATGGTGTAACTTACCTACCACATTCTGAGCCTACAATAGCAATTTCACACCTGACCAGTGCTCAAATTTACCCAATATCCTATTCCTTAGTTGTACACACTAGCGGTTGTCCTCTCAATAAAGTTTTTAAACAACCCCGTTCCAAGATGGCCGCCGCGCTTCCATACAATCTAGACCCTACTATAAATAGCAGAGAACCGGAAGTTGTCCTCACGGGGCCCGGAGCAAGGGTAGGACGATTGTTAGTTGACTGCCTACACCTGTGAGTATACGCTGCGCTCGTACGTCCAGCATGACCGGTAAGCATCTGCCACTGTTACCGATGTCTGAATCCACTGTTTGTTCTTTTCAGCAACCGGAGCAACGACGTGCTCTGGTTATCCCCGTCAGCCTTAGACTATGTAACTATGGGTGAGTTTGCCACCACTGTGTGTTTGTATGTGTGATCAAGAAGCTTGGTAATTGTTACGTACCTTGCTGCTTGCTGCCTATGCCAATTCAGCTTTTGTCTTACCAACATCAGCTAAACACGATTGCCCCGCGCTGGCAGTCCAGATCACGCTCGGCTAATACCGCGCACATTTGTCTAACATAAGCACCCCTGTCCATTATGTCCATCAATTGTTTGGCATCAATTGTTTGGCAATTTCCCGCATAACCTTGATTAGCTCATGTCATCTACCCGCCATTGCGAAATATTTTGGACCTCATTTATCGCATCCGAATGTCACGACAATGCTTTCGCCTGGCTACGCACGTCCCCCACCTAGTGCTGTTCCACAGTTGGGGATCCATTGGCATCCGATGTTCCACGCACTTTTAACCGCAAATTTTACCGCACTGCAACCAGGAGACACCCACCAGATCTCCTTCAATTCGTTCGAGTATGAATGCTCACGCAACCTTACGCTCATTCGTTTAAATATATTCATCACTTGCCAGGCACATGAGTTTATGCACTGGCGATGCTTGAGCCACAGCCAACTAACGTGTAATTATGTTATTGCCAGGTTGTTTGTCAGTACAATTTACTGTTTTTACATAACCATGTCGCCACACTGTTGGCTTATGCTTTGACTTTCATTGGTTTTATTATTATTTTTATTTTTCCTTGGTTGTACCTCCCCTTCTTTTCCCCTTCTCCCACAGGTCTACAGTACTCCCCAGTACAAGTCTACTAGGAAACTCCTACCGCATCTGGCAATTTATGTCACAGAATCTCAATACCAGACGGTAGTGCACTTTTCACACTCAGCTTTCTCAGTCCTGATGAAGTGCCATTTGACCCGTTAGGGGCAGACTGGGCACGAAACATGTTGACCATCCACACTTTGATAGCCCTTTAGGAACATTATTCCCACATAGGGGCACACGCACAGTTTTTAACCAGGCTAGAGCTACCTAATACATTAAAATTTGATCTTAGTAGGACTGCTCCAGACCTATTTTACTTATTTCACCTCCCCATGCACTACCCAGCCCCCACACCCGCACGCACCTAACGGCTTCTTCAAAAGATCCCCGATAAAGAGCCCCGATTCCGGGAGCCCGTCAGGCATTGCAGCGCCGGCTTGACGAGGGGCAAACGCCCAATGATTAAGCATGACACCTCTCGGGGTGTGTGAGGGCATCATGAAGAAAGACCTGTCTTTCCCCCACGTCCAGACAGGAACTGCACACTCCCTTTAGACTTGGCAGGGTAGGAATCCCACCAGGGCAAAAAAGCATTATTGCCAGGAAATTGCAACAAATTTGTGGCAACATTTTAAAAAAAATGAGAGCAGGGTCTCATTCTTATTTATTCTAAAGCCCCTGGATGGGGCATGTACCGGGGGCATATGGGTAGAAAAAAAAGGAGGGTGGTGCATGGGGTCCCCCCTCCTAAGGTTCTTTTTAGCCCTGTGACCACCACCTCCCTGTGGCCTCCCTCGTGGTGAGGTTCAGGCACAGGCAAAATCCTATGGCAGGCCAAACAGTGGAACCTCAGATCAGCTCTCAATAGTCGAACCTGTTAGATCTCTAGCTGAATGGGGTGGGAGAATACGAGGCTGAATGTTTAGACTCAGTAAGTCGAACAGACCTGTGCAGTGCGCACATGGGGTACCCAATTCTCTATGCTGGCCTAGTGTCCCCTCATAAATATCTCAGTGGGATAAAACTCGGCTGGAAGTGGCACCCTGCTGGTCATGGGTTCAGATTCTCCCAGGATGGCGTGGCCTGCATACTTTCAGGGTTAACAGCATCTGAACCACTGGTTGAGCTGGCAAGACTTTGGTGTAGCTTGTCATATGGAGCACCATGTACTTGTCTATTTGACTGTCCCAATAGAGGTACAAGTGCTTCCTAAGGTGCGCTGCTGGATTGCAGAGCGCTTCTTAACACAATGCTGGCAGGCCCTTTCCTCTCTGACAACCAGTCCCACCTGTGCCTCCTGCCACTCTGTACGATGAGGGAGTTAGTCCCCTCAAGTCCTTAGAGGCAGTAGAGATGGTGAGATCCCACAGGTGCTTCCTAAGATGCCTGCGCTGCGAAGTTGCAGAGCATTTCTTAGCGCAATGCTGGGAGGCACCACACCCTCTGACAACCAGTTGCACCTGCACCTCCTGGCATCTGTACGATGGGGAGTGAGTCCTCTAAAGTCCTTAGAGACAGTAGAGATGGTGAACCCCCACAAGCCCTCCCTAAGATGTCTGCGCTGCTGGATTGCAGAGCGCTTCTTAGCATGATGCTGGGAGGTACCACCCCCTCTGACAACCAGTTACACCTGCACCTCCTGGTCCTCTGTATGATGAGGACGTGAGTCCCCTAAAGTTCCACAGAGGTAGTAGAGATGGTGAGCCCAAACAAGTGCTTCCTAAGATTCCCGCGCTGCGGGATTTCAGAGCGCTTTTTAGCACAATACTGGAAGGTCCTGCCCCCTCTGACAAGCAGTTGCACCTGCACCTCCTGGCGCTCTGTATGATGGCGGAGGGAGTCTCCTAAAGTTCTTAGACGCTGTAGAGATGGTGAGCCCCCACAAGTGTTTCCTAAGATGCCTGTGCTGCAGGATTGAAGAGCACTTCTTAGCTTGATGCTGGGAGGCCCTGCCCCCTCTCATAATCAGTTGCACCTGTGCCTCCTAGTGCTCTGCACATTTTGCCCATCCCAATATATTAATGCTGTATTAACACTGCTTATAGAGCATTTTACTATCTCACACCGACTCACAGACTGACACGGACTCATGCACTGACTCACCGAGCCACTCAGAGGCTCACACACCCACTCACAGTCCCACTCAGGGACTAATGCACCCACTCACAGATCCACTCAGACACTCATTCACTCACTCACACTGACTCACACACTCATGGAGGTGCTCGCAAACCCACTCATACACTCTCACACCCACTCATAGACCCACTCAGACACTCATGCACCCACTCACAGACCCACTCAGACACTCACACACCCACTTACACACCCAGTAAGACACTTATGCAACTACTCCCAGAACCACTCTGATACTCACGCACCCACTCACTCACCCATTGAGACACTCATGCACTCACTCAAACACCTACTGAGTAACTCATGCACTCACTCACACATTCACTCTCAAAGGTTCCAAGTTACAGATAGGAAATAAAATATAAAAAAATCTTAGCAATTTACTAAAAAACCCAAAGGTTACATGGACGTTATAGTTATGAAAAGATATTTAAAAATGTAGGAATTCACTAAAAATACCAAGGGTTCGGGATGTTATAGTTAGCAAACATTAAAAAAAATTAGAAATTCCCATAAAAAAACAAAGGTTACAGGGACTTTGTAGTTAGACTCAGATTTCACTTGTACAAAACCATTGGAATTAAGCAGTTATAGATACATGAGCTAACTATACCTTATGCCCCCGCAATGCACTGTTTATGACCTCACATTTTACCTCACTCATGATTAGGGCTCCCGGTTTTATGGTATTTATTTATTTAACATTTCAGTCTGTATTTATCAATATTTATTTTTTGTCATTTTGTCTGTATTTATCCACATTTATTTTTGTCGCAAGCAAAAAAAGACGCTGCAGCTAGTATTTTTTCACATTTATTTAAATAGACAATGGGCACTTGGTTGTTATAGGTTTAGATAGATTTATGTAGATGGGTAAATGGGTTATTGCTTTGAACAAAGAGGTCCTTTTGTTACTTGCAGTTCATAAATTTTAATCCTTCTAATATAGCACAGTGAGCTATGAACGACAAGTGGCTCCTATACCTTGTAACCCCCATTGTCTTAATTAACACATCCTCCACATTGATTTACACACATATGATTTATTGTCAATGTATAATGGGTAACTGTGATATAAAGCGCTCTGACACCCTGCATTGGGATGAGTAGCGCTATAACCCTATAAAAGAAATAAAGCAAAATAAAGGTATTTAAATTGTTATTTGTGTAAATACTGGGACAGACCAGCACATCTAACATTCCTACAGTGCATACCTATCTCTTTTAAACAGAGACTGAAGAGCATACCTCTTTTAAGTGCCTGAAAAGTGATAAGCTGTGTGCATGTGTTTTCCCTCCTTTGCTATTAGGTGTGCATCTCCTCCCCACCCCCATTGCCCCAGCCAGGATACTACAACAAAAGGAGGCCTGATGGCCCCTTACCGTCTGCCTTTGTTATGGCACCTCCAGGAATGGTGCACTTCAACGCTGTTCAAAGAATGACGAGAAAACAAAAGTAGCGCTTAGCTGGCAAACTCTGTGAAGAGGTGCCAATGTGTTTGAGTGTGAATAAACCCAATCTGGCCACTTTGCGTATGCTGTGCCTTGATTTATTTATTTTTACATGCTTTGAACTGTTTTTTTCTCCGTCTCGAGGCTGCACTTTGCAAGAGAAAAATGTCAGACAAAGACAACATTTCCAGCAAAAGTGTTTCTTTCTTTTTTGTACCCAAAAAGCTAGCGTCCGAAGCACCTTAAACCTGGCTGATCAATCCACAAATGCTAACATGCTACGTTATTGTAGCTACAAAAAATCTCTCATTTACCATATTTACTAGCATTTTTCCGTTTATATTTATAAATACAGGCAAAGGAAAAATATTTTTCCGTCTGTATTTATATGCAGAAATCCGTTTAAACGGAAAACCGGGAGCCTTACTTATGATATGGTCAGTGACATCACTGGTGACATCACTGATGACACCTCAAATGACATCACTGATGAAATCACTGATTAGATCATCCACAGAACCACTCACACACCCACCCACACCCCCATAAAACCTATCGTACACCGACTCACACACCCACACAACCACTCAAATACCCATTCACAGACCCATACAACAATTGACATACACACATATTCACTCATATAGCCACTCACACAATCACTCATTCACCCATACGACCATTCATACAGCCACTCACACACCAATACAATCACTCACATACCCACTCATACACCGAGACAGCCACTCTCACAACCACTCACTCACCCATAGAGCTCCTAACAGAGCTACTCACTCACCCATCCAGCCACTCACACATCTATTCACCCATCCACAAAGCCACTTACATACCCATTCAACATTGATACAAGCACTCACATACCCACTCACTCACCTATACAGCCACTCACACAGATACTTACTGTGTAAAACAGACACTCACACACCCACTCACTTACCCATATACCCACTCAAACAGCCACCCATTTACCCTTACATCCACGTACACACCCAGTCACTCACCCATAGAGTCATTCACACAGCCACTGGGTTACCCATACAGCCACTCACATACAAACTCACCCACCCATAGAGCCACTCAGTCACCCATATAGCCACTCACTCACATACACTCACCTACCCAAACAGCAACTTACACAGCCACTCACCCACCAATACAGCCACTCACACACCCACTCACTCACCAATACAGCCACTCACAGTCGCTCACCCATACAGCTACTCACACACTCACTTATTCACCCATATAGCCATTCACACACCATCTCAAACACCCATACAGCTACTCAGACACCCACCCCCACACTGATACAACCACAGTGGCACTCAGATGACATATATTAGAAACAGTATCACTCATTAGAAGTACAATGAGAATAGTAATTTAACCTATGCAGTAGCTTAGTATATATCTTTAAGTCTCAGAAACATCTACAAAACAATTACACTCACTGGATGATGTCATCAGTGATGTCACTTGAGATGTCATCAGTGATGTCATCAGGGATGTCACTGACCATGTCATGAATGATGTAATATTTGAGGTCATAAGCAGTGCATTGCAGGGGCGTAAGTTATAGTTAGCTCAGGTAACTATAACTGCTTAATTTCAATGGTTTTGTATGAGTGAAATCTGAGCCTAACTATAATGTTCCTGTAATGTTTTTTTTTCCTGTGAATATATATACATATATTGGCAAAACGCAGATAGTGGCATCATGACAGTGAAGTGATCACCAACACTGCTGCCTAATGCCTGAGCATTGAAGAACAGTATTTGAAAGGAAATACCTAGGGCCAAATTATGAGTATGGTGGGCCGGGAACCGCTAGACTCGCAGGGGGTGGCAGTGTCATGCCAGCCACCGCCACACCAGTAATCCGACCGCTCAATTATGACTTTGGTGGTCGTACCACCATTGCACTGCCGCAGCCACCAGGGAACCGCCATTCCCTGGTGGTGGCACCGCAGTCAAGGGCTGCAGCACAGCCATGCATATTACAAATTTGAGGACCGCCAGCGGTGTCATGGACGTCTTTCTTCCATGAAAAGGCTGGCCGTGTTAGACCTGGCACCCTTGACGTGGTTTCCCCTATCTTTTTGCCTCTGCCTCCTGTGATTTTTGCTGTGTGCTGGATTTCGTTTTTGCTGGTCTGGATGCTTTAGGCACTTTGCCACTGCTGATCCCTGTATAAATTGCATTTCTGGATTAGAGTTTCCATGATTGGCTTATATGATTTACTGGTAAGTCCCTAGTACAGTGCACTGTATGCCCAGGGCCTGAAAATCAGATGCTGCTAGTGGGCCTGCAGCACTGATTGTGCCACCCACGTGAGTAACCCTGTAAATGTATCTCAGACCTGCCACTGCAGTGTCTGTACGCAGTTTTAATTTGCCATGTTGACCTGGCAAGTGCACCCACTTGTCAGACCCTAACCTTCCCCTTTTCTTACATGTGAGTCACCCCTAAGGTAGGCCCAAGCTACGCCATGGGCAAGGTGCAGTGTATGTGAAAGGTACATATACTGGTGAGTGTGACATGTCCTGATAGTGAAATACTGGGTATTTCGTTTTTCACTATTAAAAAGGCTATCTGTCCCATCCGATAGCATGGGAGATTCTTTGTAACATCTTACAAGTATAACTTCCCATTGGGACACGATAGAAAGATGGACTTTAGGTTCTCTGAACACAGAATTTAATGACACATCTTTAAGTAATGATGTTTTTTAAACTGTGTGTTTGAAAATGCCACATTTAGAAAGTGGCCATTTTCTTGCTTAGCCATCCTATGTGTCTCTGCTGGGTTGTGTATTAACTGTCTGGTTTTGGAGTGACAGGAATTGTGGATGTGTATTCACTGTAGATAGCCGCTGGGGGGGGGGGTGAGTTGTGTCCTGCCTTTCCTGGATGACTCAGAGCTGGGCTGAATAGACCTGGGTTGCAGAGAGAGTAGAGGGAGGAGTTTTCCTTGCACCTGAATAGGCCCTGTCTCCTGTGCACAATGCTGTCACCACCTCCTGGCAGGAAGCCGGACCAGAGAGGACAGAACTGGTTTTGGCTAAGCTGAGAGACTTTTGCCACAAGAGAACAAAGGAAAATTTGGTATAAATATTGGGGCCCATACCCCAAAACTTAAGGAACTAGCTTGGATCAAGGAACCTGCCAAGAAGAAGAGCTGGGGAAGCTGTGAGGAGAGGCTACGACTTTGCTGTGTGCTTTGCTGTGTTGGCCTGCAGTAGCTTCTTCTGTCTTGGGCAGAGAAAGGACTGGACTGAACTTTCTGTAACTTTTTTTACTGAGTGTCTCCAAGGGCTTGAAGTAGAGCTTGCCCCCTGTTCAAGAAGTTTAAGGAACAGCAAAGACTTCATCTTCTTCTGGGTTCCGCCTCTGGGACTGTGCGTTCCATTTGCCACAGAGGGAAACCGCAGCCCGACACCGCTACCGGCCCCATGATCTGAAGACACCGCAGGTGGCACGCCACTCTTCGCACTGCAACCCTTGTCTCACCGAAGACGATGACTGCTGCCACCAAGCAGCTGCTTGCACCGTGACCTGTGGGCACTGCAGTCGGTACCGCCTCGGTTCATTCCGCCTCCCTGATCTCACCGACTACGACACTGCAAGCTGACATTGCTGCCACTGCCTGCACCGTGGTTTGGGGACACCGCTCGTAAGTCACATGACGCACCGCCCCATCTAACACCACAGTCTGGGCTCACCAACACCAACTCCCATCGACTGGCACTGCCGCCTGCACAGTGATTTGTCAGCACTGCAATGAGCACCGCCCCACCTCGCACCACCGCCCCAGTCTCACTGCTGCCGCTGGACGACCGTCACCGAGACTCTGCCTGCACCTCGACCTGAGAGCACCACAAGCCACACCGCTGCACTTCACACTGCACCCACGACGTTTGCTACACTGGCCCACACCGACGTGGTCAGCCGTAACTAAAGGTATTGTTTACAAGTCTTCTGACACCGACGCTGGTCCGCACCGATGCGGTCGACCGAAACTGTTGGACTTGGTTGTTTTCAGCACCGCTGTAGCACCGGACAGAGCTACCGACTTCAAGAACTGCATTTTTAAGGTTATTTCTTGCAAAGTGCATATTTTGAGTACTGTATGTTGGATTTTTGTCATTTTAGTTTTGTTTTGTTTAGATAAAGATTGTCTATTTTTTCTAAACTATTGTGGTATCCATTTGTAGTGTTTTCACTGTGTCACTGTATGTGTGCACAAATGTTTTACACATTGCCTCTGAGATAAGCCTGCCTGCTCGTGCCAAGCTACCAAGGGGGTGAGCAGGGTTGGTCTAAGGGCATAACTCCCTTACCCTAACTAGAAGCAAGGGTCCCTATTTGGACAAAGGTGCAAACCATTGCCAACTAGAGCCCCCATTTCCAACAGTACTGAAACAAAGGTGGCCCTACAGGGCCCCCTGTTGCACATGTGCATGGGGATTCATTCAGTGGGGCACAACATGGGCCCTCCTGTGTGCATGCACCCCAGTTCCTACAGGCATGGACTTTACAGTCCATGCCATGCAGGAACTATTTTTTGTGTTCACATTGCTGTGCTCAGTTCCAGAGGCACTGCTGTGGGACTGCCAAAAACAGCCCACAAGACATGAGGAAACTCGTAATCTGGCAGGCGGTGTGACCACAGGTTTGGGGTGTGGTAGCGGGCCGCCGGCGACGTGGTTTGCTCCTGCACCGCCAAACTCGTAATCATGCCCATAGTCTGCAACAACCCAAAAAAAGCTTCTTGGCACAACGGGCAGCATCTCCCAACTGGAGCTTACGTCAGCAGCCTTCCATGAGAGGAGAAATCTAACGCATTTGAGCGGCAGTTGAAGAATTGCACAATGAGCAGCAATGTCTTTGCAAAACCTTGCAATGCTTGAGCAGCACTCAGCGGCGGCGGCTATAAACAAAGGGTGGTGAGGTCACACAGGAGGGATCGCGCGGGAGGGCTCCTGCGGGGGGAATACAATATTTAAAAAAAACAAAAATACCTTTCACCACGGACCGCCTCCATCTCTTCGCGCCACCTCTCCTCTTCCTGCCAGCTGGCCCCAGCAGCCCCTGGGACGTATTTCCTGTCCAATCCCTGCGCTGCTCAGCAAGGGGATTGTCCAATCCCTGCGCTGCTCAGCACAGGGATTGGTATGAGCAGGCAGGAAAGACGCCCTTCTCAGACCAGGAAGTCTGTGGGCTTTCTCTAGCCTGACTGCTCAATGCAGCTGGGCTGGAGAAAACCTAAGTGCGCATGTGTGTTTTGGTCGGCCTGAAACGGCCAGCCAAAACACATATGTGCACTTAGGGAGCGAAGTGCACGTAGCACTCCTCCTCCCCCCTCCCAGGCCTAAGCCCCACCCCTCCCAACACCGCTGGTTCAGAGCCGGCAAATGTAAAATAAAACGATGTAAGAGCATCGTTTTATTTTACATTTGCTGGCTCTGAGCCAGGCAGTGGGGCGACGCTGCTCCGCCATTGCAGAGGAGCTGCCACTGGTAGCACTAATATATAACTGAAGTAACCAATGGTGCAAAAGTATTATGGTCTGTTGCCTGGCACAAAACGAGACACATAAATAACGTCCTGTCAAGGATACATACTGCTTCAGTGTACTGGGGCAGACCCAGAAGTATTGCATTATGTCATTAATTCCCTGTCGTATCTTCCTGTAAAATGTATGGTATTTTTGCCACTACATTTGGAAAATGCCTTCTTTGGCCCCATGTTTTCAGATTTTTCTTAGTGGAGGAAACTCCTCTCAGCACTATCTGGAGGAGGTTGAGCTTGATGCAGTACCCAGCTATTTTTGTTGCCGCCTTTGAAATAGGTTGATTAGGCCCTTGTTCTCGTTGAAGCCTGTTCTCGCCCCGAATGTAAAAAGAAGAAAGAAGATATTGTGCAAAGCATATGAGCGTTATACAGCTTCACAGAAAGATTATCAATTTGAAAAAATATTGATCAGAACTGAACAGAAATGTCTCACTCAACGGTTTTGATATTCCTTAGAAATAACCATCTAGGTAATCGTTGTCTCTCAAGACAACCACATAGAAAGCTGGCATTCTAAAATCTAAAGCCTCAGCAGACAACTATTTTAATTAAATAAGACGTCGTCAATCTTTCTGGTGAAAGTTCATTTATTTTATAGTGCTAGCAAAGATTGTATTGCATGACTGAAGTATTTTAATTACACAAAGAATTAACCGGGGCAATAAATTGCAGCAGGGTCTGTGAGGGGGCTGATATTTTAATTTGAAAGCAGTGTTTATCATGGTGGAAAAGGAACCAACCATGTTGCACAGGGCGCACTGCGAGTACATAAACTATACATGGATGCCCCTCTGAAAAGCCTGTGTGACTGCTGATAACGTTCGCTGTCACTGAAGTTTTATAACCTGAACGAAACTACTCCTCAGCATTTTCCCAATTGAATGAATCCACTTTCTCAAGACGCTTTTATGAGGCCAATGTTGCTGTTTTTTTGCAAGGGGTCTGCTCACTGTTTGGGGGATGTTATTCCCCCAGCAGACATATCACTGCTGTTACTTTAGGACGCTATAACAGGCGCAGGTTACGTATTACTGTTATCTGTCTA
Source organism: Calotriton arnoldi (assembly GCA_963921515.1). NCBI lineage: Eukaryota > Metazoa > Chordata > Amphibia > Caudata > Salamandridae > Calotriton > Calotriton arnoldi. The sequence goes on from CAWUFW010008274.1 coordinate 617,323, forward strand.
TCTGTTTACTTTCCTAGTCTTACATGCACATTATCCCAGAATGTGAAGCACTCGACAGTTCCCAGATTGCCTCTTTACATTAAGCATATATTGTTGTGGGGGTTTCCACAATTCTTCTATACCTAAAGTCAGTGCTTTAAATGTGCTGGTACTCACCGGTACTGAATACCTGTAAAACCGAATTTTCCACCCATCAGTACCCGAACTTCTCGTTTGCCAGAGAGAGTTGAGGTACTGTGATGAACAGCATGGCAGGCCCAGGTTAGGTATGTCTACCAGCGCGGGACAGGTGCTACTCTGCTGCTGAGTGCTGAGGAGCTAGGAGTTGCTACTGAAGACAACAGCAGCATTCATTTGAAATTCCCCAGACTGCCAATGGTTGAGAGGGCCTTTATCACTATGTCATTTACAGTGTGTAGGGCGTAATTAGGTCCTGTGCTGTCAGTCACACAATGCCTCTCGTGCCACACAGCGTATATTGTCGAAGTGATGAGTGCGCCTTTCTTTGGCCAGGCCCAGTTGGGACGGCTGTGACGTAAGACGGTAGAAGTAGATGCGCCTCGAAGAAGCACGAAGGAGCGTTCGCCATCACCCGTAACGTATTTTTCGTAAGATAGAAACATATCATCTGCCAGGGACAATGTAACTGTTCGTAAAATATAAACACATCAAATATATTTAATGCTGTGCGTGTCTGGCTCGTGCCCAAGTGCCTGTACTGTGTGTGCTTGCATAAATGAAGTGAGCGTGTGTTTGTGCCCAGTGCCAGAGGCTATTAAATGCAAGCACCTCCATGTAGCCGGCAAGCCCAGCCCTGTAAGCCCTGCACCCGCCCTCTGCTGGCAAAGACCTATGAAGATAAGGAAGCGGAGGGGCCGGTCTGGGAAAAGTGGACCAATTAAGAAGAGTTGTCGCCATACAGATCAGGATTCAGTAGTGTGGAAAGTGCCATGAGAGCACTTGAACGACCATGAAACTTTTGAAGCAAGAAGTGAAGCATCTAGAAGGAAAATGGCAGAGCTAGAGGAATATGAGCAGACGGTTGAGCCTTGAAGGGTACCGGTGCATTTAGTCTTGTGGCCCGGTGAGAGTTGCCCCATAGAATAAAACGTGGCAGTGGACCCCTTGTCACCGCAAGCCTGTCTGTGCCTAGCCTGCACATGCCCGTCAATCCTGCAGCGCCTGCTCTCCATGCCGTCTGTGCAGCGCATGCTTATTGGGGCAACTGTGAGCGCTGCCCTACTTTTGTATAGCTTGCATGAAAGGCCATAATAATCCTTACTTATACGATGCGCTTTAGTTTGTTTGCTTTTTATGTATAGCGCTTAAATTCAAATTTTTTCCCCATCTAAGCACTGTACATAACAGTTTTCTAGTACTCAATTTCCTGACCTCCATTAAATGTTACTGGTGCTCTTGTAAAGCGCTCCAATTGCTTTGAGTCGAGCTGGTGCTACATAGAAAGGCAAAAAAATAACCCATAAAATGTTTGCATTCAGCCCCTATCAAACTCTATGGCTCATTTGGGGCAGAGCGAGGGGTAGGTTCCCGGCACCTGTTTTCCAGGAAAACTCATGACGTTAACTTTTGTAACGTTTGTTGCTCTGCCTAACTATTGATGAGGCGTGACTTGAACCCGAATTGGGTTGGTCCCATGATTTGTATTATTAAGGTACCTCATTTAAAGGTCATCAGAGTGATTGGTTCATTTTCCATAACCAACCACCCGTGTAGATAGTGCATCAAGATAGGTCCTAAAGAATTGCCGAGTGATTTACACACATAAGGCAAGAAACATGTTGACCATGACTACACACATATAGACACCTCCGACCATTATAATCAGCTGTATCCCTATTCTAGTTTTAATTGAGACGAGTGGGCTCGCAGATTAAAATTCATTTTGGAGCACAACCTCGCCTCATTTTATTTCTCCTCACATCACTTCACATCTACACCACTAGGCCCCTCCCACGCACCTCACCTATACGGCTTGGGAAAAAAATCTCCGACAAAGAGCCCCTCATAGGGTGCCCGTCAGGCATTGCAGGCCGGCCTGACGAGGAGCAAGCCCTATGATGAAGCATGACACCCAAATGGGTGTGTGAGGGCCCCACTTTCAAAATTGGGAGACACCCACACTCCACTACTGAGTGGAGTGTGGGTAATTAGGGCAATAAAGCTGATGCTTACTCTGTGTCTATACCACGCAAACATCAGGGCAAGAAACCAACAGAGAAAAATGCTGTAATTGGGTCCATATACACCACTATCAGCCCCTCATGGCTGAGGTAACACTCAGCCATGCCATTGTTGTTCAAGGAGCAGCACCTGTGCTCCTACTATCAGAATTAGGGTAATCTGAGCTGCCTCTGCCGGCGCGAAGTGGGGCCTCTATCGCTGTCTGCAGGCCAGCAGCACGAAGCCCACACAGGCATTGGTACCCCTGCACTCCTATTAAAGGGAGTGGGGTACATGCTGCCTCTGTGTAGAGGGCACATGGGTCTCCGTCGAGGTTTACCCCATAGTGGAAGAAACCAGGGTAAAGCACCCCACCGGCTGCAATGGGGACTGTGGTGGGCGGAGCTTGGGCCGTCTCTACTGTGAGCACTCAGCTTCAGCTCCCGATTCCTCACTGCAATGGGGGCGCGGTGTGAGGAGTTCCCAGGTCCCAGTCTGCCGGTAGCCGTTGTCCTCACAAGACCCTCTCCTCGCAGCAGCCAATCTCGTGCGTTGTAGCCGGGCTGCCGTCTCTCCGATCTGGGGCCAGTAGGCTGTTTCCTACCAGCATCCACTGTAAACTTCGACTTTCTGGGGTTGTGCTGAGGGAGGTTCCCGAGATGCAGTCTTGGGGCTGGGGAAACCTGCTATCGTCCTACTCTGCCCCCTTCACGTCAATCTCTCTGACACAGGTTCACCACGGACATGGGCGGCGGCCGGTCGACCAGCAGGGAACACTCCCAAGGCCTCTCTGCCCACGGCACCCACCATGCGCTACATGGGGGAATCCCACGGGCAGCAAGCAGTGCTCCCTGGGCCTTTATCCGGACACCAAGAAAGTGCTCATGCGTGCTTCCTGTAGACAAAAAGTGCTCCACACACTCCAGGCAGAAGGAACATTCAGCTCTTTTGCCAGCTGCCTTTTCAAGATGGAGATACAGCGCTTCTCACGTGCTTTCACTTTTAGGCCATAAAAATGACGAGGTAAGCACCCTCAAGCGCTCCACATACTTGCTCAAAATAAACAGGGGGAAGAACAATCCAGTACTCCTCCTGCTCCAGACAGGAGCAGCAACCGCAGACCGTCCCACCCCACAAACCTCAGGGGCAGAGCTCCTCACGCAGTTCTCCAGTTTTCCCACCAGGCAGGTTATTTTTTGACCCAACAAGGGTCTTTCATGAAGTCTTTTGTATCCATGAGACTTCCAAAAGGAGGCCAGCACACATAAGCCCTTGGAGATTCTTAATAGGCAGGATACCACAACAGGGAAAAAAGAGTCAGTCCTTTTTCTCCACTGCAGACAGAAGCAGCAACTGTAGGCCAACCCACCCTCACTCAGAAAAAGCAGCGCTCCTCACACAGTCCTTCCGCTCTTCTTCTTGGCAGGGACCTCTTGTTCCTTGAAGTAATCTAAAGTCCTGGGGTTTTATGTGTAATACTTATATCCCAAATTGTCATTGTTCTCTTTGCTGTAAGGGTCTCTGAACCCAATCAAACTAGTCCTGTCCTCCCTGGTGCAGCATGACCACAAGGGGCGGAGACAGCGTTGTGAAAAAGGAGAAAAATAAGCGAAACTCCTCCCACTACTCTAAATGCAGACCAGGTCTATTCAGCCCTGCGTTGAGTCACCAAGGCAAGGCAGGACACACCTCAACCCCCCTAGTGACTGTCTAGAGTGCATGCACATCCTAGCTCCTGTCACTCCAACACCAGACGCTGAATACACAAACAGTCAGAGAATGGTAAAGTAAGAAAATGCCTACTTTCTAAAAGTGTTAGGTAATTGGACAACCCAATCTGCACTTGTGGGATTGGGTCTTAAAGTAAGAAAGGTAGAGATGCCTAAAAGGGATTTATTTGAATCAAAATAGTTTTAAATAATTCTTTTTATATATCTATAGAGTGATATTTAATAACACTCAAAAACAATTTTATGAAATTAATTATAGTGAAAAGATTTTTTCTATTGACAAATTAATTGCATAAACCGGGTGATCAAATGTAAAAAAATATATTTCAGATATCATAAAATAAAGTAATAAGTCATCTGAGAATCTTAGAAATTTCCCTTACAAGGGTCAAGAAATTACAAAAGAATCACGTTTGTCCTGAGGATGGCCTCAATGATTTGATACAACAAAGCACAGGTTGCCATGCCTGTTTCCAAGTTACCTACACAGAGATGTTTTAAGACATTGGGAAAGTGGGCAGTCGCACTGGGCACCCATCTTTCGAGGGGGCCACTGGGAAAGTGAACCTTCTGTCTATTAAACAGATATTCTACTTTTCTATCTAAACCCCTCTCCCTCCCTCTACCTCCCTCTCTGTGCAGTGTCATCTTAAGGATTTTTGAGGTCCTGGTCAAGACATAATTCAAGTGTTTTTATGCGACCCTTTCAAAGTTTAACATATAGTTTAGATTTGTTTGGCATTATGCGGGCTTGAGCTGGCAGGAAATAAGAAGACACTGTACCTAGCCTTGGACCCGTGAACTGACCCTATTTCAGCAGTATGATTTTGAAGTCCTGATTTTTCACCCTCTTGATTAGAGTAATACTAGACATATAAAGAAACCAAAATCAGAGCGAGTGAGTAACTCAACTGTCACTTTGCATTTTATTCCACAATAGTCTTGGTTTCCTCAAACACAATTGTATGAAACTTTAAAAACCAACTAACATTGAGATTAACTGAGATTTCATTTTTTTGATTTGGGAGATGTGTATTGTTCCTCCATTCCTATACAGAGATACAATAGGACACAATAGGAACGCATTAGTCTATAAAATGTTGTACTCATGTTTTATTAAGATGACATGAGGATTCATTGATTCATCCAGAAATGCTCACGGAATGTACACATACAGATATACACATATTACTGGTTTCCACAGGTGGGTACCTCACTGAAGCATTTACGCTATTATCTCCTCATCCGTCTTCCCGTCCCATTCCTTATCCATGAACAGCTCGCCTACTCCACAGAACATTTTACTGAGCTAAAGTCAAAACAGTTCCTCCAATTTGGCGCTGCCTACCCAGCATGCATAAAGGGGGAAGTACGCCACCATGACAGGCTGAGAATTCCAAAGAAACTCAAAAGAAGGAAAAAAACAAAAATAATCACCATAACCAGAAACCAGGAAGGGAGAAACGGGCCTAGGAATGGAACGGGAAGACCAGGACTCAGTTAATGAAGATTACCGGTGAGTAACCGGGCATTACTTAATTCAAAGCAGACCGACCTCTGCTCCAGCTGCTTGGTAGCCTCGGGTTCTTGTCAGTCTGCCTTCATACTTCAGCACAATTTCTTTAGCTTGCCTTCAGGGAAAGAAAAATATAACATTTGGTTAAACCAATACACCAGACAGGTTATCAGTAGAACATCATATTGCAAAGAACGCAGAGAAGTAATAAAACAGTAGTAGTCCTACAACAAGTGCCAAAAATAACAATTTGCATTATCTAAGAAAGCAGCTTCAAATAGCTAGGATTTTAAGTGTTTGGGTAGAATAAAAGAAAGTGAATAGAAAGACGTTTTCCTTCAGTTTAAATCATCTATTGCAGTTTTGTAGTTAGATGCTGTTTGTTAATTTTGGCAAATGTGTTATTTTAAAATATATTCATGTTGTATTTTAATATATAGATTAATATATAGATCTTTACAAGAAAAATAACCTTAAAACATGCTTCTTTAAATGCCACACATGATTTATGCACGCTATTATGAGATGACACTACAATTATGCATTGGGGAAATGCCAGCGCAAAATGTCATGTTACTCTGTCAGCAGTATGCCTGGAGACACTTGACTAGTGGAGCTTTCCAGGTGTGCGCGTGGAAAACTTGTTGAATAAAAAAAAAAAATCATACATCTTGTTAGACCTGGCATCATTGGCGTGGGTTTCCTCTGTATTTTTTGCCTTTACCTCCTCTATTTTTATTGTGTGTTGGACTTCGTTTTTGCTGGTCTAGATGCTTTGGGCACTTTGCCACTGCTGTTCAGTGCCAAAGTGCTCCCTCTGTAAATAGTTGTTATGGATTGGTGTTTCCATAATTGGCTTATTTGGTTTACTGGTAAGTCCCTAGTACAGTGCACTGTGTGTGCCCAGGGCCTGTAAACCAAATGCTGCTAGTGGGCCTGCAGCACTGATTGTGCCACCCACATGAGCAGCCTGTAAATTAAACTCAGACCTGCCACTGCGTTGTCTGTGCACAGTTTGGCACTGCCATGTCGACTTGGCAAGGGCACCCACTTGCCAGGCCCTAACCTTCCCTTTTCTTACATGTGAGTCACCCCTAAGGTAAGCCCAAGGTACCCCTGTGGGCAGGGTGCAGTGTATGTGAAAGGTAGGACATGCCCTGATGTGTGTGACATGTCCTGATAGTGAAATACTGCCAATTTCATTTTTCACTATTGAAAGGCTATCTGTCCCATATAATAGAATGGGAGTTCATTTATAACATCTTATAAATATAACTTCCCATTGGGACAAGATAGGAAGGTAAAGTTTAGTATGCCTGAACTCAGAATATAAAGATGCATCTTTTAATGAGGATGATTTTTACAGTCTTGTGTTTGAAAATACCACTTTTAGAAAGTAGGTATTTTCATGCTTAGCCATCCTGTATGCCTCTGATAGGTTGTGTATTGGCTGTCTGATTTTGGAGTGACAGGGGCTGGGGATGTGCATTCTGTTCAGACAGCCACTTGGGGGGGGGGGGTGAGGTGTGTCCTGCCTTTCCAGGGTGAGTCAGGGCTGGGCTGGATAGACCTGGGCTGCATTCAGAGTAGGGGGAGGAGATTTCTTTCACACCTGAATGGGCATGGTCTGCCTTTGACAATGCTGTCTCCACCTCCTGCCGGGAAGCTGCACCAGAGATGACAGAACTGGTTTTGGCTGGGTAAAGAGCTTCTCCGCCACCAGAGAACAAAGGATTTTGTGCTATAAAAAGTGGGCCCCAGACTTTTACATTACTTCTGGAATTCAAGAGGAACCTTTGCCAAAGAGAAGAGCAGGAGAAACTGAGGAGAAGTACTGTCCCTCTGCTGTGTGCTGTCTGGGGTTGGCCTACAGTGGCTGTTTCTGCCAAGGAAAGGTCAAGGACTTTGCTGTGTGCTGTGTCCCCCTGCTTGAGGAAGATCTCCAAGGGCTTGAAGTAAAGCTTGCCTCCTGTTCTAAAGTCTCAGGGACACAAAGACTTCATCCCCAGCTCCCCTGAACTCCCTTGCTGGGAGCTCTGACCTGCCAAGAGGTGCCTGCTGCTGTTCTGGGCCTCTGGAGTTTGTTCCTGCTGTTGGGAGCTGGAAAAGTAATGCAACGAGGAGAAGTGCGATGCATCCGAACCTGTTTCCCAACGCATCGCCGAAGAAACCAATGCAGCGCCTGCCAGCGGCTGGAGAAATCGCCGCACGCCGCATAGAGTGCACCAATCTCCGGAGTCTGAGATCACCGCACCGATTCTGACGCAGGCCCTGCTGTGCGGCTGAAGAAACCATCGCAGCGCCGTTGCTGCCGCCACATCAAGAACCGACGCATCCTCGATCCTCACGCATCGCACTGGGGCGCCAAGTCTACAAGGACACCGGGGACGCAGTAAGAAACCGACACATCACCTCCCCTTCAGTAAGAAACTGACGCATCACCTCCCCTTCAGTAAGGAACTGATGCATCACCTACCCTGCGTGGCAGTAAGGAACTGACGCATCACCTCCCCTGGAGTAAGGAACCAACGCATCACCTTCCCTGCACGTAAAGAACTGACGCATCACCTTCCCTGCGGCTGTTCTTGCTTTTGTTTTGACACATCCAAGGTACTTTGTGTTGAAAGTGTCGCATCTATAGTTTGCTATGCACAAAACTGTTTCTACCTTTTAAAAGTCATCTTTTGATTACTGTAATGTGGACATTTGCCGTTTTAGTCCTCTTTGGTTTAGATAAAGATTGCTTTTTTTTCTAAACTGGTGTGGTGTCCATTTGTAGTGTTTTCACTGTATTACTGTATGTGTGCACAAATACTTTACACACTGCCTCTGAGAAAAGCCTGTCTGCTCGTGCCAAACTACCAAGGGGTTGAGCAGGGGTTATTTTAGAAGTGTATCCCCCTTACCCTGACAAGGAAGAAAGGTTCCTACTTGGACAACGGTGCAAACCATTGCCAACTAGAGACCCCCATTTCTAACACATCTCAAATACTACCTTTTCCATAGCTAATGTTCCCAGAGGAGGGTTGTCCTGGCAAGAAATGTGGGTGGAGTCGACTTTCCCTATATATTCAACACTCTTTGGATCGCCACAATCGCCAATCGCAAGTTGCTTCCCTCTGACTCTTTTCGGAGATCTCTGTAAGGGATATGTTCGTCCTAGTAGGACTACTGAAGGGTCTCGTGGGACCTTTGTTGCAAAAACTCTTCCTATTTCACTAAGAACTTCTTCCCATTACTTGGTTAGCTTGGGGCAATGCAAGAACAAGTGTACCAGAGTGCCTGTCGTTCTAGAACCCCTCCAACAGCCATCAGATTTTTTCGCATTCCATTTTGCGATCTTTTTTGGGATCTTTTACCAATGGCGTCAAGATACTGAGTCTCACGCTGGCGTGCATCGGAAGCAAATCTATGCCCTCTATCTTAGATCTTCTCCCATTTACTGTATGTCAGTTCGTGGCCTAGTTCCCTCTCCCAGCGCCGCTGACCTGGTGTTTTGTTTCTTTGGAGTGGAGATCAGGGCCCTGTCATGGAGGGTCATATCTATTATATGTTACAGAGTGGCGGTAGTGATGTATTTTCACAAAACTTTCCAAAAGCAAAATTCATCCACCTCAGCTCCTTCCTTGAAAGTTTCAAGGCAATCTGTCAAGAGGGGGTCCAAGAAAAAGGGCGTCTCAAAACACTTTTTTCCCCATGCAATTTCCAAATGGAAAATTAGACAATGACACAAGAAAATGCTGAATTACATCAAATTTGGCAGAAATCTAGATATTTATCCAGAAAGTATGCTTTTTGTGATTTGGCGTAATTCTCTTAAGCCATTTCAGAGAAATAAAGGTTTCAAAAATAGCAATATTTGTTACCCCTGGACTCCTACTAGAGTACCATGGGAAAAGAAACAACAAAAAAGAATTTTGATTGGATGGTTCCATGGGAGTTCCGTGGGATCGCAATGTGATTGCCAGCCATGAAGAAACATTTTGTAACTGTCATTACAGGACTCAGGAACTCAGCCCCCAAGTCCTGAAAAACACATAAAAAACATAAAAGGGTCCAGGGTAGGAATATACATAATATACACAATAACTTTCTAAAATACAGAAACTATATTCTGAACTACACTTTCAAATTAATATGAATGCTGCCCCATTTGCTGTGCATTCTTCTTTGTTGCGGAGCTGTGACTGGTGAAAACATATTAGGATGGAATTCCTCGCTCGTCGGATGCACAGCACCTTAGCTCTGAGGCAGACGGGGATGGGACTTTTTGTGGCTTTCAATCAGGGCCGGCTCTAGGGCGGTGCGATCGGTGCCACCACACAGGACGCTGACTTTGGGTGGGGGCGTCATTTTTACAAGTATATTATCATTTTAAAAGCACCTGCTACTGCGTTCCTGGCCTCCAGCAATTTTCAGGCATCAATTAAAACGTCAAGATAACTCTGGTGATTAATCGTCTTCCAGGAAAGAGACTGGATGTATGTCTAGTGGAAGTTTTGACTCATCCTAAAGTAGCACAGAGGGTTAAAATGCCTGTTGCTAAGAACTTATACTATACAGAAAACAAATTACATATAGGTCAGTGGGTTACTGCTTCTGTAAGAGAGGGTTACTGCTTCTGTGGGAGAGCTCCTTTTGTAACTTGTCATTTATAAGTCAACATCCTAATATAGAACATTGAGCTATTAGCTGTTATCAAAGAGCTGCATACAAACTGCAAGGTATATGTTAGAGCTATATGTTTTTTTTCCCTGTCTTTCATCATCCTAATCTTGCGAAAAGGGTTCATTTGGGTAGAAAACAATTCTTATTATTAAAGAGAACCCCTAACAATGATGTTACGTTTTAAATTCTGAATTTGTGAATAAGGACTCAAACTTTATTGCCTACCAGTATCAATAACATGTCACTCCTACACCTTGTAGTCCTGTCTTATGTAATATTTCCTATACACTGATTTACACACATATGATTGTTTCTGTGCAATGTGTGTGTGGTGTAAAGTGCTCCAACACCTTATACTGGTATGAGAGGTGCTATAAAACTAAACGAATCTGGGAGACAGTGGTTATGGAGACTTGAGGGGCACTGTTTAAGGGTGCTAGTGAGGGAATCCGTGGCAGAGGTGGTCATGGGGGGGGCGCCAACAGACATTGTCGCACAGGGCGCCACCAGTGTTAAAGCCGGCCCTGCTTTCAATATATGTAAGTGAGAGAGAGAGAGTGTGTGTGTGTTTGTCTAAGGTCAGCTGTGATGATGTATTATAAATTGTTTCTTTTCATGCTATACTTTTAATATCTGTAACCATCCAACTAATTATTTACATTTTATCTCTGAACTATAAAGTGCTATCATATCTTCATGCCTTCTACATGCCAAGGTAAGATTTTCGTATGCCATACGGTTGGGCCTTCTGTTTATTGGGGTCATTGCAATTGTGTTGTGATCTGCTATTTTACATGCTAAATGTATTATATCTTTCTCATCAGCCCTCTATAGGCCCCTGCTGCACTGCTACCACTACTCCTTAAGAAGGGTCTGGAATAGCTCTAGAGGAATTACCCATCACCTTTTTGCAAGAGATTTTCCTTGAGGCACTGATGTTATTGCAGCCACAGTCTGTAGAACAGGTAAGATCTTCTTCAGTCTGTCTTCTCCATTCCCCACAACCAAATCCCATTCTCTCACCTTGCTGAGCTGTTTCAATAATGCTCTGATATTGAAATGCTTTTTTCTCTAAAAAATATAATTAAATAAGTGGTTGATGGCTAATCTTCTACCAATCTATCTGCCCCCTCCCTCATCAACTACATTCTAAGCCTGCTTTGGGTATCTTTCACTAAAGCTGTATTCCCTTCACCAGTTTCCATGCACTTCCTCATAAATATATAACTTTTGCCTTTTTTAACAGGTCATCTGTTTGGCAATCGAGGTCCTAAGCCATCCCCCAGTTTCCTTCCACATAAACTGCCTTCTTCCCAGTGTATGTGTCCAATCCTCAACGAAAGTATGGCTTTTCCCCTTCTTATTTGTTAACTTACAGGTCCAATAGGTTAAGAAGTTCTGGTTTGTCTGTACTCATACTCTCTAATAGCCAACTCTAAACATCTGTCAGTGCAATTTCAGATCCTCTTCCATGTATAAAACTGTAGATGTTAAAGTCTTACATTAGAATCCAGATATAATTATTAGTGCTCCAGAAATGTTGAAAGAATGGGCTATTGGACATTCATCGATAACTAATGATCAAGATGACTCTTCTTCAGCACCAGCATAACCTGAGTTTGTCTAAGGCTGGTTGGAAATGGTGTTGCTTATTATATAATAACAGTTAGTAACTCTGTTCGATTGCTGCATAGTAATCCACCGCTCTGCAAGATTATAGCAATTTTTGAAGTGGCACATTTGGTTGATTCCCAGTACATGGCTACCAGGGTCGACTTTAGTGCTGGTGGCACCCGGTGCGACAATCTTTTTTGGCACACCCCCATGACCTACTCCTGGATTCCCATCTCTACCACTCGGCAAAAGTGCCCCTCATCTCTCGACATCCTCTCTCAGATACATTCAATTTGTTTTAAAGCACTGGCAAAGGCTGGCTTTACTTAGCCACTCAGCTATCCACATAAAATACAGATCTGTTCTTTGGAGCAGGAATATTAACCCTCTGTGCTACTTTCTGTGGAGTCAAAACTGCCACTAGACAAAACTCTGATCTCTCTCTCTAGCAGGTACATTAATCACACGAGTTATATTTGACATTTTTATTGCTGCCTCAAAGCTGGACGAGCAAGGAACTCTGCAGCAGGTGCTTTTAAATTGTATGTTTTAGACCTGGCTTTTCCAGCGGGTTTATCCCCAGATGTTTTGCTTTTTGGCCTCCTGTTTTTGTTGGTTTTATGACTCTGGGCACTTTACCACTGCTGATCAGTGCTAAAGTGCATATTAGGACAGCTCACCCCAGTTTCCTGTCCAGCTGCTGGGTACAGACCCTGGGCTGGTAGGCCAGTGTCAGGACACCATACCTGACCTGGCAGAATGGAGAGTGGACAAACGGTGCCAGGCACCTGGGGCTACCGCCCCCCACTCTGACGCCACAGAGGTTCGAGAGCCCTGAGAGGCATGAAGCCTGGATCTCATCACTGACATTTGTCAGTGGCCACTGTGGCTTGCTGTCCTGGTGGACAGAGTTGCCCCTGGGAGGGGGACAGGAGTCACACACCAGGCGTGGACTGGGCCAAACCCCTGTGTTGGCCATGTGGGTACTGTCTGCCTGTTGGGACACATCTGTGAGCAACGTAAGTTTAGGCGCTGCACAGATGGGGTCCACAGGTGAAGAGAAGGGTTCCCCATGTGCTAGTTTAGTGGGCCCTGAGAGTATGGAAAGAGGGTTCCAACGGAGTTCAGCAAGGTGTAGAACCAGAACGTGCCCCCGCTGTTGTGGGCCAGGTCTAGGTTCAATCGCCGCCAGCAGGGAAATCTATCAAGGGATTGATTAGTCTACCATGGCTTTAGGCTGGAAGGAGGTTGTGTTAGACCTGGCTTTTCCAGTGAGTTTATCCCCAGACTTTTTGCTTTTTGGCCTCCTGTTTCTGACCTATTTCTATTGATTTTATGACTCTGGGCATTTTACCACTGCTGATCAGTGCTAAAGTGCATATGCTCTCCCAGTAAATTGTGTTTAGGGATTGGCGTTTCCATGATTGCTTTATTTGATATACTACTAAGTCCCTAGTACAGTGCACTGTGTGTGCCCAGGGCCTGTAAATCAAATGCTGCTAGTGGGCCTGCCGCACTGATTGTGCCACCTACACAAGCAGCCCTTCAACGGTGTCTCAGACCTGCCACTGCAGTGTCTGCACACAGTTTTTAACTGCTAAGTCGACCTGGCAAGTACACCCACTTGCCAGGCCCTAACCTTCCCTTTTATTACATGTGAGTCACCCCTAACGTAGGCTCAAGGTACCCCTGTGGGCAGGGTGCAGTGTATGTGACAGGTAGGGCATGTACTGATGTGTGTGACATGTCCTGATAGTGAAATACAGAGCATTTCGTTTTTCACTATTGAAAGGCTATCTGTCCCATAGGATAGAATAGGAGTTTATTTATAACATCTTATAAGGGTAACTTCCCACTGGGACAAGATAGAAAGATGGAGTTTAGTATGCCTGAACTCAGAATATAAAAATGCATCTTTAGTAAAGATAATTTTTTATACTGTGTGTTTGAAAATACCACTTTTAGAAAGTGGGTATTTTCTTGCTTAGCCATCCTGTGCGCCTCTGCTGGTTTGTGGATTGACTGTCTGGCTTTTGAGTGACAGGGGCTTAGGATGTGCATTCTCTCAGACAGCCACTGGGGGGGTTAAGCTGTGTCCTGCCTTTCCTGGATGAGTCAGGGCTGGGCTGAATAGGCCTGGGCTGCATTTAGAGTACTGGGAGGAGATTTCCCTGCACCTGAATAGGCCTGGTCTGCCTTGGACAATGCTGTCTCCACGTCCTGCTGGGAAATTGGGCCAGAGAGGGCAGAACTGGTTTTGACTGAGCACAGAGCCTCTCTGCCACAGAAGAACAAAGAGAAACTCAATATAAATATTGGGGCCCAGACCGCAAAACTTTAGATCACTTCTGGACTGAAGAGGAACCTCTGTCAAAGAGAAGAGCTGGGAAAGCTGAAGAAGAAGTACTGCCCCTTTGCTGTGTGCTGTCTGGGGTTGGCCTGCAGTGGCTGTTTCTGCCAAGGAGAGGACAAATACTGTGCTGTGTGCTGTGTATCCTGCTTGAAGAAGATCTCCAAGGGCTTGAAGTACAGCTGACCTCCTGTTCTGAAGTCTCAGGGACACAAAGACTTCACCACCAGCTGCCCTGAACTCTCTTGCTGGAAGTTCTGACCTGCTAAAAGGTGCCTGTTTCTGTGTTGGGCCTCTGGAGGTTGTTCCTGCTGCTGGGAGCTGGGAAAAGAGAAGCAACTACATCAGCGTGACGCATCCGCAGCCATTTCTGATGCAACACCGCCGTGCGGGAAGAATTTCCACACATCGCCATCGTGCCACTGAAGAAACCGAAGCAGTGCCTGACCGCGCCTGGACAAATCGCAGCAAACCGAGTCTCGTGCACCAATCTCCGAAGTCCGAGATCACCGCACCGATTCCGACACAGGCCCTGCTGTGTGACTGCAAAAACCGGCACCGCCTCAAGAACCGACGCATCCCCGAAGCCCTACGCATCGCACTGGAGCGCCAAGTCTACAGTAACGCCGGGCTGCAGTAAGAAACCGATGCATCACCTCCCCGCACAGTAAGAAACCGACGCATCACCTCCCCTTCAGTAAGGAACTGAGGAATCACCTCCCCTGCGTGGCAGTAAGGAACCAGCGCATCACCTCCCCTGGAGTAAGGAACCGACGCATCAATTTCCCTGTGAGTAGTGAACCGACGCATCACCTTCCCTGCGACTGTTTTTGCTTATGAGTTTGACGCATGAGGTACTTTGTGTTGAAAGTGTTGCATCTATTGTTTGTTATGGACCTTTTAAAAAGTCATATTTGGATTAATGTATGTTGGATTTTTGTCGTTTTGGTCTTGTTTGGTTTAGATAAAGATTACTTATTTTTCTAAAATGATGTGGTGTCTATTTGTAGAGTTTTCACTGTATTACTGTATGTGTGCACAGATGCTTTACACACTGCCTCTGAGATAAGCCTGTCTGCTCGTGCCCAGGGGGTGAGCAGGGGTTGTCTAAGGGCATAACTCCCTTACCCTGACTAGAAGCAAGGGTCCCTACTTGGCCAAAGGTGCAAACCATTGCCAACGAGAGACCCCCATTTCTAACAGTATGTTATTGCTAAGTACAGGGCCCCCCCTTAGGCCCAGACCCCCCCACCTCCCAAGGTTAGCTCCCAGTGCTGCCGCACGGGCTGCACCACCCTAAAGCCAGGCCTGCTTGCTCCTACCCTGCCACATTGCCAAAAGTCTGCATTGTCTGTTGGTTATCTGTAACAATCAGAAAAAAAATGATGTATTTTATTTTAGATATGTAAAATCTTATTTCTGCTTCATTTTGTTTATTTATGTTTCACCTTTTACTTTTGGTATTCGTGGCTATTAAAAATAACCAACTAATCACATTTTTGCATCTACAAATGAAAATTTCAGATAGATGCTTTTAGCAATTCAAAATAGACAATTTAACTGATTGCGTTTATGTGTTATGTTTATGGAATCTTGCCTTTGACCACGACAGGAGAGAAAACACTGTAGAGCAATGCAAAAGAACAGAAGTACACTCCCACAAAGAGTAAAAAAAAACTGCGCAATAAAACTGCACAGTGTGAAATATGTATTACCTAATTAATTCATTTTACAACCAAGTGGAAAGTGCTGATGATAGAGAAAATAGTTAATAAATTGCGCTATGTAAATTAGCTGTGGTTTCTAATGTATGTTTTGGTACACAATCAATCTGAGAAAGTCATAAAACATCCTGAGAACTCTACAATGCATGCTACTGTGCTGTACAAACTCTCCAATCCTCGACCAATTAAAAAAACTACCAATCAAAATGCTACAGCTGAGGTCAGATTTCTATGACAGCCTGGTTCTAAAACTGGGTGTATAAGGGCACTTTTTGCAAAGTTAAATTGCAAAAGAGATAAAGTGCAAAGTGGTTTATAACTGCATATGCCCACAACCTCGGTGTGTGTGCTGGTGGAGGCAGAGTTGAATTGATCCAGTTTTGGAATAATACTAACTCTAATAGATTGTCCAAAGTGACTAATTTTCCAGACCTGCAATAAAGCTATGTCTCAGATCTGAGAGGTCAGCAAGTGGAAGCCACTAGCCATAGATATAAAGCAGGGATCTCCAACCTTTAGTGTAATAGGAGCTACTTATGTTAAATGAAAATCATTGCGAGCTACTAAAATTATTAGTGTTGTAATAGTGACCACAAGATTACATTAGTGGTCACCATATGCAGCATTACCAGCAGTGATCATCCCAGTGCATCAGGCAGGTTTACCAGCTGTAATGTAAAAAGGCTTTTTCAATTTGGAATGCCTCTACATAGGTAAAACATGTCAAACATAGCTGCAGTGCCCCTGGCATGAAAGTAATAATATTAGTAATAAGTCTCCTCACATGTTTTATCACTCAAAAATCAGCTTATGAGTTCTGGACATATACACTTTTTCGTCTTGAATACACAATTTTGACATACACATAATAATTGAACCAAGCAAAAGGTTCCAGTACAGCAGGCTGGGATACAATCATGAGAGGTACTTCCAGGTAGCTGGAGAGCTACCAGTAGCTCATGAGCTACTCGCTGGGGAAGCATGATATAAAGTTTCATGGCATGACAAACCTTTTGGCAGAGTTAAATAGGATCTAAGATGATACAATAGCGATGTAGGGCAAAAGTAGGACACCACAAGAATGTGCAGTTTCCAGCAACAAAGGGAACATTGTAAAGTCACAGCCATGAAGCAGCAAATGATACTGAGATTCTTAGTGGTCAAAGAATGTGGACCATGCCTCAGGATTGGAGGCCTCCCAACACTGAAATAAGGAGGCCAAAATAGCGCTAAACTCAAGAAGAAACATTTTCCCAAGACAATGTGCTAATGATGAGTACAACCATCGTAGGGTGCATCGAACAGCGTTACAGCATAATACAATATGATGAAATATGCATCTTCAGCTTTCCTCTACTTGCACTCCGCACATATAGTGGCTTACCTATGAAAGTGTTTTTTAAAGGCAAAAAGTGAAAAAGTTTGATGCATCTAGAAGTCTACATTGTGGTGTCAGCAAAGCCGTGATCTAGCTCATTCTTGGTGCAATAGCTCAGTAGGCTGGGTGCATTTATCAGAAACAGTTAGATCAAAAATGCTGTCTCTTTCCATGGGATCCTTACACGAGCTATGCAGTGTCTCAATAACTTCCATGTACTGATTTGTGACTGGTAAATGCAACTCGTCATACCTAATTCATACAAGGATATCTGCCACAATCCACACATAATGCTTGGAAGAGGAGGAGGGATACAAAAAGCTTCATCTTCTTTAAAACATGGAGAACTTTACTGGGATAGATATGCGGGGAGAATGGTTTCAAGCTTCCTCGTTTTACAGAGTTCAAGAGTTGGGACACTTCCAAAGAACCTGCAAGAGGGGGGGGTGAGAATAATGTGTTTCCACCCCCAGAAATACAGGTCAACGTTTGTATTATTAGTGATGCCTGTACAGTTACAAATATATTTAACCCTACGGTACCCTTTAGATGGTACAGACCCTATAGTCACAAAATGCAAATAACAGACATGAGACCAGATCAGAGGTCAAGGTCGTTGCAGAAAGTTAAAATGTCTATAGGCTTTTTTACTTTGGCCATTGTAATACGCAGTGTAGATGTAAATTTCTAGCATTTTTGAAAATCAAATTCATCATTCACAGAGTAGTTAGTTACAACATGTCCGGTCTAGGACACATTAGAAAATGTGACTGTGCAAGGTCAGTGATTGACAACCTTAGGTTGTTGTCTTTTGATCAATGAAGGAGAGACTTCTATAGGAAGGAAATTTGACTGAGCAGGGCAACGGCGTTGTGAACCCCTCCCTGTAGCAGCCAAAGTGGGGTGCCACTAGGCCTGATTCGCTGGTAAACTGGTTCACGATGAAACGTTGATTAGTTCTTTATGGGGTTCGACCGTTTGCATTTCCAGACAGAAGATCAAAAATAACACGTTGATGGAAGACCATAGGAGAGATGAGTGATCTTGGCACGGTTGCCTAATGAGACAAGTACAGTGAAGGGGGCAGAGGAAGAGAAGTGAGGAAAAAGGGACAGAGGGAGGAGGAAATAGCAAGAACCAGCATGGGAGGCAGGGGAGAAAAAGTAAGGAGGGGAGATAGGAAAGAGAATTGTTTAGATAACATGAGAAACGAGGAGGTGAGAAGGAATGAAGATATGAAGTACGGGTGAAAGGAAGTAAATGTGAAACAATGGAAGGAAAGGTTCAAGGAATGAAGGCCGAGAGAAGGTTAAAAGAGAAAAAAGATGAAAGAAAGGAAGGTAAAAGAAAGGGTGAAAAGAAAGAAGAAAGGGTGAAGGAATGGACGATGGAGGTTGAACGTCTGGACACATTGATGGGAGAAAGAATGTATGGACAGAAGAGTGAAAGTTTTGGTGGTACATGGATGGAAGGATAGACGGAAGGTCAAAGTATAGATTTGTGAAAGGATCGATAATGGAAGGGTGAAAATATGGAAGAATATGTGAATGGATAATTGGATGAATAGATGGAAGGAATTTTAAATTAAACACTTTTTGGGAATATAGGTCATTGCTGCTTCACTGGCTCAGTGTCATGATACATATGGTCTGGAAGGGTATTTAAAATTTCTGGCTATTCCTCCCGCAGGGCCATGGGCTGAAGTTATGAGGCTATTTTATGTGTGTTCTACAATCGCCCTCTGCACATAAAACACCAGACTGAGCTGAGTTATGGGTGGCCTACCTGAGAGCCTTCAGCTTCTGCCTCATCGGCCAGGGCCGGCAGCGGATATTTGACACTAGCTCCTTCTGAAACTGAATATTCTGGAAAATTGTTTCCGGATCATTTCCATCATCTTTTCCATCTTCGTTGTTGTCCTCGTCTTCATCTGAATTACTACAGGTCACCGGAGTCAAACAAATAGACAAAAGAAGAAGGGAGTAAGGTGTTAGTGAAAGGTTCTGTAAATGTATTGCATTGAACAAAATCCAGTGACGTGGGCAGGTGCCAGTCTTAAGATGAAGTTTCTCACAAGGTGACCTCTGCAGACTAATTGTACCAATAACCAACCATCGGGCCCATGAAGACTAAAAGCACATCATCGTGGTTTATGGAGTTGGGTGATGAGCCCCATTTGGTCACAGGGTTTTCGTAAGGTGCACTGGCTGCTCTTTCCGGTGTTACGGTTCTTATCACAGTTTGTGGAACGGAAGTAAACGGAAGCAAAAATCCCCCATTTGCGACACCCGTCCCTCAGAAAGAATGGGTAAATTATCTATCTGATCTGTACAGACCTAACCCGGCTGACTGGTGCAATCTAAACCCTTCAAAGACTATGTTACAAAATGAATCAATACAACAAATAATGGCTGCTTCAGAAAAACAAATAGATCAGTTCATAAGGAAGGCGAGAGTGACTGCAACAATGGGTCCGGAGATGATCCCCAAAAAAAGTCATACAGAGAAGTTCGGATGGATGGAGCAAATTTCTGATCCCCCTTTTCACCTATTGCTACAAAACTGGCCACATTTCAAGCTCTTGGATGGGAAGCATTGTTGTTCCACTCCTAAAAAAAGGCTCCCCCAGTCTCCAAGTAATTATCGCCAAATTGCTCTCCTAGACGCAACAGGGAAGATCTTCGCAGCCACTGTTTTAAAACATCTAAAAGACTGGGCCTTGTCCAAAAGTGTCATTCCCATGGTTCAAGCAGGTTTTTGCCGGGGGGCGTGGTTTGAGCGCACAGCGAGATGGCCGCTCTCTAGAGAGGCTCTGCCCGGCTGAGCCCTAATCCGCCCATCATCCGCCTATTGCATACCACTTTTGAGCTAATAACCGAGTGCCCCTTACCTCTGGGGGATCCTGCCCGAGTGGGAGCTATTTTTGACGCCGAGCTCCGCTGCTGAGACTGCCGACGAGCGGTGTCTGGACCGGAGGCCGCTTCACAAAATGGCGGCTCCTGCGCGGCCCTGAGGTCGGCGTGTTGCGGCTCCGGTGGAACCTTCTGGGCCCGGCGCGGACCATCTGGCTGCCTCCAGGACTGACCCTGATCGCGGTGCACGCCTGGTGCCCGCTAGTGATCCGCTCCTCGTGCCACTGCCCTGCGAGGTGGGCTGTGCCCCCGCTGCTGGAGAAGATGGCCCGATCGGGGCTGTGCGAGGAAGCTGAGTGGACTCCTGAGCGCTCGGCGCCCGCGGCAGTGAGTGGGGGGCGGCCTGACCCCTGGCCGGTGTCTGTGGAGGCAGCGCGGGTAGGGGTTCGGGCCGCGGCCCGCAAGCTGTGGATGGGCGCTGGTGCATGCGGGAGAGTTGCGGGCTGATTCGGATAGGTGGCTGGCTGCAGTTACAACACACTATTACTTGCGGAGCAGTCTGGCGCACTGTGAATGGCATTGGAGGTGCGTGAGGGACATCGCTTTGGGATTGCTGCAGATGCCCTTTTTTTATAACGAGGCTGATGGTATCGGTGGGTCCGCTGTGTACTGGCTGGAACTGGTGGTAATCTTGCTCGGGGCAGCTACTCCTCCCTAATCTGCTGATTTAGCTGGCGATTTCTTCTCGTAACGCTTTACACTACTATAGTCTCCAGCCCCTGATATGGATGCCGCTATGCTGCTACTTCATTAGTAGTGACCTACCTCCTGCCTGCGGGCCCCCCGCACCTGGTGCTGCCGAAACCCCGGTGCAGTTGAGGCACAACCTCATAGCTATAGTGCTTTCGTCTACTGAACTGTGGCTTAGAGAGCTTTCTTGCAGGCGGCCTGCGTACCCTTGGTGCCTTTGACCTGCGCAGATCTCCCTATCTGTGCATATTGAGCCTGCTGTCCTACGTACTATTCCTACTACTATCATGGGGAGGACTGACAAAACCCAACCTCGCCTCACTTTTGAGGCGCGCAAATCCTCCAAGTCTCCGCAGAGCCCTGCCTCGGACTCGGAGGCCGAGGCCCCGACTGCGGGGCCTCCTACCCTTGAAACAACGCTGCTGGCCATGCAGCACAGCCTGCAGTCCATAGAGGGAACGATGGCTGCCGTGAACCACCGCTTGGACCACATGTCATCACAGCTTGAAAAGCAAAATGCCCGTATGGGAGAGGTAGAACAGCGCGTGTCTGCGACGGAGGACGGCCTGGGTGAGGTTACAGGGAGGACGCTGAATATGGAGAAGGTCCTATCCCTTATCCAGGCGAAGAATGAGGATTTGGAGGCCCGCTCCCGGCGAAATAACATTCGGATTACGGGCCTTCCGGAATCCACGAATGTTGGCAAAATGGAGCTATTCGTAGAGAACTTGATCTAGGAAATCTTTGGTTCTGAACAGCTGTCCCCCATGTTTGTCGTTGAGCGGGCGCAACGATCCCTCGCTGCGCGTCCTGTCCCAGGTGCTCCCCCTCGCCCAATTATAGCACGTCTGTTGAATTACAGAGACCGTGATGTTATTTTACGTATGGCCCGCGATAAGGGTAACATTGTGCACCAGGGCAATTCTCTATCGTTCTTTCCTGATTTTACAGTAGCGGTGCAGGCTGCGTGGAGGGAGTTTGGCGCTGTGAAAAAGTTTTTGCATTCCGAAGGAGTTCCCTACGCTATGCTATACCCTGCACGCCTACGTATTGGACATGAAGGAGACTCAAAAATGTTCACTAACTCTAAAGCTGCTCTGGAACACGCTAAACATCTGAAGCGGGCGGGGCGAGAGTCTCAGGTGCTTTTGGACAATGAGGAACAGTGAGCGCTGGATTGCCTGTGTTTTTGTTGTAATGTGGCACTAGTGACAGTCTCTATATAATGTTGAGATGTTGTTTCTAACAGTTCCTTTTTTATTCCCAGGATGACATACTTGGATCTCATTGCCTCAATAAGCTTCTCTCTTACCGGGGGTTGTGGCACACAGTATTATAATGTGATAGGCATAGCTACCAGGAATGCTCAGCCACCTCCTACTAGCTAGGAGGCTAGACGCGCTCTGACGCCCCCAAATGGGAGTACCCCATCTGAGCTTGTTTGTTTTCTTTGATTGGGAGGGTTGGGTAGGGCAGGGCTGGGATGGCTTTGGCGAGTTGGGGACGCTGAAGTGGGTTGGGGGTTGGGGGAGGGGGTAGCAACTGAGCTAACTGGCACTTGTTATCTTAGATGTCGATGTATTTACCATTTTCTTCATGTATGTGAACACATATTCCGGATTTCTCCATTTAGGGAATCTGTCATGATCTTTAGACTTAATGAGTGGTAATGTGAAGTTCCTAACATGGAATGTCCGTGGCCTTAACACTCCCAAAAAAATTAGATCTGTATTGGCCTATCTGGATAGGATGAACGTGCAGATAGCTTTTCTGCAAGAGACGCATCTCACTAAACATTCTGAGAAGTCTGTGTGTGCAAGATGGGCTGGCATGAGAGTGGCGTCCTCCTATTCCACCTATTCTCGTGGCGTGATGATTCTGGTTAAACGCGGGGTTCCCTTCACTGTTATAAGAGCCGACACGGATGACCAGGGTCAAGTGGCATTGGTGCATGGCCAGCTGGGAGGTGTGAGTGTTCTTCTGGTAAATGTGTATGGCCCTAACATTGATGACCCAGCCTTTTTTGTGGATGTATGGCCCCGCATTTCTGGGTTTCCTACAGTGGAGATACTTTGGGGAGGTGATTTTAATTTGTGTTTGGATCTTGCGATGGATCGTATGGGATAGGGACTCGTGCGACCCAAGAATGCTTCAGAGGTTCTGCTGGGACTGTTGGAAACTGGAGGGATGCATGAAGTATGGCGCCTGCGGCACCGTGGTGCGCGTGAGAGTACGTTTGTCTCCTATGTGCATGGGACATGTACACGCCTGGATTTGTGGCTTGCCACCGAAGCTGTTTGTACGTGGGTAGTCGGGATTGACCATATGGCTCGTACATTGTCGGATCACTCCCCGGTACTTCTGGAGCTCCAGATACCTACCTGTGAGAGACCTCCCTTTGCATGGCGGTTGCAACCCACTTCCTTGACTGACTGTCTTCAAGCACACTGTTGGGGAAGCTACCCGGAATTGTTTTCGTGAGAATGTTGGCTCGGTGGACAGCACTGGCGTCTTGTGGGAGGCGTTCAAAGTGACTATCAGGGGGGTATGCATGGGGGCTCAGGCTGGTGTGCTGCGTGATCTCCGACGCTGCATTCATAAGTTGGCAGCTGAGATCTCCACTCTTGAGAGGGCATACGAGACAGACCCATCTTCTGCGACGTTATCTGAGATACGAAAACTAGTGACGGAACACAATGATACAGCACGGTATTATGGGGAGGGGGGTAGGCCTGGCCGCTCGCTGGCACAGAAACTAGCAGCTCCGCGGAGTCAAGAATACATTACAGAGATGTTAGATGATGACGGGGCGGCCCACTACACTACTCCCGAGATTAGCGAGGCTATCCTTGAGTTCTATGCCAGATTGTACGAGTGTAAGTCTCGAGTCCCTGAGGCGGACATGCACTCCTACCTGGATGACGTGGCACTCGGCTGGCTTTCTTCGGGACATAGAGAATATCTCACACAATCATTTGATGTAGAGGATGTAAAACTTGCTATTATGTCCCTCCCTACATGCAAGGCCGCCGGGCTAGATGGACTTCCCAGCGAATTTTATAAAACTTACATTGATGACTTGGCCCCGAGGCTTCTAGACGTTTATGCGGAGGCGTATGATGCTGGCCATCTCCTCCCATCCTTGAAGGAGGCCCTCCTGGTTATGCTTTTAAAACCTGATAAGGTTTCAAATCGCTGCGATTCTTACCGGCCTCTGTCCATTATCAATATCGATGCCAAGATCCTAGCGAAGATGATTGCTATCCGGCTGCAGCCGCTAGTTCCCCTATTGGTTCTCCCTGACCAGTCAGGATTTGTGCCTGCAAGGTCTACCACTCACAATTTACGCACGATTTACGCCACCTTGCATTACTTTGAACCCGACTTCCAGGCGGTGGCAGTGCTGCTGGATGCAGCAAAAGCATTTGATTCCCTTCAGTGGGACTATATGTTCACTGTTTTAACCAGAATGGGTCTTCCACCGTTCTTTCTCCCATGGATTAGGGTGCTGTATACTGAGCCCGTTGCTAGGGTGCGTGTCAATGGCTGGGTGTCTTCGGCCTTCCCAATTAGCAGAGGTACACGGCAGGGCTGCCCCCTATCGCCGATGCTTTTTGCGCTAGCATTGGAACCCCTGGCTTGCAAACTGCGCCAGTTGCATGCGTCCGCTGCGTTGCATTTCAGGCAGCGACCTCTGGTTGTCTCATTATACGTGGACGACATGCTACTTTATGTGCGCGAGCCAGAGACCTACCTGCCTGAATTACTTCGCGAGTACGTAAAATTTGAGGGCTATTCTGGGTTAGGGATCAACTGGGCTAAGTCGACGGTGTTTCCGCTGACAGCTGGCACGGGTAAGGTTGAGCTTGACTTCCCTCTGACTTGGACCCGGGATCCGGTGAAGTACCTAGGGATCTGGCTGCATAGGGATCCTGAACAGGTAATCTCCATGAATTATGGATGGGTCGTAACACAGATCACAGATAGGGCGGAGCGGTGGTCTAGGTTGCCGCTGTCGCTTGTTGATCGTATCGCCGTTACGAAAATGTCTATATTACCCAAATTGTTATATTTGTTTGTGAATATCCCTATTCGACTAAATATTGCTCTGTTCAAGACATTGCAATCGGCCCTTCTGTCCTTTGTCTGGGGGGGGCAAGAAGCCCCGATGTAGCTGGAACGTCCTTGTGCAGCCGTTCGACCGAGGCGGGTTTGAGGCACCCAATATGCGCTTATACTATCTATGCGCGCAGGCGCAGTTTGCCCACTATTGTTTTTTTCCGCAACGGTTCTTGCCGCACACGGCGATTGAGTCCGACACGGTGCTTCCAATGCCGCTAGTGGCTGCAGCACTCTCTGGAGGGAGTGGAGGCCACAGGAAGGAAATCAGCCCGGTGCAGTGCACTGCTTTGGCCTGGCGGACCCTTGCCAAGAGGGCACAGCTCGATTACCTGTATGCCCCGAAGCTCCCTATTGCTGCGCATCCCGACATATCGGCAGCTCAGGAGCGCCCTGCTATAAGAGCGCTGGCGAATGTGGGTGTTACACGAATGGGAGACCTGTATGACGGTGGTCAGTTCCGCTCACTCCAGAGTGTACAGGCGGGCCGCGACCCCGGGTTGATGCTGGGATTTACTTACGTGAGAGTGCGGCAGGCGGTCAGGTCCGTTTATCCCAATTATCCCACTGAACCACAAACATTGAGAGCACTGCAGGCGGTGCTGTCTGGGACGGAACGTAAGGGCCTGATCACTAGGCTGTATGATGCGTCACAGCGGGAGTGGGAACCGGGGGACCACCCTTCATATATCAAATGGAACACTACGCTGGGGTTTGAGTTACCGCTAGATAACTGGAAATTCTGCTGCGAGCTAACTGGTCGCCTCACGGCGAACTATAATTTGCGTATCATTCATTTTAAATTTTTGCACCAGTTATATTACACGCCAGTGCAGTTACGCAGATTCGACCTGCGGGACACAGCTAATTGTGTACGGTGCGGGCAGGCTGATGCTGATTTTTTACACCTGGCGTGGCAGTGTGATGGGATAGCTGCGTTCTGGGCCAGGGTTGCGAGTGTGCTCTCGGATGTTGTGCTGGAGAGTGTGCGGTGCGAGCCTGAGGTGTGCTTGCTGGGTAGTGGGAAATATCTCAAACCCTGCAATAGGAGATTGGTCGCTGTCTCGACCCTGCTGGCTAAGCGTGCTGTGGCGCAGTGTTGGGGCGCAAAATCCACGCCCACTGTAAAGAAATGGATCAAAGATTTAATATATTGTAGAGGAACAACTGGAGGCGTACGCAGAGGAGTTACCGGAGGCCTCACGACCCAAAGATTTTTGGGCTCCACTAACGGTGAATTTATTGAGCCACCCTGTTACGTGATTTGTCTTGCTCCTATCTATGATATCTTTCCTCCTAGGTCTGGCCGAGACTTGTTGGACTTGGAACTACTTCTTATGGACTACCCCTCATATGTGCTCACATGGTCTCTTTTTTACTTCACCGACAATTGTATGATACATATTTGTTCCAGTGCCGGGTGGGGTGGGGGGGGGGGGTTCAGTTGTTCTTGATATTCTTTCTGTTATACACAAAACTTGGCTGGCATTGACATATGCGAGGATTGTATTAATGTACCCCAGCCTTGGGGTTTTTTGTATACATGTTGCAAGCCTGACAATAAACAAATTTAAAAATAAAAAAAGCAGGTTTTTGCCCAGACCACGCACTGACTGATAATATCCCAATTTTGCAAACTATAATTGACAAATATGTGATCAGTAAATCACAGGTGGTACATAGTGTATTTGTCGACTTCTCTACAGCATTCGACAATGTGGATAGACCCACCTTGTGGAAGAAACTAGTGAGCAGAGGAATTCCAGCAGCTTTTTTAAGATTAATAGTAGCCCTCCATTCATCTACATGGTGTAGAGTACAGATGGGTGGGGACAAGGGATTGACCCAGGAGATATTCACTTTGAATGGCTTAAAGCAAGGATGTTTACTCGCCCCTTTATTGTTTTCTTTATTTCTTAGTGACATGCCGGATAGCTTCCTAGAAGTAAACAACCACCCTCCAAAAATAGCATCCCAAAACATTCATATCTTAATGTACGCTTTCGATGTAGTCATCTTCGACCTCACACCGATTGGTCTTCATTGTAACATGGATGCTCTCTTTAGGCATTCAGAAACTCATTTCCTAAAAGTAAACATATCGAAAACAAAAGAGGTTCCATTTAGAGGAAGGAGATGTTCCAGTCATTTTGTCTGGAAGCTTAGAGGGAGGCCAGCACAGGTCACAAGGACGTATACCTATCTGTGAAGAGTGTTTTCTCAGACACTGGAACCTATATCTCATTTTCAGCATTTCGAACTGAAGGCCGCAGCCCATCTGAGTGCAATAAAGAGATTTAACTCATCCTCTGGAAATAGACACTTTTATCCCCTTCTAGAAATCTATCGAGTGAGGATTCCCTCTATTTTAACTTATGCATTAGAGTATACTTCTATAAAAATGTGGTCTTTTTTAAATCTTAATGAAGGGAAGTTTTTACGTAAGATTACCACCACGAGTCAAGCCACGTCAGTTCAAGTGTTACGCCTAGAACTCTCAGTAGTCAGCTCATACACTAGAGCCCTGGCAAATATAATTAGATAGGCATATAACTTCGTCCATGCTTCCGAAGGCTCCCTAAAAGCACTTCTATAGCAAGAAACTATTAAGGGAAGTCTAAGTCAGTCCACATTCAAAGAAAACCTTGAGATAGCTTTAGAACATTTTCAATGTTCCATCAATCTCCTACAGTCTTGGTCACCGACACTCTTAAAGCTTTTTCTGAAAAAATTAACTGCAAGGTTAAGTTTTTATCTCGATAAGGAACACTGCTCACAGCTATCTCATTATAGGCTCTATGCAGCCAAAACAGAATTTAAAATCAGTCAAAAATATCTAAGATTTACACTAAATCATAGAGTCAGACGGTGCATAATTTTGCTTCGACTAGAGATCCTCCCATTAAAAGCCTTTACTAGACACTGGGGGGACACCACTGGATAATCAGGCTCTTATGACCTCTGTAATGGAGGCGTTCAAGACTTAGCACACGTTTTATTTGTATGCCCAAGTGAACTATTGACTGAGGCTCTGCGCCGTTTTATGACACCTATATGTTTCAGATACAATGTCTTGAGAATTATCGATTTGATTGATCTAATTCGTATACCACTAAATGAATTTGTCTGCTGTAATCTGTTCACATTTTTAACACCTTTTTACCATTGTCTTAAAGATGTCTTTTTTTACGACTAACAATATTTATTGTACATATTTATATTGTTGATCTCAGGAGAGGTTTAAAACAATAAACAATAAACTTGAAGCAGTCTGTGGTTGCACAGTCAGGGACTTCAGCACCTCTGAGTGGAGCATAAATCGTGGATCTATTGAGGTTCTGCAGTATGGGGATGGGTGTTCAAAAAACAGCTGTTGGATCACCGATCCCAGTGCTGCTGAGAGACCCTATCTCGGCAATTCATGCTCTCCGTCCTGCTGGAGCCCCTGAATGTGGAATCTCACAGCACACAAGGGATATCGAGACTGGCCCCTGCCATGGTCCTCTCTCTGTCCTACTCCGGGTCCCCGTTCTCCCCGTCCTGCACTCACCTTTCTCGTGAATTATTCAACTGTCGCTCTATCTTCCTCTCTTCCTTTTCCCATCTCTTTGTTTGCTTCTATTTCTCTCTTTACTGTCTGTCTCACTTCCTACCTCTTTTTCTCATTTTGTCCAACAGACCTCCTCTCTCGTTTAAGGTCTGGTCTGCTCTCTACACCTCTCTTTTTTTCCCAATCTCTTGCTCTGTGCCGCTATTTCGCTTTCTTCTCTGCCCCTCTAGTTCTGCAGTCTAACTTAACTCCTCATCCTTTGACCTGACTCACACTGGAAACTCTAACCCTCACTCCTCCAATCTCCCCTTCCTTCAACTCACGCGAGACCAGCAGGGCGGAGGTGTCTGGAACGTTGGGGGAAGTGATGCGGCTGTTCAGATAGGCAGGGCCAGTGCTGTGCAGAGCTTTGTAGATGTGGGTGAGGAGTTTAAAGTTTGCATGCTTGTGTTTCTACAAGTGCGGCTGTCCTGAGACGTCAGTGCACCCTGTATACTCATGCAGCTGACAATATTTAAAGTGTGCTGTGTATACGAAGTGCTGCTATCCTGAATTCTAAATGCTCCGTGTGTTCAAGCACTGCTATCCATATTCATTTTAAGTGCCCTGCCTGCACAAGTGCTGCTGTCCTTCATTCTCAATGTTCCGTGTGTTCAAGCACTGCTACCCATAATCATTTAAAGTGCCCTGTGTGCACAAGTGCTGTGCCCTTAATTCTGAATGCACCGTATGTTCAAGCACTGCTGTCCCTTTTCATTTAAAGTGCCCTGTATGCGCAAATGCAGCTGTCCTTGATTTTTAACGTGTCGCTCGTATGTACTTGTACACCGACAAACAGAGGCGCAACTAGAGCCAAATTTCGGGGGGGAGGGGGGGTGAAGGGGTTCTAATAAGAATTTCTGGGGGGGGGGGAATTCTTCCAGCAATAGGCAGAGTGGAGATGCAGGGGCTCTAAGAAGGGGTGAAAACACAACAAAGCCTCGTTAGCAGGGCACAAGTCCTAAAAAAAGAAGTGGGGGGAAGCTGACGTCACGACAGGAAGTGACGTCACGAAAGGTGGCTTGCACCATCAGACTCATTG
Source organism: Calotriton arnoldi (assembly GCA_963921515.1). NCBI lineage: Eukaryota > Metazoa > Chordata > Amphibia > Caudata > Salamandridae > Calotriton > Calotriton arnoldi. Next base: position 646,836 of record CAWUFW010008274.1, read on the forward strand.
CCTCCCCTCGCTCACCCCTTAGATGCGATTGCATCAGAGAAGCCAGCGCGTGAGCAGCAGCTCCGATCTCGCCCCAGAGAGGCCAAAGAGTGAATGTGTGGCTCCATTTGCTCCAGTTATCGAGCTCCCGGTAAAATAAGTGGGGGGACGCCGTCCACCCGCGTGGTACCCCGACTCGAACTAAATGGTCTTTTAAAGACCTGTGAAGTACTCGGGTGCGGCTGCAATAAGACGGTCGCCAGCCCGGGAAGCTGTCTCAGCCCGGGCTGACAGACGACGGGGGGGGCCTGAAGTCCTTTGAGCCCCCAATGGGCGTTGCGCGCCTGCCTACAAATATGTATTTAAAGTGATGCGAGTGCTGCTACTGCCTGTTTGCAAGTGCTGCTGCCCTGTGTGTTAGAATACCCGTGTCCTTATTTCTCAATGCGCCAGGTTACTCACCATATTCGTTTAAAAACCTGTGTGTACAATTACTGTAGTCCCAAGTTGTACGCGTGTGTTACGTTGCAGCCCATTCTTCTAAAAGTGTTGCAGTCTGTCGTCCCAAAGTGGCCCGTGTGTAAACCTGCCCCAGTCTGCCGATCTTTGTGCGGTCCCGATTCTATAAGTGCGTTCAGATAATGTCATTGTTCCTGTTATGGTTTATGTGTGTGCGTTTGTGTACGGTATTGCAGTAAATCTTTTAAAGGTGCTCGAACTGTGCAAGGCACTGCCCATTGTTCAAAAAGCGCAATTTCTACTGTGTATCACAAAATCGCCTTCTGTGTACACTCTCTGCAAATGAAAGGTGCCAAAATGCGATGTTTACGATTGCTCTAGTCTATAATTCTCAGAATGCTCTGAGGACGTGTCCCCATATTCACAATAACGCGCTCAATAATTTGTAGTTTCCTGTGTTACACTGATCTAACCCAGACACATAGTGGTAAATCTTGCACTGGCGAAAATGGCAATAATGCAGCCATTTGATGACTTTTGGCTGTTCTCGTAATTCATCTAGATGCGAACAGAATCCAAGTCATACATAGATTATATAACAGCGGAAAAATGGAAGACACAGATTGAGAAACTATTTTAAAATGGATATAGTGTTTAACAAAGTCTGGATCGAAAAAATCATTAAAAAAATCAGCCAAGAATTGTCATATTATTTGCGTTTGCATCAGCAGAAAAAGTCTAAACTGTTAGTTTCCCCATTTGGCCCGCTTCTTTCCCTCTGAAAGTTGTTTATAAGGTTTCCTACTCGCTTTGTTTGCGATTAACGATAAACTATATACGTACGCTGGTAACTGAAATTGGTAGCCCTCATAATCACTGTGGAATGTGGTAAACTCGCAGGCGCCTTCCACAGACTGATCCGTATGTCTCAGACAATTCATGAGCCTGAGTCCAAAACTTCTTCGTCACCGTGCTTCGTGGAGTACTCACATCGCGGAGTAAGGACTGTGACGATGAAGCCTGGCTATGTCGTAAAGTGTAGGCGGAGGTGCGCGCAATCTCACCTGTGAGGAGGCTCCTGGTAGGACGTGTAGATGCTGGCGTGCCTCTTCACACTTTTGTACCGTTTTGCTGACTTGGGGGGTCTCAAGGCTCCGGACCCGCTTCGTGTTGCCATATTGACGTGGCTATCGGTCTTCCGAAGCGCGCTGGAAACACACGGTGTCAGCAGTCCGCGGCTGTGTGACCCGTGGCGGCAAACCCCGCAGCTCCCTCTGGAAGGACAGGGTGAGTGAGGCGAAGAGGGACGCGGCAGCAGGACCTAGCTGCAGCGCGCCGCCCCTCGCTCCAGTGATGTCACCTGCTGTATCTCGGAGGGCAGAGACCCTTCATTGGGACCAGTGTGAGTGAACCGCATCTAGATAACACACAGAAGGGACACGCGCTATTAAGGACAACTACTGAAGTGGAAACTCGCAGAACAAAGTCTCAAGTACATTTCGTAGCGTTTTATAGGTAGCTGGAAGTTGGGACTTGCAGCAATTACAGTTGCTCCAAAAGAATAGATAGAGGAGTGGCTTCTTGTAAGATTTTTTTTTTAAATACAAAAGGGATTTTTAGGTGCACTCCTACCGTCACGCAAGCATTGGCATTTCCGCGTAATTTCGCATTATTACTTGGCATCAAATCTTGCACATTCCAGTATGCTACCTGTTAGTCCCAATACCGGCAACATCCCCCACCTTCCCATAGATAAACGTGCATGAATAAAGACACAAGACACTTTGTTTATGGGAAAAACTTGTCGCAGGTTTATTCCATACAAGAGTATGCAATAAGGTGGGTTATCTTACGGGCGATCCATGGGCAGGCAGCCATCCAACCTATGCTGCCCCTGCCCGCCTGATGAGCCAGCACTGTGGGATGGATGTCCGATCAGCGCTACACCTTTGTTGATCCACCACTGGATCACGTGTCCCTTGTTACCATCCTACTCACGCCCCTTTCAGGGCGGAGCGTATCAGGGCAAACCCCCGGTTGGTCAGGCCCCCAACCGCCCGAAGGACTAACGGGGCGCCGTCGCGGTTCTCCAGGACCCTGCCCTGAGGGTCCTGGTCTTTGGCTCTGGCACCCCTATTGTGCCGTGCAGAGGTACCCTTACTGTACCCGTCTGCCGCAGAGGTACCCTTACTGTACCGGACTGCTTCCAGATCGCCCTGTAACTCCGCCTGCAACGCAAAAGAAACATTAAAACATTCAGTACACTTTAACCTCCAGCCAAGCCGCAGGGTTAGAGGAAGGGAGGGAGACGGCGTGGCTGGGCAAAAAGAGGCCGTTGCGAGGGTCGGGGGAGGTATACATACCCTCCCTCCACCCCGGGCACACAGGAAGTGACGCCCCACGCCCACTGGCCAACGGGCTCCCGGCGGAAGCCCCTAGAAGCTAGAGCGAGGGGGGTAGGCTTGTGCCGCAATGGCACTAAGGGGCCGCCCTTTTAGGGTGCCCCCTTTGGGGGCGCGGGCAGCCGCATAGTCCCAATACCGGCAACATCCCCCACCTTCCCATAGATAAACGTGCATGAATAAAGACACAAGACACTTTGTTTATGGGAAAAACTTGTCGCAGGTTTATTCCATACAAGAGTATGCAATAAGGTGGGTTATCTTACGGGCGATCCATGGGCAGGCAGCCATCCAACCTATGCTGCCCCTGCCTGCCTGATGAGCCAGCACTGTGGGATGGATGTCCGATCAGCGCTACACCTTTGTTGATCCACCACTGGATCACGTGTCCCTTGTTACCATCCTACTCACACCCCTTTCAGGGCGGAGCGTATCAGGGCAGACCCCCGGTTGGTCAGGCCCCCAACCGCCCGAAGGACTAACGGGGCGCCGTCGCGGTTCTCCAGGACCCTGCCCTGAGGGTCCTGGTCTTTGGCTCTGGCACCCCTATTGTGCCGTGCAGAGGTACCCTTACTGTACCGGACTGCTTCCAGATCGCCCTGTAACTCCGCCTGCAACGCAAAAAGAAACATTAAAACATTCAGTACACTTTAACCTCCAGCCAAGCCGCAGAGTTAGAGGAAGGGAGGGAGACGGCGTGGCTGGGCAAAAAGAGGCCGTTGCGAGGGTCGGGGGAGGTATACATACCCTCCCTCCACCCCGGGCACACAGGAAGTGACGCGCCACGCCCACTGGCCAACGGGCTCCCGGCGGAAGCCCCTAGAAGCTAGAGCGAGGGGGGTAGGCTTGTGCCGCAATGGCACTAAGGGGCCGCCCTTTTAGGGTGCCCCCTTTGGGGGCGCGGGCAGCCGCATATCTCGCACATTGTATATCCCCATTTTGCACAAATATTTCACTTCATTTATTCTGATCCCTATAAAATTAATGCTGTCCCTAAACGGATAATATGATTGACTGCCAAAGTAGGGTTCTTCTGTAATAGCAATATTGACCTCAAAATAGCTCACTTAGACACTGACTACAAGTGCTCTGGAAAGGTGTTTGGTATTTAATGCATCTGATAAAATCTAACAACACAGGGTTCAGAATATATCTGGTGTGATAAATAGCACCTATGAATTATCCAACGCACTTTCCATCAGGACCTAAGCACTTAGGGGCATACTTATCATTAAGTCGCGCAGAGCAACAAGCCACCTTGCTGCACTGCGTGACAGGGAAAGAGCAGGAATGCGCCGTTTTTAACATAAGCGCATTCCTGTCTTATCCCAGCCCTGATGCATAATGTGCTGCTTAGCCCCAAAGTAGGTCCCATTGTACCATGGTGCAAGGGCACCTCCGTTGTTAGCAGGATTGTTTTGGTGCAGGAAGGAACACCTTCCTGCACAAAATCAATCCCCTGAGGCATTTTCCTCTTTCTATGTGTGCTGCAGAATACAACACACATAGAAAGAGGAACAAGCATTGGTAATGCATCGGTTTCACCTATGTGATGAATAAAGTACTGTTTTCATTAATTATAGTCAGGGAGAAGGAAAGAGCTCCCTGACAAATAACACAGGAGTGGAAAGGATGTGGCGCAGCGGCCAGAGCTGCTGACTCGAGAGCTGGGGATCCCGGTACAAGTCTCAGCGGCAGCAACATCCTGTGATTCTATGCAAATCACTAAATCTCACTGGTGATAAATTATTATATAAATATGCTGCAAGAGTAAAAAGCGAAAAGAGGCAAAACTGTATGAAAAAATATTTCCACCAAAGCGGATGTTAACAGTATTTCAGCAACAGGAAACTGATAACAGAAGTAGATGAGGAACAAGCATTGTTAAATGCAGGAAAATATGCTACAGTCAATAGAAATGGAGGAAAAGTAAGTAGCATGCACAGAAACCAATGAGAAGCCAGGAAAGAGAGGAGGCAGGATCGAAGTCCCTTCTAAGTTTATATTAAAAACAATAGACTTCTCAAGCACAGCACAAGGGATGTGTAGGTGCAACCTAAACAAGCATTGGCATAGCCAATAGGTCTCGCCTTTGGGACCTTATAAGTGATAAGTGTTTAGTTATCCAGCACAATATCCTTGGTGCAACAACATCAAGTGTTGCATGGCTAAACACTTATAAGGTCCCAAAGGCGAGACCTATTGGCTATGCCAATGCTTGTTCTGGTAGGCACAGGACATTGAGTGATTTTCCCTGAGGCTCGAACCTTGGTTTTCCGGCTCCAAAGTCGGCAGTCTAGCCGTGAGACCACTCAGTCGAGTAATAACACCAGCCTCGCTCAGAATAGCAATGAATACTGTTAAGTGAAAAACCGAGAGGGTTAAAAAGAGATCATGCAATCCAGAGATGGAGAGACCGCCGAGGAGGACAATGATATCAAGGAGAAAGACTCGGAAGAGAATCCAAGAGTAAAATCGCTCTCTCCGAAGCAGTGGTGTAGAAGGATGCCATTGGCCCTGGTGCATGCAAGGAACATGATTGCTCCCTTTGCTGATGTGGCAGTAAAATGCAACATTTATCAAGGTTCAATGGGTCCCGGTGTCACTGCACCTGCTGCACCAATTGTAGCTGCGCCCCTGCTCCAGCAACGGGGGATGGACGGATGGAAAGAGTACAATATACTGGAAGGGGGAAAGGAAGGTCATAGTCAGATCCATACTTGTTTGTATTATTATCGGTCTCGGGGGGGGGGCGTGTGGCATCTGCTCTAATAATGTTAAGAGCCATCGCAAAGGCTATCGGGAGGCAAACCTTTCCACCAATTTGAATTGCTGATCCGAGGCCTGGGGTGACTGATAGAGAGGGGTGAGGGTGAGATGGGGGAGGGGAGAATTTGGGTAAAGGGAAAGAAGATTAGTTATGGGGAGAGGGAGAAGGAACAGTGGCTGGGGTCAGATAGGCAGACGGGTAAGAAAAGGACAAGCAGAGAGGCTAGAAAGATGGTTAGATGGGGGAATCGAGGAGTAGAAACCGGGAAAGAGGAGCACTGACACAACGGGAAGAACAGAAAAAGGCCTCAAGAGGGCGTGGGTAAAAGAAGCAGGGACGAAAGAAAGGACAAGATTGTGAACAAAGAAAGCACAATGGGTGGAAGCAGGGGTCTGCAAAATCGCAGCTTTTTTAAATTAAAGTTTGTGAAATTCCATGACAGTTTAGAGTAAAATGCTGTTTGCTGGTACCTTATGTGGCTTTATTTTTGCAAATGCACACCTCGCACTTAAGAAAACACCTCTCTCAGCAACATACTTTCAGTGCAAATCAGTCCCCTGCTGGTATCTCAGGAGATTTTTTTTTATTTTTTTAAACAATTTGACCGCTCGCTCAAAAAAAGTTACAAAAAAAAGTAGAAAGTAACCTTTCACGTAACGCCAAAGTCGAAAATTTCTGGAATTTCACCAACATGTTTAAAATTTCGCCCAGGCTGTGTAAAAATATTAAAGGAAGAGTGAGTAAAGGTAATAAATAGACTGGAGAAGAGGGCGGTAGTTACACAAGCAGTGAAGGCAGAAAAGTAGAAAGCATGAAAGACAATTGTGAAGAAGGGAAGACAGATAGGAGAGTGAATAGAAAAGGGAACAAGCGCGCGCATGAAAGTTCATCAAAACAAGTGTGAGGGACAAGCACTCATGCTTGTGCTGCCATGCGCCTTGCGGGAGCGAGCAGCAGCGGCGCGAGAGACATATGTTGTCAATTAGTATGCGCGCCCCTGCTCGCTCCCGCAAGGTGGATGCCGCCACAAGCACAAGTGTGTGCTTCCAAAAAGAGCAGAGCGACGGCTAAAGGTCCTTCTATGCGTAGGCGAGACCTAAAAACAAGCATTGGCATAGCCAATAGGTCTCGCCTTTGGGACCTTATAAGTATTTAGTTATGCAGCACAATATCCTTGGTGCAACAACATCAACTGTTGCATGGCTAAACACTTATAAGGTCCCAAAGGCGAGACCTATTGGCTATGCCAATGCTTGTTCCTCTTGGAACGTATACCTCTTTTTGTATCTGGTTTGTTTTTGTTATTTGCACAATTGTCACTTTTTCCTCATGTAATGTAACGTTGCTTTTGGATTATGCTCACTTGTAACCTTCTCCTCATGTAATGTTACTGTTCCTATTGTGAAGCGCTCTGACACCTTCGGGTAAAGTCCGCGCTATATAAAAACGCATAAATAAATAAATAAGACAGTCCCACAACTTCTAGCAATGGACCATGGAACCTCCCCCCCCCGCCAACGTTCCCAGTGACACCCTAACATTACTCACCAAGATAGAAATGTACCAAAACACGATCAAACCACAGCTAAAGCAATGAACTACCCAGTGAAGGAAACAAGACAGTCAGTCCAAGTACCACAGTACGACTACTGCACCACTAGAACAACAGCCCACAGGGAAAGGGAGGTATGTGGTGGCTTCCATTGATGTCAGACCATCAGACCAGACCCAGAACTCTGGAAGACCTTTGGTATTGGGCCGAGAGTTATAACGTGCAGTATTAAGTACAATAACGCCTTCTCCGAAACAGTTTACAGAGGACATCAAATCCACTAGAATTGGGTTTAAGATTTCAAGATCTGCGAACGCCCAGAGGCCACACCGCGGGAAAAACAATAGTTCACTCTTTCCCACATCACATTCGTATGCCAAATGAAATGCCAAGAGCGCAAGTAATTACCGAACACTACTCTTTTGCAACACAGAGTTATATTACACACCATGATCTCGCAGCCACGGAAAACGTGTCTCACAATCATCCATGGCCTTGCAGACCGCCGAACTGCACCGACCAAATCAAAGGCCACCATGCAGGCCAGATACACAGGTAATATTAAATTGCGATTCGGGCGCTATTACATTACCGCAGTGGTAAGCTACACATTTAAGCACCCACGAAACAGGCTTTGGAGCGTGCCTTTTGCACCTGCTTGGCGAGTGCATACAGGACATCTTACACCAGTCTCACCCGTAAGCATTGCTCTGTTTTTTGCTGTTGCTGTAATCGTCCCCCAGGTCCAGGCGGTGGCGCTTGGACATGTCGCTTTGTTTCGTGGCGATGCCGCGGCACTCCTGGCAGCACTGGGCTTCCTATGCTGTCGGCGTTGGGCAGGTGGTATTGCAGTACCGGTCTTAAGGTGAGGGCGGACGCTGCTAAGATGGCGGATTATACCGCGCTTCAGAAGCCACTCGCGCTCCCGGCAAACCCCGCGTGTCACAGCTCTCCTAGCGGCCAAACAGCAGGAACAGGCCATGCGCAAAGGATGTAGGGAAGTACAGTCGACTAATTCGGCCTCTGTCCAACACCGCGAGTCCCAGAAACCACCCAGCACCAGTGGTTAGAATTGTGTCTGACTGGCTATAATTCAGGAAGTAGGGGCTGGAAATTAAACGACTGCCCAAGGTGGACATATAACAGGTAAATCCCTCGGTGTAGAACAGGAGCCGCAAGCACAAATCCCAGCTGGTCTGAAAGACGTCACCGATGAAAGCCGCATGCGTGGCAGGTTTCCCTTGCGGGAGCGAGCAGGAAACATCTGTTTGTAATTATTAACAGATGGTTCCTGCTCGCTCCCGCAAGTGAATCGCCAAACGTGCACGCGTTGCCATTGAAGGCAATGGAACGCGTGCACGTTTTTGGCTGAAAAGCCAAAGCGATCCCAAAAGGTCTTTTTTCCTAAGCAGCGCATGCGCGCTGCGTAGGCGAGACCTAACGAGGAGAAATAAACATATTTGTCCTTGTTACGCCTCCCCTGGGGATGCGTATAGTTTTGAAACATTCCCATGTCTACCTCTTATGGTAAATCTGGGAATGCGCCAAAATCCATGGGTGTTGTGTGGGAACGACTCCCTGGGGCAGAGTAACACAACGCAGCGATTTGCGCTGCATTACTCTTGATTTATCAAGCCAATCAGGGCCACACAAGGTGGCCTTGTGTGGCTTGATAAATCGCACTTAAAGGTTGCGTATCTTTTGCACTCTGTTGCGTGGTGCAAGAGCGACGCAACCCCATGATAAATACACCCTTTACCCTTTTAGAGGGCACAGCCCGCTAGGGAGTGGTGTGTAGGTTTGTAACAGGTAGCATCCATAGAACAATATGGGGCCACTCAGTATTCCCCATGAACCTGGGTATCCAATATTGCAGAAAATAGTGGTTCTTTGGAGTCACTTCATAATAAACAATTATCATGTATAGGGGCCGACCAAAGCATACCCAAAATAACTCCAAATGATCACTACAAGATAATATGTATGCGAGCCAACCAGTGCTAACCCAAATATCAGCTGACAGGAACAGACCACTTAATAAATAACTGCAGCCTTTACTCCTGTACTAAACAGGTAAATTATATTGATATTTGCACATTCATATACAATTCACATAAATAATTCAGAGCTGTAATCAGCTGAAAGCACTGCCTGCATGTGTGTGGCAAGTGTGCAACCTTTTTTGAAAATTCAACAGGATTACATTTAAAAATATTGGATGTTAAAAATATTTTGTAATAACATTACACAGCATTTACTTAAAAGTTAGCAAAATTATTGGATCTTAAAATGAAATAAAAAGGTTCTTTTATTTTCAAATATATTTCTATAGTTATTGGTGGCTCCATTTTGTTCTATGGGAGAATGTTGCAAGATCAGTCGTTGGCCATGTGTGGTGCTAGACTTACTCCTATGCTGAGTTGGAGGACATTTACTAATGTTTTGGGTCCTTTTTGACTGCAGTAACTTTAGGAATGTAGTGAATAGCAATGGTTTTACTCTTATGTGGATGGCTGTTTGTCCCTCCCCACACCCCTATCTACCCCTCCCTACCCCCTCTTTACCGCTCCCTAAACAGACCCTCCAGGATTTCGCGATTTGCAAAAAAACCGCGAAATCGGCAATTTTGTAAAAATTCTGCGATTTTTACAAAATTGCCCCCGAAATCCAGACCCCCCCTTCTATTGGCCCAGTGGCTCTCGCCACGGGGCCAATAGAAGGAGGGTCCTCACAGCAGGCAGGCGAGGTGGTGTTTATTTACACTCCTCACCTGCCCTGCTGTGCTGTTCTCTTCACATTCTGAGGCTGAGCCTGGGGACTGCTCACCTGGCTGCTGTGGAGCATCGTCAGCCCAGGTAAGGAAGCTGTGTTGGGGCCCGCCACGTGCCCAGTGTGCGGCGGGCCCAAAGGGCATTGTTTTGGGGCCCGCCGCACACGGGGCAAGCGGCGGGCCCTTCCTGGCATATTTTTTAAAAAAATTGTTTGTTGGGCCCACCGCGTGCCCCAGTGTGTGGCGGGCCCTGGGGGCATTGCTTTTGAGGCCCGCCGCACACGGGGCATGCGGCGGGCCCCTCCTGGCATATTTTTTTTAAAAACATGTTGGGCCCGCCGCGTGCCCAGTGTGCGGTGGGCCCTGGGGCATTGCTTTTGGGGCCCGCCGCACACGGGCACGCGGCGGGCCCCATCTGGCATATTTTTTTTTAAACATGTTGTTGGGCCCGCCGCGTGCCCAGTGTGCGGCGGGCCCTGGGGGCATTGCTTTTGGGGCCCGCCGCACACGGGGCACGCAGCGGGCCCCAGCTGGCATATTTAAAAAAAAAATATGTTTGTTGTGCCCGCATGCCTCAGTGTGCGGCGGGCCCTGGGGGCATTGCTTTTGGGGCCCGCCACACTCGGGGCACGCGGCGGGCCACTCCTGGCATATTTAAAAAAAAAAAAATGTTTGTTGGGCCCACCGCGTGCCCCAGTGTGCGGCGGCCCCTGGGGGCATTGCTTTTGGGGCCCGCCGCACACGGGGCACACAGCAGGCCCCTCCTGGCATATGTTTTGTTGTTTTTAAATGTTTGTTGGGCCCGCCGCATGCCCAGTGTGCGGCGGGCCCTGGGGGCATTGCTTTTGGGGCCCGCCGCACACGGGGCTGCCGGTGGGCCCCTCCTGGCATATTTGTTTTGTTTTTAAATGTTTGTTGGGCCCGCCGCGTGCCCAGTGTGCGGCGGGCCCTGGAGGCATTGCTTTTGGGGCCCGCCGCACACGGGGCACATGGCAGGCCCCAGCTGGCATATTTGTTTTTTAAACATGTTGTTGGGCCCACCGCGTGCCCAGTGTGCGGCAGGCCCTGGGGGCATTGCTTTTGGGGCCCGCCGCACAAGGGGCTCGCGGCGGGCCCCAGCTGGCATATATTTTTTTTAAACATGTTGTTGGGCCTGCCGCATACCCAGTGTGTGGCGGGCCCTGGTGGCATTGCTTTTGGGGCCCGCCGCACATGGGGCACGTGGCAGGCCCCTCCTGGCATATTTATTTTGTTTTTAAATGATGTTTGTTGGGCCCGCCGCGTGCCCAGTGTGCGGCGGGCTCTGGGGGCATTGTTTTGGGGCCCGCCCCACACGGGCCACGCGGCGGGCCCCTGCAGGGGACAGGTGACATGGAAAGGGCTAGTCGAGCCTGCTCTAACTCTTTTTTCTTCTTTTGTAGAGTCTCGGAGGGAAGAATCTGCTGGTTCAAGAGCTGTTGGGCCGTCTGGCAACTAATATATGCTTGCTGCTCCACAGCACGGGTACGTTTTGGGCCCGCCACGTGCCCAGTGTGCGGCGGGCCCTGGGGGCATTGTTTTAGTGCCCGCTGGGCACGCGGGCCCAGGGGGCATATGGGGGGGCTGTGGTTTTTAAAGAGGCGTAGTGGGGTAAGTGGCAGTGTTGTGGGACAGGTGACATGGGAAGGGCTAGCCGAGCCTGCTCTAACTCTTTTTTCTTCTTTTATAGAGTCTCAGAGGAAAGAATCTGCTGGTTCAAGAGCCATTGGGCCGTTAGGCAACTAATATATGCTTGCTGCTGCACAGCACAGGTAAGTTTTGGTTTCTGTACACTTCCGGGGAGATGAATACTACATATGCTAAAGCGCAGAACCTTGAGGTCGCCACCCATATTTGTGAAGTCCTACTTGCGTTGGGTGGGAGGGCTGTGCATGGTTAGGTGATGGAATTCTGTGTGATCATGTGGGTTTCATAATTGTTTATTTTGTTTTTTTTGGGGCTGGTTTGGGGCTGTCTTGGTATTTTCCCTACACACCCGTTAAGTACTGTTGCCCCCCCCGAGTGTAAACGCCAGGTTTATGTGCTCCTACAAAGTACACTTGTAGAAATTTGTTTTGGACGGTTAGGTTTCACTTTCTTTGCAGGTGGCTCATCCTTCCCCCTTTTTTTGTTTTTTCTCCATCCATGCAACCTTTGTCATGTTATTTTTTATTTGCAGGCACTTTGGGGCAGGGTTGGTTTTTTTGGGGAAACACTTGCCTTATGTTTTTTATGTTTACCTCTCACCCCCACTGCCCTCCACAGACGACTCAAAGTTGCCTAGCGGGACCACACAAGTGTGCCATTCCACTTCGAAGGACCTCTGCCTACCTGTATGTATTAACGCTCCGTGTATGCAACTTTGCTTCAAAAGGTTTCACGTTCTCCTTTCTTTGTAACTGACCATGCTGTTTTAACACTGTTTGCTCAATGCCGTTTGGGGAGTGCCATTTCTCATTGCTGATCTGTCCCAACAAGTTTTCCATTTTTTTGCCATTTGCAGGTGCTTCAGAGTTACATGCATCTTTAATCATTGCTTCCCTACGTTTTCTTAACTTTCCATTCAACAATTGCAATGCCCTTTTCCCCTTTGAAACACATCTAGTAACACCAAATATATTTGTAGGTGAGTTACGTGACTGCGCCACAAGCCAGAGATCTTTTGGATTCCAAGGGAGCAACAAGCCACCACAACGAAAGCACGATGGAGAAGTTTCTGCAGCCTGTGAAGGCTGTGAAGCACCGATCACACCTACCTACCCATATAACCGCAGCAGATCGGGCCAGAGAGTACAGCACCGTGATGCATGCTGATGGTGGCGTGCTGTTTTGCAGTGTGTGCAATGTGGCGGTGGACCACATCCGGAAACACACAGTGGATATGCATGTGCGGTCCCAAAAACACTTGAAGCGCTGTGCAGATGATCCAGACCCTCACTCTTCGCCAAAACGTGCCTGTCAGATGACTGTGAACTCACTTTTCACAAAGAGTACAGCTGCCGGTGCCTCAAACCAGGAAATTATAAGTGAGTGGGTCAATGTCTGCACAGCGCTGAACATTCCGCTGAGCAAAACCGACCACCCTGTGTTGCGCAAGTTTCTCCACGAGCGAGTACGAAATGGTGGAGCGATACCTGGAAGTCATCAGCTTCAAGAACGTTATCTCCCAGAGAGATATATAGGAGCCAAGAACGAGCTGAAAGAACACTTGCAAGATCAAAAGATCAGTGTTATATTTGATGAAACACCTGATGTCGAAGGGCGGTGTGTATTGAATGTGTTATTTGCAGTGGTCTCTGCGCAGGGTGGCCGTCAGATCCACACCCACCTAGCAGACACAGTGTTCCTCTCACAGTGCAACCATGGGACTGTAGCGCAAGCAGTTGTGAAGGTGCTCACAGAGTACAGCATAGCCTTTCAGAACGTTATTTCCTTTAACACTGACAATGTGGCATACATGCTCAAGGCATACAACACTGTGTTGAGAAACCTGTATACAAACTCCATACATATCACCTGCTTGGCACACATAATGAACCTTATTGGAGAGTCGTTTAGGAAGCCTTTTGTGGAGCTAAATGCTTTCCTTCTGTACTTCTCGCGCATCTTTTACATGGCCGGTAGCAGAAAGAGAAGGTATCTGCACCATCTTGCCGAGAACCATGGGATGAAACCACGGATGGCACCTCACCCTTGCAGTTCCCGGTGGAATTCTTGGTTTGCTGCTGTTCAGTACCACTGCAAGCACTTTGAGGCCTATGCTGGGTTTGTTGAGTCTGAGATGCAACTCAGCAAGTCTCCCCCAGATTCCCTTGAAAATCTGCAAAGGATTTTGAACAGCGACCAAAGAAACTGCATTAAAGTTCAATTGGACATTGTGGCAGAAAAATGCCAAAACATTTTACATGTGATGGACTTATTCCAGAGTCAGACACCAGTGACAATGAAGGTGTATGATTATTTGGAGGACCTCCACATGAACCTAACAAACACTTCAGTCCTCACTGTGGAGTCACTACAACCATTTCTACAGACCACTGCAGGAGCTAAATTATGTCTGACACAGAAAAAAAAGATAACAGCCCAGCTTAATGAAGCGTTTGAAAATTCTCTGGAAAAGGTGGGCAAATACATGGGGGAGGCCCAATCAGGCATTGGATTCTTGAAACAAGTGCGCCTTTTCAATCCTGCATGACTCTGCATCCTGCCTAAGGACAAGAGTGCATATTCAGCCATCCCTGGTTTGACGAAGTTCCCTATCAGGAGCTTTGCCTCTACTTTGAACATGTAGGCCCAGAAGCAGTACAGGCATCTGTTTCTGGGGTGATTGACACTGACCTCTTTTGGCGTGGGATGGCTGACCGCATTCCAGTCCTTTCACAGCTTGCAGCTGTGTACAAGGACTGTGTGACCAGTTCTGCAGATACTGAAAGGAGCAACAGCATCTACAAAATTATTGTGTCAGCCAGACGACGATCCCTCTCAGAGCAATCCATCCGGGCATTATTGTTTTTGCATTATAATCAGCAGCACAATATTGGGCTAGATTTGGACTGCTCAGAAGAACTGCACATACATGGCCAAGATTAACACGACAAGCTTACAGGTTCCGTGGGCATTTATTCATTAACATGTTTATGTCCTATATGTAGCCTTGAAGCAAAACAAATTGTCTAAATTGTAAATAAAACAAATATACATAGCTTCATGTTGTAAAATAACTCCAAAAACTAAGATATCTGTGTTTGTTGTAGGAAAAATTGCAAAATAAAGTGCCGCAAAATGCAGCTAAATTTCCAGATTTGTGCAGCTAAATTTCCAGATTTGTGCTGCTAAATTTACTAGTTCATGCCGCAATATCCTGGGGGGTCTGCCTAAATGCCTTCCATTGTGTAGTAAGAATTCCCCATTTTTCAGTGACTCGTCTTTGTTCCTCCCACATTTACTACAAAAATATATGTATACGTGTGCAGAGATCTCCGCAGGTGGGTGGAGATCTCCGAATCGAAAAGGTAGGAGCTGCAGAGGTGGAGACCTATATATGTAGGTTTGTGGCTGAACATTTTGTAGTATGTGAGTAATACTATTGTAGCACTACTAATTGTTACACAAAAGTGCAGCTTGTGAACAGGCCCTTGTGACTGTGAAATATTAGACAATGGCATATGATACCATTCAGCTTTCAAACAGATAGTCAATTTGGGGATTATAATCCCCTGGAATGAATACTGGGAGATGCCAATGTCGAAATTCAAACATGCTGAAGAAAAGAAGAAATTGTAAGTGTATCAAAAAGACTATATGGCCCCAAAAGTCTCTTTGAGCCAAACTCTTTGGTAAGCATAGAGATCCTCTATGATAGACAAGCTGATGATGGAATCTGAAAATGACTCAGCATAAATCAGCATAATTCACTACATCATCAGTTACTGAAGCAACATATTAAAATCCAGACAAGACAATATCAATCAACCCTGTCATCTAACACCCTACACAAATTGGTACAGGCTAAGCTTGATATGAACTCATTATTCATCTCCAAGATGGAGAGAGGTCTGTCACAAATCAAATCTAAACATCATAAACAAGGCAAAAAGACTGGTAGACGTCTGGGACTACAACAGAAGCAAGAGGAATCAGACAGTGCCGTCTTAACGCATGGGCCTTCTGTGCAGTTGCCCGGGGTCCCCACGAGCATAGGGGCCCCATGCTAATCTATGCACTGACCAGAATTTAACCAGGGGTGGCTCCTCTGCAGTGTGGTTGTGTAGGCAGGGCCCAATGCAGTGCTTTGCCTGGGGACCTATAATGCTGTTAAGAGGGCCCTGGAATCACATAGATCACTTCCTGCCATCAGAATCCTGGCTGGTACTTTGACTACTAACCCATTTCAAATTTCTGGAAAAATTCCCTAATTCCACAGGACTCTCTCTCTGTCCAAAACTGGTGATAAGCAACAGGAAGGACTTGATTTCCCTCCAACAACTTTGCCTCCCCTAACCCTGGGTGGAAGCAGTAGAGGAATTCGAGGTTGTTATCTTGGACACAGAAATTGCTTATGCAATTAAATCTATGTAATCTGGAAAGGTGTTAAGCAAGGATGATTTTCGGGTAAAATTCTACAAGATCAATGCTCAGATACTCGTCCCCTTGCCTTGCAGGGTCACCAAGAAAGGCAGAGACACCAATGGCCAAAGACTGGAGTTCAATAGCTCAATGGTCTCACACTTTCTGGAACCTGGTAAAGACCATCTTCAGTGCAGCAGCTATTGAATCAATACAGACATGCTATTTTATGTTACAATGTATTTATAGAGCGCATATACACCAAAAAGGTTTTATGGCGCTGAAGCATAGAGGCAGGGGACACAAAGCTTATCCAGAAACCTGTCTAAAGAGCCAGGCTTTTAACATAGTCCTGTAGCTCAAATAGGAAGTTGTGGCTTTAATGTGTTGGGGA
This sequence comes from Calotriton arnoldi, assembly GCA_963921515.1. NCBI lineage: Eukaryota > Metazoa > Chordata > Amphibia > Caudata > Salamandridae > Calotriton > Calotriton arnoldi. The sequence goes on from CAWUFW010008274.1 coordinate 663,246, forward strand.
AGAGAATTCCATACATTTGGGGCAATTATGGGAAACCTTGTGCCACCCAGTCTCTTTTTATTACATTTAGGGACCTCTAATAGATTTTGATGGGCTGATCTGAGGTTACATTTGAGGATTTAGTTCCGGATTCTAGAGGTCACAAAAGTTGGGCTTTTGCAGTGTCGAGATTTGAAAATGATACACCCAGTTTTAAACAGGGTCCTCTGAGCGACTGGTAGCCAGTGTAATTTTTCTATCAAAGGTGTAATGTGGAAATATCAAGGATTCTGCCAGACCAGCCCAGCTGCCTGATTTTGAACCAGCTGCAGCCTCTGACTCAGTCCCTTAGGAGGTCCCAGATAGAGAGAGTTGGCATAATCAATCCGGTACATAATCAAGGCAATTATAATGAGGTTATAGCCTCGTAAGTGAAATATTTCAGTTTTTTAAAAAATGTCCAAAGCTGAAAGAAGCAAGACGAGGTCAATGCACCTATCTGAAGCTTCATAAAAAGATCTTCATCCTCGAGAATCCCAAGGATTTTGACCGCTTTTTTGGAGATGGGCTTAACACCCATCTCCACTGTCCATATGGAAGGATTCCAGATGTGCAGTTTGTTTCTAAACATCACAAGTTCGGCTTTATCAGAGTTTGGTTTCAACTGATGATGATTCATCCAGTCACAGATGTATAGCATAGTATTCTGAAAAACTCTATGGATTCCGTTGAGTCATCAATATTGTAGAGCAAGGGGGTGTGGCCAACAGCCAAGGGAGATGGCCGCACGGTAGCTCAGCTCCGCTGCGCCACTCCCGATACATCCTGAAAAATAGTGTGTGCCCCGAGTGGAACTGGCTGCAATGGTGCTCATCTGGCCCTGTTCGTCTGCCCGATGCCCTGACTGTATATTGACCGGATTGGAGGCACCATAACGGCCGAAAGGTACCGCAATCCAGAGATCGGGCCGAGGGGTGTGAGGCGCGCTGCGTAGCTCATCGGCGGCGCAACCCTAATCGACATCGCGCCTGCAGTGGGTGGCCTCGGCCTGTGCCCGCGCTGAGGGGGCCCCTACCTCGGCTGTACCACCGGTGAGTGCGGCGCTTTCCGAGATGCCCCCTGTCACGTCTGGTCTGCCTGTGAGTGAGTCCCATGGCCCAGCGGCGGCCCAACCGTACAGCCGGTGCAGGCCCGGCGGGCCTAGAGGTGCCAGAGCCGGCGGCGCAGACCCGAATACACCGCTCCGGCTTTACAGAGTGCGCCTGACTTGCTTTCTTGCCCACTTGTGTCCGGGGGCCCACAAGTACTAAGACACGGTGCCCCACCCTGTCTCCGGTCTGGGTCCAGCATCGTGCAGCGCTGTGCATCGCGGCCGCGGTGCACATGAAGGTGCGCTAGCATAATAACGGTGCCCCTATCTGTGAGTGGGCCCTGGGGGCAGACACAGCTGATCTTTGGCACACAGGCGGCGCATGAGAGCGGAGTTGAAGGGCACCGGATCGGACTGGAGCCTGCAACACAACGAGGACCTTGCAGTGGGAGCACAGGCCCAGGGGCCTTGTTTATTTCACATCTCAGGTGGCGGGGGTGTGATTCCCGTTTGGACATCACCGGAGGCTGACGCAGCTGTCGTGCGGGCAGTAACCTCGGACACCGACTCTCCGGGGGGAGAGGCTCAACAAAGTGCTGTGTGCCATACAGTGGCTGCTGCCTTTTTCCAAGATCTCCGCTTTCTCATCCCCCCTCCTCCAGCGGTGAGGGACACCTCCACGTTGGTGGTGGTTTTGGGCTGAGTCTTTGCTGGCGGAAGCCGACAGGCCGATGTGGGTTGATCTCACAGCAGGCGGCGGTGAGTAGCTGGTACGGCCCGGTCTTCTGTCCACCCTAACGCATCCTCGGATTACATCATGACGAGTGGCCGCACCGGGCGGGGCACGGTGCAAGCCAAGCTCGATAAATTCGCATGGCAGAAGGACCAAGATGAGCTGCAAACTAACCCCACATCTAAAGGGGGTCAAGCGAACCCCACGCTGGAAGATATCTTGACCGCCATCTCGACGGTGCGCACCTCACTGGAGGCACGCATCGACACAATCGCCACTGAGGTGACTCTGATTCGAGCTGACATGAGGAAAATGTCTGATCGCATTAGTACAGTCGAGGCCACCACCAAGGAACTGGCGTCTGACTCGGACCTCCTCAAAAGACAAGTGACTGAACTCCAAACCACCCAGGAGGCATTGGCGCTCCAGCTCGACGACTATGAAGGCCACATGAGACGGAACAATGTTCGTATTTTGGGGGTGCCCGAACGGGCCGAGGGGCAGGCGGCAGATCTCTTTGTCGAGGAACTCATACTTCAGCAGCTCCAGCCGCAAGGTCTATCCAAATGCTTTTCGATAGAACGCGCACATCGAGTACCTGGGGGCCGGCCTAAACCCGGTGCGCCTCCCAGACCTCTCCTGGCAAGAGTGTTTAACTTTCGAGACCGCGATGCCATACTACAGACGGCGAGAGCGGCCCCGCCACTAGTGATTGATAACAGCAAAGTCACTTTCTTTCCAGACTTCACTCTGCGGGTTCAGAAACAGCGTCGTAGGTTCCTGGACATGAAACGTGCACTGCGGGACCGAGAAATCAAATATGCCATGCTGTTCCCCGCTAAGCTGCGAGTTGAGTCTGACGGGAAAGCATGGTTTTTCACTAGACCCAAGGATGTATGGGACTGGCTCGATGGCTGCGAACTGTTGGTAAACGCCCATTTAAACCAGTTGGAGAGCATAGTAGCAACGGAAGGCCGAGCCAGCAACTAGGGTCTCCACCAGGTGAAGCCTCTGAAACGCAGCGTTTAGTGACCGATGGTTTGGTAAGGCACTAGCCTACTCCTGGTTAACCTGACTTGCGGTACGAGAACTATAAAGGGGCGGTTAGTCCTGGTGTCATTTGACTTCCATTTGGCCATCGTTGGGATGTAATTTCCTCATGTCTGGCTCTACACTGCTGTTTGCTTCCGGGGGTGCTGTAACCGTTATTTGTTGTTTGACCTCTTTGATAAATATCGCTTATTGTGATTGTTCCGTACACTACGGGGTCGAAGGCAGGGGTTGCAAGGATTATCACGAATTACTGATCCAGGGAGTGGGGTTGGATCACGTTCCCAATACTGTTTAGGGTGGGCGACAGGCACTCTGCAAGTTTGGGGTGGCGGGTGGTTTTGTGCCCGTCGTGCAGGGAGGCAGGGTGGGGGGTGGGAGTTGGGTGGACGGGAGGGTATGTTTCGACTATTTCAGCTTATGTTTAGACATGATGATTATGCTTGCTTTCCTTCTTATTGTTGATTCATGTTATTTTTGGCAGCAACGGTTCTCTTTATTGTTTTCTATGTCCATGGGCCCATTTGTAACGTTTCACCAATGGGGTCGCAGGAAGTCCGTGGGGCCACGTTTACCAGGTTACCCACATTCCCGTGTACGCAGTCCTCCATGTTGTCAGGTTGTTGACCCCCGCACATTTTACAGTCTCGCTCTGTGTGCATTGATGTATACTTTGATTATTGACCCTACATTGTACCCCTATCTACTTGCACATGGGAACGCCCTTAACACTTAAGTTCCTTACATGGAACGTTAATGGCTTGGGGGATAAGCTCAAATGGGGAATTGTGCTCCAATATTTGAAGCGGCAGGCGCCGGACATTCTCCTTGTCCAAGAGACATATTTAATCGGAAATACCTGCGGCGCCTTAGATGGGGGGTTATCGCCTAGCCGCTCACTCGGGATTCACATCAAGCTCCCGTGGGGTGGGGATTCTCGTTCGTAGAAATTGTCCATATATGATGAATAGGATCTGGTTGCATGCCCAGGGCAGATATGTAGCGCTCTCCGGCACCTGGGAGGGACAAGCTCTCAACATAGTTTCCATATACATTCTGCCTGGGCTGCAGCGTCTCACGCTGCGTGACCTTGGCAAGCTCTTGCTTGATTTACCCCTGGGGCTGTTAGTGTTGGGGGGGACTTTAATCTAGCTTTAGATGGGGCTAGGGATCGCCTACCGCCCCGTGGGGACCCCCTTGGGGGATCTCAGTTGGCGGAATTCTTGTCCTCTATGGGCCTCGTTGATATTTGGAGATGGCTTAACCCAACTACCGTGCAATTTACATTTTATTCAGGGGCCCACAATAGTCAATCACGCATCGACCATGTGCTCACTCACGCTCACGATATACCAGTCTTTACGGAATCCAGATGCCTTGCGCTAGGGATCTCTGACCATTCCCCCGTCCTCATGACCCTTGCTCTCGATTTACACAGGCGGCGTACCACCCTCACTATCAATCCTTGGGCGCTCAGGGTACCCCACATTAAAGAAGCGTTGCTCAAGGAAGCTGATTTCTATTTTCAAGAAAATGTGGGGTCCGTTACCTCAGCCTGTACCTTATGGGGTGCATTCGGCGCCGTCATGAAGGGTAGAGCCTTGTCGTTGACGGTCGGCCACAAGCGGGAACTTACTAAACGCATCACAGAACTTGAGGACGAAATTCTGGTTCGGGAAAAAGACATGGCACTCACCCCTGACCCAGAGATGCAACACTCTCTTACGGTGGTCCGTCTTGACTATCAGCAGCTTCTGACGGAGGCGGCCAGGGCACGGTACGCCTCCACCCGGCATAGGATATATGAACATGGGGAACGGACGGGTAAACTCCTGGCCTGGTTGGACAAAAAAGAACAACTGTCTAGATGTGTGCACTCGGTGAGAGGGGGCCAATGATACTGTAATCACGGATCCCCAACAGATCGCTGACACGTTTGCATCTCATTTCTCCTCGGGGGATACGCCCTCTGCGACGGTCCAGCCATCTGCAGCTGCAGACCTTCTTTCGACCATTAAGGTTGCACGTCTGTCCGAACATGACCGAGATTCCCTGGAGGGCGCGTTCACTGAGGCTGAAATTCAGAAAGCTATTCAAGACGTCCGCTCAGGAAAAGCCATGGGGGCCAACGGGATCCCAATCGAATTCTTGAAGCCAGTGGCTGCTAAGCTCTCTCCCCACTTGCTACAAATGTATACTGAGAGCCTTGAGAAGGGGGAACTACCAGCTGAGATTAGGACAGCGTCCATCGTGGTCCTACACAAACAAGGTAAACCACCTGACGATTGTCGGTCGTATCAACCGATTTCGCTCCTCACGGTTGAGGCGAAAATACTGGCGAAATTGTTGGCCAACAGGCTTATCCCCTGCATCGCTGAACTTGTACACCCTGATCAAACCGGGTTCATGCCGGGGAGAAATGCTGCCCTCAACCTACGACGGTTGAATGAGGTCTTGGGCAGGCTTGACACCATCAGAGAAGTTGCTGCATTACTGTCGCTGGATGCATCAATGGCATTCGACACCATAGAGTGGGATTATCTATTTGCTGTACTGGATAGGATGGGATTTGGTCCAAACTTTACAAAGTGGATCCGATTGCTCTATGCCCGCCCAACCGCACATGTGGCGGTCAACAAGCACGTCTCTAGACAATTCGTGTTGGGAAGGTGCACTAGACAAGGGTGTCCTCTGTCCCCTTTACTATTTGCTTTATTACTAGAGCCGCTGGCCGTCTGGATCAGGGGGGACCCGTGGATTAGGGGTTTGAAGTGGACTGAGGACCATGAGGATCGTATCTCCCTATATGCAGATGATATCTGCCTGTACATGGCCTCGCCTTCTCACTCTCTCAGACGTGTTCTCCATATCTTCCACATCTTCGGTGCCCACTCGGGGTATACTATCAACTGGACTAAGTCCAGTATGGCGGTATGCACCGCCATACAATCCTAGAGGGTATGATATACCGGTAGCAACTGAGAGCTTCAAGTATCTCGGCGTCCACATAACGCCAGATCCGACCTTGTTCTATGAACTGAACCTACTTGCCCCCCTCACACATCTTCGATCTGATGTCAAATATTGGCAGTCTCTCCCCCTTACTCTCTTGGGACATGCAGCACTCTTTAAGATGTTGGCACTACCACGCTTCCTCTACGTGTTGCAGAGCACCCCTAATGTTATCCCTGACACCTATTTTGCCAGTATAGATAGTGTAGTGCGGGAGCTGCTGTGGGATGGTCGGGCCCCGTTCATTGCTATGACAAAGTTGACGATGGGGTGGTACGATGGGGGTATCGCATTACCCGACATTAGGCTTTATTATCAGGCGTCCCAATTGGTGGCAGTCAACAGGTGGGTGCATGGGGAATATGATGATCCAAACTTCCGGACGGATCGGTGGCTTCTGGGCAGGGGGGGCTACAGTAGGGCACTCTACACGCAACCTCGCAAACTCAATCTCACTGGACCTACGGCCCGCATAGTGGAGATCTGGCACGGGGTGAATAGGAAAGGGGGCTGGCATAACACACTAACAAAAGCCACACCACTCTGGGAACCAGACCTGCTGGGACAGCTCAGCAAATGTCCGGGATTTGACAAGTGGGAGATGATCGGTATCTCGACGGTGGGCGACATGAGGGTGGGGGGACACCTAGCAACATTTGCAGACCTACAGTCTAAATACCAATTAGCCCAGACTGAGGTGTTCTGATATCTACAAATCAGTCACGCGATTAGAGCATCCTTGCCTAAAGACGCCCCACTACCGGAGGCCTCTCCTCTGGAGGATCGATTGATTCTGGACCCCATGCCCAAAAAGGCCATATCCCTCACATATAAAAAATTATTAAATAATCGCCCGGACCCTCTGCTGCGCCTAAGACGGAGTTGGGAGACAGACTTGGGGGACTTAGAGGATGAGGACTGGCGTGATGCCCTGGCTTCCCCCAGAGAAGTGGCTATCCCAATGAGATTGCGCCTGGTCCAACTGAAAATCCTTCATCGGATATACTTAGGCGCGGAGACCTTGGTCAAAATAGGTAAACGGGACGACCCCCTTTGTCTCCGGCAATGTCAACGGCCGGGAACCTTTTTTCATGTCCTTTGGGATTGCCCATTAGTGCAGTCCTATTGGACCAAGGTCACGCAACAGATGGCGAGAGCAGGTGGCAAGGCCCTGAAGGCTTCCCCCAGCTATGTCTCTTAAATATTTGGGAAGCTACTGATTTAACACAAACTGAGCAAACATGGGCCTCACTGGGGTGGGTCATCGCAAAATGGAATATCGCTCAGAAGTGGGGAGTGGGAGTGGTTCCGGCTCTGCGCGAATGGGCAGTTGATATGGACAGAGCTATGTTTTTAAAAACAGGGGCTGCCCTAAGAAATGGGATCACAAATGGGGAAACTGGAACAGATATAGAGGTAGCATCTGCTTGTCCCCTACTGTGGAACTACGGCGTGAGGGACAAAGACTCCTGGACATCTCTGGTATTGATGATGCGCCCTTACCTGACATTGCCTAGGGGGGTCACTTCCGCATCAAACGTGAATGGGGCGGATACTGTTGCCCATATTACCCCACTATGTGTACGTTGTCCGATGGGGTTACCTGCAAATAATTAATATGGCTGGAGGGGGGGTGGGTTTGAATGCTGCCTCTCAGATTACAATTGTGATGATCAATGTATTTCTGTGCCACGGACTTCATTATTATGTTATTGCTGCTTTTTGTTTCATTTTTGCTTTTCCTTTCAATAAAAATGTTTATAAAAAAAAAAATATTGTAGAGCAACTGCATGTCATCAGCATAGTTGTATATTTTCACCCTGCTTCTGTAAGGTGCAAACTAATAGGCGAATGAAGAGGCTGAATAGATGGGGGGACATAGAAGACCCCATTGGTACTCCACAATTAAGCCTGACCTTTGACAAGCAAAAAGGGGAAGTATGAAAATATTGGTGAGGGTGTTGGCACAACTCCTGTTCATTCTGTTCTTAATCCATATAAACCAGATAGGCTTTGGGCTAGGACACTTCTCCAGTCACCATTTAAGAATATTCTTTCAATTGATGTGGCAGGTCAGAAATGATCAGCAGGTCAGGCTGCCAATACCCTTGAGTGCTTATCAAGCCTTTTCATAGGGTCTAGTGGTCATATCTGTTCACACCCTGGCTAGAACCAGCTTCAAGAATAATTGTATACAGAAAATCCAGTGGTTCTACAAGACCCATTGGTCTCTGTGAACTCTATTTGTTCCAGGTCACATTACTTTAACACGGAGACACCTGGTAAGGGTACCCTTTGTCACTCATCCTTTTTCTTCTTGACTTCTGGCAACCATTCAACACTCCCAACAAGTGATGGCCATTACCTGTCAAGTGGTCGCCAAACACTTTGAATTACCTAAGAATACATATTGGCAAGAACATGAATGCAATGATTGCTAAAAGGTAAGACCTATTCCTATATTGTATGTTCGTCTAGCCTGAAACTATCTTCATGGGAAAGAGTGGAAGCTGAAGAAAATGGTGGTAGCACCAGGGTTTCATTATATTTACGATATGATGCCTCTATCATTCCAAAAGCATTTGCTGTTATATAAAGACAAAATTATAGGAATAGTACATTTGTGGAGCTCCATACCTCAACACACACAACTTAAAATGACTAAGCTGTTTACAGCACAACTTCAGGAGGCATTTGTCTTCTTCACATGGATCTGCGTAATGAAGTTTAACACCTAGCATATTTTGCCTGTCACTTCTATTAAGAACTAGAGATACGAGAATGGGAGATTATTGAATCAAACTTAAACAGGAACCTGTCTGACCCAGTAATGTAGCAGAGCTGCACCAAGCTCTCACAAGATCTACAGAACCCGGTACTGAATGAAAAAACGTACTATGGGATTCTACACACAAGTTATTGTGAATCAATGTCTCCTTACACTCTTAATCATCAGTCGAGGAAATTGCAATGCACCTGATTGAGGGTCATTGATTGAGCAGGTATCTTTCTAGCTCCCACTGGGACTTACCTGTGCTAGGACTTCCATCTAGGCAAAGCCCTTTCAGACCCCGCTCTAGTGCAATAGAGGATCCAGCCTCACACCTCCTCATTGTCACTCTCTGTCTGTTCTCTGTCTTTTATTTCTTAATTTTCATACCTATTTTTCACAGTTTTTCCACTGCTTGCTGACTACCTGTGTCTATTGCTTTCATTGCCTTGCATTGCTTTGCCTTTTTGTTGCTTTTTCTTTGATCTGTCTCTGCCTGTCTTTGCACTCACACACTAGTTGCATAATTTTGCTGCTTTCACTTTGTGCCATTTTGACCCTGTGCCCTTTTTGCTATCTTCAGTCCTTCTTTGTTCTTCCCATTTCTTTTCCTGCGGTTTCTCCTCCCCCACCCCCACATGCTCCTTACCTCTTCATCTCACCCTCTCTCCTGCTTCCCACCCCCGTTCCCCTCTCATCTCCGCCCTCCACTTCCTTCTCTCCCCCTCAGGGCCTACTTAATGGTGGCCCCAGAGCGAACACCAAAGGTGTGCCAAAAGCAAGCCCATCTGCGCCCGCCCGCACCCAGCGCCAGGAACCCTGTCCTTCACCCACCCACCACAATCCCACTGTGACCCTCTGCACTCTCATTCCTAGCCGCTGCTCGCCACATTGCTGCCACACCACACAACACTGAGGCAGCATTCTCCTGTGCCTCTTGCAAGTTCATGTGCATTCTCCTCTCTCGCACCAACAGCACCCAACACCCCATTCTCACCCACACAGAGCAGCCACTACCCTACAACACTCCACACTCTCATGCATGTTCCTTAATGCCCCTCACTCAGCAAACATGCCACTGAGTTCTGGGATCTTCTGCACGAACATGCCGTAGACCTTGCTGCTTGTCTTGAAAACCTGGTTGAACCCTGGTCCGCCCATGACATCACTGCCCCCCGGGTACAAGATTGCCAGGCGAGCCCATCAGCATAAGCCTAGAGGCGGGGTCACCATCACCTTCAGGGAGCCATCAACTGCACCTCCTCCACAGATACACCCACCAGCATCATGGAACACCTGACGTTCAAACTTGGCATCACAACCAATTTCACCCTGTATGAAACCCTTGTCTATGGGCCACTTTTACCTCACATCGTTTTCGCAAGCACCTTTATGGACTTTGTCAATTCCCTCATCATCAACTCCAGTGCCTAGATCCTCCTCGAGGACCTGAACTTCCACCTGGAAGATCGCACTGACCCGAACTCTACAGCTCTACTAGAAGACCTCAGAAACCTATGCATCACCCAATGCGTGAATTAATCCACACACTTAACTATTCATTTCCTGGATCTGGTCTTTACCTCTTTCAACAACAGCTCATTTAACAAGATCACAGCAATTACCTGGACAGACACCGCCATAGTCAAATTCAGCATTCCCATCTCGCACTAACACAGACATACCACCATCAGATCTGCCAGCGGCGACTGGATCAACATCCCAGAGGAGCACTGGACCACCACTTTCTCTGCAAACTGACCCACGCACACCAGAAGCCTGCCAGAATGTATCAACAACCACTCCTGACCACCACAAAGCCAAAAGATCCAGGGCCAGATGTACGACCATTTGGAATTGCAACTCGCAAATTGCAAAAAATAGCGAGTCGCAATTTGCGAGTCGCAATTCCAAATGTACAACAGTGTCAGAGACACTGTTAGCGTATTCCCAATGGGGTCGCAAAATGCGAGGCTCATCAATATTCATGAGGCACTCGCATTTTGCGACCCCTTTGAGAATGGCTGGCCCTCCCAGGGATGGTGGCCTGCTGGCCTCAGCAGACCACCGTGTCTGAGACTGCTTTTAAATAAAGCAGGTTTTTTAAAAAATGCATCCCGTTTTCCTTAAAGGAAAACGGGATGCATTTAAAAAAAGAAAAATGAAACGTTTTCGTTTAATTTTTTAAGGGCAGGCAGTGGTCCCTGGGACCATTGCCTGCCCACTGCCTGCCCTTAAAAAATATTTTCGCATGCATTTGTAAAGGGGACATTTGCGACTGCATTACCACCTACTTGAATTAGGTGGTAAATTGCGACTGTTTTGCGACCGCAAATGCGGTCGCAAAACAGTCATACATAGGGCTCAGAGTCGCAATTAGGAAGGACGCCCTTGAAACGCCCCTTCCTAATTGCGAGTCGCAAACGCTATTTAGCGAGTCGCAAATAAATTGTGACTCACTAAATAGCATTTGTACATGGCCCTGTAGGGTTTTTGCATGCGCAAACGGGTCGCAGACCCGTTTGCGCATGCAACACGAGTTGTACATCTGGCCCCTAGACCTCAAACCAGTTGGTACACGGAAGAACTCGGAAAGGCAAAGCTCCACTGCAAACAAAGGAAGCAAAGATGAAGGATGAGCAAAGACAAGAGCCACTTCAAATCTTCAATGAGACGGTACCACCAGCAGATGCGAAACACCAAATGCACCACGCTTGCAGACCACACCGACACCAGCACCAACAGCAGTAAACAGATCTTTGCCATTGTGAAAGATTTATTTAACCTCCTCTCCGGCCTCCTCCAACAGTATCACCACCTCAGAGGACCTCTACAACAAACTATTGGAATTCTTCTGCAGCAAAATAGCCTCAATATACAGCAACTTAAAATCTCAGCCAGACCTTGCAACACAACTTCAGTCTCTGCCAGGGAAACAATCTTGACCACATGGCCCGTCATCACCCCAGAAGAGACAGCCACCACCATGAAATCCATACCCGCCAAAGCTCCATCGAACCCATGCTACTCCCATACCTTCACCAGAGGACTCCAACGCACCAGCGAAGCAGTCACACCTATCCTTAATGCCCCCATTGCATCAGCTACCTTCCTAGACACGTGTCAACATGTGTTAGACTTGAACCTTTCAGGTAGCGTTTCCACAAACGTTTTGCTTTCTTGTCCTGGGTTTAAGTCACTAGCCATCCTGAGAAGACCTTTCACATCCATCCGAGTGCCCCGAGAGTACATCTTAAGGGGTGAAGTGAGTGGTAGGTGAAAAGCATGGCAGGTACACATGTGTGTCCCCTGTCCATGTATTGAGGTATACCCATGCGTGTTTGCACTGCCTATGAGGCTTTCTCTTCTCCTAGGTTAACATGGGGAAATGGTTGAACTCACTTTAGGATGCAATTTGGATTGCATTGGAGCAGCCTCATGATGTTTCCTATCATTGGATTCGCACTGACAACCCCTTGCCAGTGGTAAAGGTGGCTTTGCCATAATTCATGCGGAAATGCCACTACTAGAAAGTGGGCATTTCTGTGCTCTACACTCTTTGCGTGCCTTAGTGCTTGGCTACAGTCCACAATGGAGGTTGGGGGAGCACATCTGGGCATGCGACAGCTATAAAACACTGGGCATGCAACTGGAACGACAGACCTCTGTCATTTTCGGTCTGGTTGGAGAGATTGGAGAAAGAAGATTTTACATTTGGCCTCTGAAGCCAGATCATGGGCTCACTAAAGATGAAGATCTGCATTCCACTGCCTCATGGCAGGCAGGACTGAAATTTAGGGGAGACATCTGTGGTTCAAAGGGAGACCCTTTGAACTACCCCCAACTTCAAAGGCACACTCCAGTACAACTACTGGTGCCATATATCAGCAGGAGGTGGAATGCGTTTTTGGGGATGTGGGACCAGAGAACCTGGAACTACGTGGTGCACATTGCCAGAGGACTCTGTTGTGCACAAGGAGGATTACTGCCAATGAAAGGGACCATGTGCCCTTCCTGAATAGTAGCTGGAATGGGGTGACTACCTGCTGCTGTGTGGCACCTTGAAGTGTGCTCTCCAAGGGTTTGTTGAGCTTGCCCCCTGTTCTCTCGGAGGTCTCAGGGACATCAAAGATCTCCTAAGGGGGACCCACTCGATCTACATGTGACACCTGAAGTGTGATGCCCTCTCAAGTGCCCTCATCATCTGTTGGATTCCTACTGGTAGCGCGGCGTGGGCGTAGACCTAAGAATTGTGCCTGGATACCAGATCGCCTGGCGCTGAGCTCTGAACTCTGGCCCCGTATGGGGTCTGGATACATTTTGTGCTACTGAGACACAGATTCTGACATAGGCATCTAGATTTGCATCCACCCTTTCGTTCTGGGACACTTCACGTGTTCACCTCATAAGAGAGGGCTGAGATATGCACATTAGTCACGGTACACATACTTTAGTGATGCACTGTACTTAGGATACAATCTAATGTATCTCGTTACTCCACCTCAGGAGCCCTGGGGTTCCAGTGGATACATGTGCTTCCATGACCTGGTACTACATTTAGTATAGGTGTAATTTGGAACTGACATTAAATAAGGGAACAGAGACTATTTGTGATTTGTACATAATTTATGATTCAATAATCAACTCGTTAGGGGCTTCTTGATCATGAAAGGGGCATTTTTTAGCATTCTTTTGGTTAATTCACAACAATAACAGGCACCTCATAATGCACTGACCAGGCGGGTTGTGCACTAATGGCCTTGTCTAAGACATATTCCAAGATGGCGCCCAATTCCAGACCGTGGATTCAGGCGCATGACGTGGTAGTCTGTCATCGACTGAATTCCGGATTACTAAGGGACACATTGGTGCCTGGGGTGGTAGCTTGTCTGGAGCCGACTCGCCCAGACTCGTCACAGGAATACAACCGTGAAGGTATGGTGCTCGCACCAGGGGGACAATAAAAAATTAGCTAGCATTCGTGCCAAGAATTTTCAATTCTATTAAGGACACGGAGGCGAGGATTATGCTTCTCTTTCTTTTATTTGCTACTCACAGCAGCCAATGAAAAACGTTTTGTATGCAAATAAAACTACATTTCCCATGATGCTTGTCAATACATCACATCCTGTATAGCCCTATAAGAGCCACCGTATCCTGTTCCTACTCCTCTTTCTTTGCTCGAACCTTGACGGTCAATAACATTAACAATTTCAGTCCAAAATAAGGAACATGAGTCCCAACAATCATCCTTCAACATGGAAGAACCATAGCCAAACTGGAAAGTTCACGTCTTCTGAACCAGAAGCACTTCTGCTCCGTCATCTTTCTCAGAACCTGAAAGGAATGAGACAGGGAAAACCCGTAACTTCTGCTTATACAGAGTATCAAGTACATGCGGGTGGGTAATTATTACCAACATTGTAATAACACCGGGTGGGATAATCCTCGCCTCCGTGTCCTTAATAGAATTGAAAATTCTTGGTTCGAATGCTAGCTAATTTTTTATTCTATTACAGGACCGGAGGCTTCGGATTATGCTAGTTTAACGCTTATCAAAACACAACTACAACTATATCACCCACCGGTTAATAATAAACTGTTGAAATGTAGATTGAGAAAAACCAATCAGCACAATCTCAAGATGTCTGGAACAGTAGAAATCATCATAAACATTGAGATGCCATGCCACCACGAACAGAAGGTGCCCCCGAACATTCGTGTATGAAAACCGGCTTTTATCAGCTGACTTTAACCTCCTGGTTATAAACCGCAGACACAGGTTTAAAACTTATGTAATGTGATCACCAATCAGGGTGAACATCCTTCGTAAGCCTTAAGGCAATGAACCCACATAATTTGCAGTAACTGGAAAGTATAATATGTAACAGTTCTTGACAAATTGTAGTACTGACATTAATACGAAATGAAACTCCCTCTGGAGTAGATACTGTACCTGTAAAATCCAGGGCTGTCCCGTCATAGAAACACAGATAGGTAAATAGATTTAGAAACGTAGATTGGACGATAATTGTTGTCAACCTATTATAGGCGGTCGTTTATCAAACAAGCAAAGAACTATAGAGACATGCCACAGAGGGGAATAATTTGGTTTGGAAGGGTTCACTACCCTAACATCTTTAAATAACTAACAGAATACCGGCGCAAGCCCACTGGTTTATCCACAATCCGAGGATAACCTGCAGAAAAAACGGTCGAACGGCCGTTGCGAACCGAACGATACGCCAATCCCTAAGACAGTAGTTCTGAAAAAACATTCACATTGTGGGGAAAAAACAGCCCCCACAGAAACACGCGTCATGTACTTACCAACGAACCCAGCCTTACCATGCTGAAGAGTACCATGTGTAATTGGAAGGACCCAGGTTTGTGAAATGAACGCGTACAGCGTGTCCGAAACCCGGCCAAGTTCATTAGTGCCGGAAAAAAAAATCTCTATGCCATAGAGAAAATAACCGCCCCTATGGACTACTGGGCGCTTTGCATGAAGGCCTCGGAGTATCGTAGAGAGGCATTGAGCACTCTGAGCAAGTCACAGCCCGTCTCAAGGAGTACTGGAAACCAAGAAGGGGACTTCCAACAGGGAGATGCCAAGATCGCCTCCGCTAAAGCGACGTGATAGTGGAATCCGTTCTCTGACAATTGGAATGAACGGAAGGAAGCATAGGTCAGTCCCACCGACAGACGTGGGACAGGGAGTCCATTGGTTTTCTAATGGATCCGATCTCCAGCTAAAAACAGCTGTACGTGACAAATCAGACCTGACGCTAAAAGGTCTGTTGAACAAGGACCCTGCAAAGCCAATAACCACTGAATTTCATTCGGTTGAAGCTGCCAATCGCCGTTATCTGGGAGATACCTGGGATACCAGTCTGCCACAGAGAGCTATTGTTATGGAATGTATTCTGTAATGACCTAACTCTGATGACTGAGGCAGAAAGCCAGAAGTCCTTCATTATTTCCACTAGGAGGACGACCTCATACCTTTTAACTTGTTGATGGCTCTCACTGCCAAGATACTGAAATCAAAGAAATATCAGGAAAAGAACACCTGACCTTTGGGTGAGGAGTCTGCAACCTTATCCACTAGGCTACGGTGCCGCATCGCATGTTGAGTCGGAAGTGTCAAAAACCTGTGTGGGAAATTTCCGAAATGAAATGGAAGGGCAGGGAAGAATGTTTGATAGGAGATGCTAATGTCACCATTACTGTGGCAAATCACAATCAAATCAGAAGTCCACCGTCCGAGACGGGCAAGGGAATAAGATAACCCTGGAGAGCTCTAACCCAAAAAACACAAGGGTACTGATTTTATATTCGGAACCGGCCATCACATATTGTATCCCCGAAGGGAAGGGAAGCTGAAGAGGATATCTGACGTCAGGAAAATTGCGAGGCTAAGACCTATGCCTGTACCAAAATGTATATATATATACACACATCCCGATAAACACGAACCGAAGGCTGCCCTGTTCCCTTAAGGGACCAATCACCGATTTTAGTCAGTTGGTGAAGCACTAGGGAATGGAGGTGAGTCCAAAAGGGAAGGACCAAAGACTCCAACTATCTGTTCCGTCATCGGAACAGCAGGAAAAAACGACGGAGGGAAGGAAGATGGTGAAACTGGACGGCCTCCTATGAACGCTTGCATGTTATGAATTGGGTGAAACGATGGAAAGGGAGTTAATAAACTCTAGTAGGAATCACAAAATGGTCTGTAAAGGACCGGCATCGTGAAAAATCCTCATCATTCCAGAGGATGTGACCAAGAAGGTAAATAATGCTCCCATAGATACGTGTGTAACGAGTCTGCCCCCAAGGGGAACCCTTCGCAAAGGGTCAGATTCTGTCGCTGTCATTTCGCCAAAGTTGGCCATCCTCAGGAAAGGATTTGCGCCTCTCGGAAGAGATGGCGCAGATGGCGTCGCTCATGGACTAAAAGTCTTGCCATGACTAAGAGTTTGTCCTGGTATCCCTGCCAGGTCCGGTGAAAAAACCTTGTCTGTGATCTTCACAACTAAGAAGAAAAGAAGGAGGGTGGCGTCTACGTCAGGCGACTCCGCCACCTTGATTGGAATATCTGGCCGCAGCACCCTAATTGTAGTCTAAGGCGCCCTTCAGGGCGAAGCCCCGTCGAACGCGCGCGTGTGCACCGATGTGTCAGTTAATAATAATGATGGGCGGCAAACAAGGCTTGCTACACAGTGCTAGAGACTGTAATTTCCGAGGCCCTGTTGACCGACTCTAGGATGGGGGTATCCTGAGCGTCAACAAAGTTCTTCTAGGAGGCTTTTCAGCGCTCTTTAGAATAAATCACATCCTCCTTATATCTCACCCATGCAATGCTTAAGGGTGTCTACATGTAATATTGTAGTGCAAAGCACAGAATCACGGAGGAGTAGAGGGGGAGCCAACCCTATGCACACGAAAATGAAAATAATGTATCTAGCTCCTCAGCAAAGCTGTAGTCAACGTTGTTTCAGCCCACAGGGGCGGAAGAGCCATATATAAATATCAGGAGCGTGTGCTCACTCCGAGGGCCAGCCTATTGTTGCAGCCTGGAAGGCGTAACAGGAAAAAACTGCTCCGTGTAAGGCACGAGGCATTATGAGCCACGGAGCAAACAGGGGACGCATGCGATGTGCGTAGCTCAAACGTCCAAATATGTACATATATCCCAATTGGGTTACGCACTTCGGGGCGTGATCGGCTCCATCCCGCTCTCGGCAACTAGGGAAAGCCTGTGGCGGGTAAGCGCGAAGCCGCGCAGCAGAAAGGTAATATTTTCTGACATTTACCAGCGATCTGAACTCATACCTTCAGAGTGAGAGTGAGGGACCTCAACCACTAGGCCACAATCAGTCATAGTACATTGCCTAAAATTTTACTCCAATATTGAAATACATCAGTGAAAGACCAAATTTGAATACATAACCTTTGGAATCAGAATCATATACCTTAACTCCTACCTCACAGTGACTCGTTAGGAACGCTGTCAGCAACAGCGCGGTATCTCCGCTCGAGAGAGCGTCCTGATTTTGTGCCCAGCTGGGTCAAATCTCTTTAATTACATATTGGATCTCCGCTCCCACTGGAGCGTCTTTATGTGGTGCCTAGACTGAAAGTACTTAGCGCTATCGTGCACACATAAACCACAACCAGTGGAGCCATGAAGCTGAATCAACTAAATGTAATGCCTGCAAGCATGACGCCCGAGCGGGCAACAACAACCATATCGGGGCGTTCGACCTCAATTAGGCCGGAGAAAACACCAATAGTTAAAATTAAATTAAGCGCTGTAGAAAATGCAGCCCAAATCCTACCGGAAAGTAGCCCAATTGGGCTACACGTCGGGAACCTGGGATAAGCAGGCTCTGGGCGCGTCCGGCTAATCAGGGAGCCTCAGTGCATATAATCATTTAATGATTGCTGCCAAATGCAGCGCGAAACCAGTGCTCCAAGCGGGAGCCTGAAGGAGGTTGGCCGAGCGGGCCGCGATGTCCGTATCAATCCCGACCTAGGCGGGAATTCAAGATGCTTACTCGGAGTGCACACGCTGCCGAGCGCAGCGAAGATCACCGGCTCCCAGCAGGAGTCTTGACCTGAAAGCCCGAGTGAGCTAAGGTCTGAATAGAATGCCCCGGTCCCAGGAGGCCCCCTCAGGCGACCGGGCCGCCGTAAGCCATATGGAAAGGCAATAATGTGAACAGACAAAGTAGGTTAAAAAACAAAGCGCGAGTAGCGCATTTAAGCAATAAATAGCGGCGCGCGCCTGATTAACATAGAAACAATAAATATAAGGAAAAATTAATAATAATGATCAAAGCACTTAACTTCCTGCGTGAGCAGCAAAGAAAGAGGAGTAGGAACAGGATACGGTGGCTCTTATAGGGCTCTACAGGATGTGATGTATTGACAAGCATCATGGGAAATGTCGTTTTTTTTGCATACAAAACGTTTTTCATTGGCTGTTGTGAGTAGCAAATAAAAGAAAGAGAAGCATAATCCGAAGCCTCCGGTCCTGTAATAGAATTTCCTTGGGGGCTATAGACTTTATTGTTGATACGCTTTACTAAGAAGTTTACATTTACTTTATTTCTCACATGATGTTGCCTTTCTGCTTCACAGGGACTACATCCCCACAAGGCTTTAGTTATACTCGCAAAAAGTGGTGCTGTGAATTTATCTGTCAGAAGCAGAAGGATACCACTATTATAGTTGATTTTAGCAGTACAAGACACCTATTGTAGATCAACTGGCAACTTATACTGGGTAAGTGGCAATTTGCATTAGATGAGATTATACACTAAAGAGCTTAGCTATTGTACTGCTTGCCACGGTTTTTAGTATTCCCTGACTTAACCCTATACAGGGAGAATGCTCAACTTTATACCGCGACCACACATTGTTGCATCAGAGGATATCGACTCTCTGCACTAGCGACTTTGACGGGCATTACGTACCGACGCCCTCCGGTGCGGTCTTTTCACACCACATAGGAGGTAGGCTGCATCTTAATCGAACTTTCCTTTATTATGTATTTACATTTTGGTCAATGTTTCTACCTGTTCTGCAACCCATTGCTTCAATTACTACATTTCCTACTACAGGTTTGAATACAGAGGACACATATACAGAATAAGTACAGTTTTTACTCAGTGTGTGGTTACACAACATGGGTCGCCCCTAAGCCCTTTCTGCACCATTATAGACAGATGTTCTGCTACAATGACATTGGGATATAAGGAAAAGTGGAGCATGCTGTCCACATCAGATGTGTTTCTCTACATTTGCCTATTATGCATGTCACATAAGATAGGTGGGACTATCACCAATCTTAAATATCAATCTCGGGTACTTGTGCAAGAGGTTAAACGGTACATGTGCATGGGTTTCCAACACAGAAATGTCATCTGAAATACACAAATAGTGTGGCGTTGTTTTAGCATCTTTAATGCAAATTCTATGAACTGTGACCTTCTGTATAAACTTTATATGTGTACTATATAGCAACAGTGGTGTTTATATTGTTTGTAGCCTTGATGAAGTCGTAGGGATACTTCCCAGAGACGATGAAACACGTGTTGGCTAAAGAAGGTCTAACGAAAAAAGAAAAAAACAGAAAATAAAGCTATAATACAAGTCAAGACAAGAAGCTCTCTGTGCGCATTATATATTTTATGTTTCGAAATAACTTGTTGATATAATTGCATGTGCTTCATGATTCAAACCATTGGTGTTCAATCTCAGGATTGTAATTAGGGGAGTTGGGTGTATCTTCCCATCATTTGAAAGCACAGCGGGTTAATACCCTGTTCGTATACAACTGTATGTGATGGTTTTATGAGCGCCTGAGACCTCACAAACACCCTATTGTTAGAATTAGTGATAATAGGGGTAGGCTGCTCTATACACATATAATAGTTAGGAAACCAGTAGAGGCCATATGATGGGTGACAACTTAGACTGAGACAGATTGCCGTAGTAACTTTTTAGCAATGACTCTCACACTTGGGTTTTTATGAGGTCTAAGGTGCTCATATAACTATCCCATATAGTTTTAAATGAACAAGATTAAGGTCCGTGGTGCTCTCAAATGATGGGAAGATACACCCTACTCCCCTAATTATCAATCCTAGGACTGACTGCCAATGGTTACACTTATGAGAGCACACGCAATTCATATCATCAGATTCATTCAAATTTGTACAGTACAATGAACATAGAGATATTCTTGTCTTGACTTTTGGGTTTATTTTCTGGCTTTTTCTCTTCGCTGAGTCTTTCGACTAAAAAAAAAAGCCAGAAAATAAACCCCCAAATTCAAGACAAGATTATCTCTGTGTTAATTGTACTGTACAAAATCGAATAAATCTGATGATAAGAAATGCGTGTGCCTCATAAGTGTAACGTTTTAGCAACCTGAGTTGGGGCAGCACAAAAGTAGAAGCATTAAGGAGTGAAAACCCATCACATAAGGAAGGGCTTCGGGAGAAATTCATAAAACTAGAAAAATTGAAGAAGAATGAAATGTCAAAATGGTGAGATGGTGCCACCTTAAAGCAATACATCAAACTCCATAGGATTCCGAGAGGTCTAAGATCTCAGATTATTCCCACTTATGATGATGTCGATGATGATCTTTTGAATTTATGGGAAAAAGAATTAACGTCAAGTTCCATAAAATTAATGGGCATCTTGGTAGAAAATGCAGACAGAAAGGTCTCTTAGCTTCAAGCGGAGATCGTACAGTTAGGAAATGAGAACAAAGACTTTGAATCTTCCCAAGCCACCTCTATGAATTTTGAGATTTTAAACAATGTACTATCTAAGCACCAGAATGACATTAAGCAAAGGATAGACTATAGCTTTGGCAGGATATTTACATTCTCCCAAAAATATGGGCATTTGATACACATAGATACTGACAAACAGGCATGTGAGATGGTTTCAGCCAGTTCCAGTTCCGCCTCTCTCAGTGTCGTACTTACAAGTGATAGCGAGACTGATGGGGGTGAAGGGCCATCAATGAGGCAAATGAACACTCTGGGAAATAATTTTTTACAAGAAGTAAGGAGGATAAAAAGAGGAAATTGGGAACAGACAAGGAGGGTAGAGAATACAAGAAAACCAGGCGGGGGAAAAGAGGAGGCAGTACAAGGCGAAAGACCAGGGATGAAGACCAGGTCATGGGACAAGAGAATATAGACGATTGTATAAGGAGCGAAGTCAATGTTGTGAACCTATCAGACAAAATATTGACGAATCACATGATTACTCTGCTGAAAAAGTGGATGGGTTTCTGTCCAGAAAGTAGAGGAGACAGATGCAGAATGAAAATTGATTTGTTCAAATTCACTCGCAGACTAAAACTAAAGAATTTTTTCAAATTGCACCCACAAGATAATAAATCACAAGCATTACCAGTAACTAGTGTGATGTCGAGTTCATTATCTATACAAGATGTACATGACATGACAACACTCTTATCCATTATGGATTTGGAAGAAGATCCCATTACAGTATCCAGGGTACTAGAAGATTTGGCTATACAGGCAGATCTGAATATTACTAGTGGTCTTAAGAATAAATCCTGTTGGACACCTAACCTGTCGAGTGGCAATAATATAGAAGTATTCCACAAATTAGTGAGCAGGGACCTAGATACACAAGCCACTAAGCAGAGGTCTACCCATGAGAGAAGGAGAGACAATTCGAACAGTAATGAGCATCTGGCTCTGAAACACCTACAAGAGGACAAAAATGTGACCATTAGGGAGGCTGATAAAGGGGGCAATATTGTGGTGATGAACAGCTATGATTATGATCATGAAAGTTACTCACAATTGCATGATGTACAATGCTATGAAAAAGTGACATCAAATCCAATGTTTGAACTAACAAATATTATCAACAGAATGTTAAAAACATGGCATGACAAAAGTTTATTGGACATGGATGAATTTCTGTACATGAGGGTAGATCACCCAAGGTATCCTTGTTTTTATACCCTCCCCAAGATCCACAAAAAGCTTCCCTTTCCACCTGGGAGGCCCATTGTTTCCGGTATAGGAGGGCCAATGGAACAAATATCAGAGTTTGTAAATGTATTCCTGCAACTTCTTGTCTCAAACTTACCCTCTTATATCAAAGACACGAGACATATACTGAATTTATTAAGTGATATCTGTTGGGAACCAGGTATGATAATGATGACATTAGATGTAGTAGCGTTATATACAAGCATCAACAATGACTTGGGTATACGGGCACTACAACAGTTTTTAGGCAGCAGGTCAGCGAGTCTGTGGGAACATACAGAGATGATAATAGCAATGACAGAACTGATACTCAATAACAACTTTTTCTTATTAAAAAATTAATGGTACAGACAGACACAGCGCGGAGCCATGGGTTCCAGATTTTCACCTTCTTATGACAACCTCTTCATGGGGAGGCTGGAGGAGGAATGGATCTGGGGCTCTGGTGGACATCAATGGGATGAGTCTATCCTATATTGGCGAAGATATATTGACGACTGTTTCATGATTTGGACAAGCTCTACACACAGATTACAGGAATTCTGTGAATATCTAAATACTAATAATGCCAATATCAGATCTACATCTCACTTCAGCATGACTGAAGTTGTCTTCTTAGATGTGGGACTATATGTACGGGACAACAGAATACACAGCAGGATGTTTCGTAAACCTACATCATGCAACTCGGTTTTACATGCGACTAGTGCCCATCCCGGACATCAGATTAAATCCACCCCAAATGGTGAAATGATTAGGGCCAGACGTAATTGTAGTGAAGATTCAAGTTTCTTGGCTTGTTTGCAGGATATGGAATCACGCTTCACGCAAAGGGGATACCGCGCCCGGGATATTACTGTGGCAAAAAATAGGACCTTGAAAATGAAACATGTGGACACGCTGAGACCAACCCCACCCAGGCAGAAATCAGCAACACAAATCAGACTGATTACAGATTAAACACATATGTCAGACATCATACGCAGAAGCATGCAGAGGCATTGGCATATTCTACGGGGCTGATGAGACATTGGAGGACTCAATCTCAAAAAGACCAGACATTACGTTCCGCAAGGGCAGATCACGCAGCACAATTTTGAGTTGCAGCTACCCTGGTTTTCAACCACAAAGTCACTGGCTGTCACAGCACACTCAAGGGTTTTTTAAATGTGGACACTGTGGCATGTGCAAATGGGCCCAAGACACAACCGAGAAATTTGGGACTGATGTACTTAATATGCACGAAATTGGCACAAATATCAACTGTAGCACCAAATTTGTTGTGTACGTGATTGTATGTAAATGTGGGCGGTTATATGTTGGAAGCATTATCAGATCCCTTAGAGAACGAGTGAGTAAACTTTGCGGACACTTAAACAAGGTGATGAGAGGTACCCGATAGCGGTTCACGCGTCCAGTTGCAGCTCACAAGGGCACAATAAAAGCTTTACATTCTATGAAATTGAACACATTTTAATTGATCCCTGCAGGGGCAATAGAGAACTGAAACTTAAAAGGAAGAAAGCCATATGGATCATGCGCCTTAAAGCGGAAGAGGAGGGACTAAACATTGACCATGAATTACAATACTTTCTAGGCGATTAAGTTAACTTTTTATTTTCCAATTTTGTCTTTTCATGGCTCTACCGCCACCGGCTTGACCATGGGATCTAGATACATTTCGTGCTACGGAGACACTGATTCTGATATAGGCAGCTTGATTTGTGTTCACCCTTTCGTTCTGGGACAGTTCACGTGTTCACCTCATTAGAGAGGGCTGAGATATGCACATTAGGCACGGTACACCTACCTTAGTGATATACTGTTCCTAGGATACAATCTAATGGGTCTCGTTACTCCACCTCAGGTGCCCTGGGGTTCCAGTGGATACATGTGCTTGCATGGCCTGGCACTACATATAGTATAGGTGTAATTTGGAACTGACATGAGTTAAGGAAACAGAGACCATTTGTCATTTGTACGCATTCTATGATTCAATAATCAATTCATTAGTGTCGGGGCTTCTTGATCATGAAGGGGCATTTTTAACATTCGTTTGGTTAATTCCCAACAATAACAGGCACCTAATAATGCACTGACAAGGAGTGTCTCGTTGGTGGTGAGCGGATTCAACGGTTGTGGGACCCAGTGTGGCTCGCTTCGTGGATCGTGCCGCATCTCTCTCGTGCTACACGCCAAATGCATGCTCACTGCGTGCGGCGTCCGAATCACAGGTTGCGACCCTCGGAGGTGGGGGCTTAACCGTAGTAGTGCCTCATTCTACCACATGAAGCATTGGTAAATTTGCACCTGTGTGTGTGACCAGAGCTGCCTGGTGCGGCAAAAATCAAGGTGCACTGGACATTCTGCCTCATTTCCAAGGAGATGTGGATTTTGTAACTCTTCTTTGTGTGTGACCAGAATGGCCAGGTGGGACCCATATCATCACACACCCGACATTGTACCCAGATTGCCTGGATATGACTCTGATCAACGTGTGCCTGACGGGCTGCCTCCTCCTTCAGGGAGGCCCACCCTGCTTCATTCTCCATTCATCTACTGTTCTCTCACTTGGCCCTCAGCGTGGCAGATCAACTGCCCTCTACTCATCTGGCCTTCCCCAATGACACCGTGTTGCCAGGTAGTATTGCCCGGCTCGGGCCTCGGTGGTGAGAGTGACTGACTGGGCTAGAGGAGCGATTCTAAGACCGATCGAAAGGGGGTAAAGAGACTGTCTGACCCCCCTGTGCTTTGCAGAACTGGGCTGGTGCCAGAAGGCCCTTGGGGACCCCTATTGTGTGACCGCCTATTGCCCTCGGCCTGTCTGCTCCACATCCCGTGGGTGAACTTCCAGAGTGGCTGCCAAACCCCCTTTGCAGACTGCCTCCTAATTGACTTTCCTGCCTACCCCCACCTGCTTTCTGGGACCCTGACTAAGAGTGACTTAATCCACCTGCGTGCCCGGGGGGCAGGGGATGATGGGTGTCTTCAATCTGGGAGTATAGGATAGTTGGGGTGAGTTGGAGGGCAGAGGGAGGCTTGGGGCCATGGGGTCTGCAGTCTATAACCAACTGACCTGCTGGGTATCAGTTGCACCATATTAGGGTGCTGAATGTGTATGTGTGTGAGCGCTTCCGTATGGACTTGTCTTATAACTGTGGCACTGCATAGAGGTGCGGATGGAGTGTGTGTGTGGGAGTGACAGCGGGAAACTGTCTGTGATTTAATACCCTGGATGGCGGTTTCCCTGATACGATGATTTCTTGCCAGAATAGCATTACGTTTGACATTGGTTTTACTAGCATGGACACGGCCCGCGGTGTTGCTAAAAACTGTTAAGATTTGTTGTATGTACATATTTCTGATATCATTGTGACCCAGGGTGCACCCTATAACTGTGTGGTATCGAATTCTAAGAATTGCTAGGGTGGTTCTGGGGTGGACAACGTGTTGTACCACATAAGGGTGCCATTGGGAGTGTAGATTAGGATCTTTCCCAAGTGTGCATATTACTGATGTCATTTGAACATGGCTGGGCCTAGTACTGCTAGTAATAATTTCGAATGTGATTTATGCCCAGAAATACATGATGTTCATGTTGTGTTGATTATTATGTGTCTAAAATGCAAATGTTATTTACACATAATGCGTGTGAAGTATTTTTTGTGATGTTCAAGGTATTTATCGTGAGTGAGTACTGTGCCAATGCTTTACACATTGCCGCTCTGGTAAGCCTGACTGCTCAGTGCCAATCTACCCAATGGTGAGCGGGAATTATACAGAGTGTGTAATCACCCACCCCTGATGGTAGTGGTAGGTTCTGCCTGGCTGGGGTGCTGCCTCAGCCAACCAGAAAGTGCCAGTTCCAACAACATGTCAGAGTCCTCCCTCTGCTCAAGAAACCCTCTGTGGACCTATCAACTCTCACCAACTACAAACTGATTTCCCTGCTGCCATACCTGGCCAAAGTCCTAGAGAAACTCAACAACAGACACCTTACCAACCATCTCAGCAATCACTAACTGCTCGATGCTACACAGTCTGGCTTTAGACCCAACCACAGCACAGAAACAGCCCTCATCACTGTCACAGACAACAGCTGCATGATCCTGGATAGAGGAGACACAGCAGCCTGCATCCTTCTGGACCACTCTGTGTCATTTGACACGGCCTCCCAACCTAACCCCATCTGACACCTACATGAGATTGGAATCTAAGGACACACTAACTGCTGGGTTTCCTCCTTCCTGACTGGCAGGAAACAAATAGGCAGCCCGGCCACCTACTCGCTGGATGCCCACAACCTCATCTGTGGAGTACTGCAAGGATCATCTCTCAGTCCAACCCTCTTAAACACTTTACATGATCTCTCTGCCCAGCGTTATTAGGTCCCATGACATCGACATCCTCTCCTATGCTGACAACACTGAAATCATACTCTTTCTCTCAGACAAGACTCACAGCACCCGGCACAAGTTCAGGGCCTTCATGACAAAAGTCACTGAAGTCTAACTACCTCAAAGTCAACACCGACAACACAGAAGCCATGATCTTCGACAAGAACACCACACCATGGAACTCCACCTTGTGGCCGGCCACACTAGGACCCATACTCACACCCAGCCCCCATGCCAAGTACCTCAGAAGCATTATCAATAGAAAACTGCACATGACCACCCAAGTCATCACCATCATTGCTTACTGCTTCCACATCATGAAGATGCTGAGGAAAATCTTTAAATAGCTCATGTGCAGCCCCCACAATCCCTTCACACACACCATAGTCACGATCGAACTGCAGTACATGATCTCTTTCTGGGCTCGGATCAACAAACAACCCAACAGCCGACTGCAAACCATCCTGAACTCTGAAGCCAGAACCACCCTCAACCTCCCATGTTGCTCTCACATCATGCTGCACCTCTAGGAGCCCCACTGGCTTCCTATACACAAGCCTGCACACACCTTCAAAGCACTAGACAACATTGGCCCAGACAACCTCAATAGTTGCATCTCCCTACACAAGCCATCCAGACACCGTCATTTGGCTGGACTCCTACTAGAACATATCCCACTCATACACAGAACCAGCTCTGAAGTTTAGGCCTTCTCAAACATTGCTCTTAAAGCATGGAACGACCTACTGCTACACATCAGAGCCTCCTCCTCACTCGTCCCCAAGAAGCTGAAGACCTGGCTCTTCAAATAGTCTGCCCTACTGTCAGGTTTGTTTGCAGGTCCTTAGGAACAGTACCTCCAAGAAGCCCACCTTCCGGCAGTTCTGACTCTGCGTACAATAAATCAGAAGATCAGAATGGCCAGATGAGGGGAAGGGAATTAGGGAGGGTACTGCGGGGAAGGAGATCTGGAATAGAGAAATTGCCTGGTTACACCTTTTCCTTAGGAGGAGGAACAACATGCATTTCTAAGGAATATACTTTACAGCAAAGGAAATTTTACCTGTGAAAACAAAACTATATTGTGGTATGTCTCTTACTTCAGAAACGTCTATGGCATTCCAGAATATTCTTATCATCAATAAGAAAGAAAGATTGTTCATCAACAAGTTTGCTAGGAGATGTACCAGTCACTGTTCTTTGCAATTGTTATTATTAAAGCAACTTTGCCACAGTCTTTTGATAGCCCAGGAATGTCAACAACTGTTCATATCACAGTCTTTTAATCAGCACAACAATTTCTCTCTATATATATATGTACATATATTGTCCCATGTTGTCTATTTCAACTCTTTTACACTCTAAAAGCTATAAACAGGATCCCAAAATACCTAAAAGTTCATCCTACCTGAGCGGTGCGTAATCTTGAAGATGAGGCCTACCGCGATGTCAGGAACAGCAGGGGAGCCGAAGAGAAGCTCTAAACCTTTCTTCTATGAAGATGGTGTTCGGTACTGACAATGAGATCTACTGCGATGTCAGGGACCGCAGGGGAGCCGAGAAGAAACACCAAACCACTCCTCTCCAGCCGAGAAGCCCACCGCAACGTCAGGAGCAGCTGCGAAGACGAAGGAAAACAAGGAACCGCTCAGCTCTGAAACCGTTGATAATCCGCAGGACTTGCTCGGGCGTGGTCGCCTTTTATTCGCGAGTGTGGAGAATACGGCGGCCGCATTGAGTCATGCTCATTGATCGCAACAAAAGGGGAAAAATAATGTTAAAAGAAAAAAAGAAAATCAGGCAAAAGGCAAATCACATGAAATACTGGGAACAGAAGAAGTCAATCTGCTAAGATCCTTTATGTACTGTGACACAGATGGGCGCAAGAAGAATAGATTCTATTTGTGTACAGAACGTAATAAAGTTACTGCTAATACATGGTGCTCACATAATACAACAAGGTTTATTTTCATGGCATCATGGAGGTTCATGACAGTCCTCCCAATCTAAAATGGATTCACCCACTTAGGTGGGTGCATGTGGATGAGTTCTATGAAATTTTGCAATTAAAAGCGGGGCATAAATAGCTTCCTTGGGTTCCCAGGAATCTTCTTCTGGTCCATACCCTTTCCAGGATATGAGATACCATAGTTTACCTCGTTGTCTTTTGCTCTTTTTTATGGTTTGCACTTCGTACTCTATATGATCACCTACCACGACTGGTGGAGGTCTGGTTTTTGTCTCAGTTGTAGCCTTCTTTAACAACGAGGTGTGAAAAACTGGGTGGATTTTCATGGCTTTTGGAAGATGCAACTTGAATGCTACAGGGTTGATACATTTGAGGATTTTGAAGGGGCCAATGTAACGTGGATGAAATTTATTAGTCCTTTTAAAACGTAAATTTTTTGTGGACAACCACACTTTGTCCCCTGGTTGGTATTGTGGCCCTGGTTGTCGTTTTCTGTCTGCAAATTTTTTGTAACTTATTTTTGCCTGGGATACGTTTTTACGTAATTGTTGTACTAAGTTCACCATTTCATGGATTCTGTCGGCCAGATGTGGAATTTGAGCATCACTTTGTATATGTAACAGTGGAAGAAACCGTGGGTGGCAACCATGATTGGCAAAGAATGGTGACATCTTGGTGGATGCATGGGATAGATTATTATATGCGAATTCAGCTTCCCATAATAGAGTCACCCATGACCCATGCGTGATTGATAAGTAACAACGTAAATACTATTTTAGTGCTTGGTTAACACGTTCAGTTTGACCATCGGATTCTGGATGTAAACTGGTCGATAAATTGCTTTTGATTTGTAATGCCTTACACCAAGCTTTCCATAGACGAGAGGTGAATTGTGTACCACGATCTGAAGTAATGGTTCGTGGTAAACCATGTAATCGTACTACGTTATGAAACAACAAGGTCACTAATTCTGTTGTTGACGGCAATCCTTCACATGCCACAAAATGAGCCATTTTTGACAATCTATCCACAATGACTAGAATGGTGGTCTTACCTTGGTCTTTTGGTAAATCTGTAATGAAATCTTTTGAGATGTCTTTCCAAATCTGTGTTGGGGTTGGTAACAGAAGCAACTGACCTTTTTACAGGAATGATCTGGTTTTCAGTGTATACAAATCTCACATTGTTGCACATAATGAATTACGTCTTTTTTCCAACTTGGCCACCAGAAATTGCGATTTATCAATTCTAAAGGTTTTGCACGTCCTGGGTGACCAGCGAAAGGATGTGTGTGACACCAATTTAGGACTTGTTTCTGTAGAATTTTAGTAGGAACATCTAACCTTTTTCCTTGAAATGGAAGTCCATCAATCATGGAACGGGTTTTATCCTGTTGTTGCCAGAGGAGTATTTGCCTCATGGGCATGGTTTGTTTGAGAGTGTCTAGGAATTGAGTGGACATGGTAACTCCTATGATGTGCTTTTCTGGGATTATCGGAGGTGGTTCCTTCAACTCAGTTACTCTGGATGCTTCGGTTTCTGTATATCTCGACAAGGTGTCTGCTTTGTTGTTAGCAGCCCCTGGTCTGAAGGTGATGGTGAAATCAAATTCGGAAAAGAAAAGAGTCCACCGCAATTGTCTTGTGTTAGAGCCCTAACACAACGAAGAAATTGCAAATTGCAGTGGTCAGTATACACTTCGATTGGGTGTTTGGCATCGAGTAAATAATGACGCCATTCTTTAAACGCTAATCTGATGGCTAATAATTCTTTTTCTACTACAGTGTAGTGGTATTCCGCTAGTAAGAATTTTTTTGATAAATATGCCACAGGGTGCGATTGGTGAGTCGTGGTATCTCTTTATGACAAAATTGCTCCGATCGCTGTATCCAAGGTATCAGTTTCCACTATGAAGGGCTTCTCTACATCAGGATGTTTTAACATAGGTGCTGTGATAAAACCTTGTTTTAGTTCTTTAAAGGCTTTTTTAGCGTCTGTTGTCCATTGGAAGGTAACTCTCTTTTTTAACAAATGGGTCAATGGAGTAGCTTTGGCAGAGAAGTTCTGGATAAAACATCTATAGAAATTCGCAAAGCCCAAGAATCGTTGAATATCTTTGACAGATTTTAGTTCTGGCCAATTTTGGATGGCTTGCACTTTTCGGGTTGCCATAGTGATATCTTGTGGTGAGAGAATGAATTCAAAAATTCCACTGAATTAACGTGGAACGTACATTTTGACAACTTACAATACAAGCCATGTTGGCGCAAGGTGGATAAAACCGTCTTTACATGTGTTTTGTGGTCTTGTTGGGACGGAGAGTATATCAAAATGTCGTCAATATAAACGATTACGAACCGATCAAGGTATTCATGAAGGACATCATTCACAAAAAATGTAAAGGCCGCAGCGGCATTGCAGAGCCCAAATGGCATCACACTGTACTCAAAAAGGCCATATTGGGTTCTGAATGCTGTTTTCCATTCGTCCCCGGAATGGATACGTACCAGATGATAAGCCCCTCTCAGATCTAATTTCGTGTAAATGGTGGCTGTTCTTACTTGCTCAAGTAGCACAGGTATGAGATGTAACGGGTACCTATTCTTAATAGTGATGTTATTTAGTGCTCTCTAATCGATGCAAGTTCGTAACTCAGCATTGCTTTTGGGCATCAAGAAGAGAGGGGAGGCTGCTGGGGACTTGGATGGTCGGATAAAGCCATTATTTAAGTATTTATCCAAATACTCACGGAGATGTTGATTTTCCGATTCAGTAAGGGCATAGATTCTACTGCACGGTATTTTTGCCTCTGGAATTAAATCTATGGTGCAGTCATAAGGGCGATGAGGTGGTAAAGTCTCTGCACTAGTCTTGCTGAACACATCTTGAAAGGAACCGTATATTGCTGGTAATGTTATCTCCTGCTCTGCTGCAGTAGCTATGAGATGGGCTTTACATAAGTTTGTTGCTTGTTTAGGTTGTGCATTCAGTTTGTTTGTTTTTATCAAACATTCCTGCTGACACTCAGTCAGAGTGAAAAGCAATGCTCCTTTTGGCCCAATCAATTGTGGGGTTGTGTTATGGGAGCCAAGGCATACCCAATATGACTCCAAACTGTGGTGCATCAATAACATCAAAACGTAAGGTTTCTGAATGGGTTTGACTCTGTGTTTGGCACACCATAACTATATCACAGGTATCATGTGTAATTAACCCAGAGGTAAGTAATGTCCCATCCACTGCTCGAACAATTTCTGGTCTTTCTTTAGTCTGGGTTCGGATTTTCAACTTTGTGCAAAAACTGGAGTCGATAAAATTACCCGCAGCTCCGGAGTCCACCATGACAACAACGTCTTGCTCTAGTGTTTCTGGGATGAAAAAATGGGTGTTGAGAGTTAAATGAGGAACCGAGACCTGTAGTGTGTTAGCCACAGATTGATCAGGAGATACAGTACAATTACTCGGGGAGGTCTCCTGTTTGATCCCTGAGTTGACTAGTTTCCCTGTTTTCTAGCACCATCAGTGGATGATGCAACATCTGATGTTTTAGGATTCAGTAAGGGCATAGATTCTACTGCACGGTATTTTTGCCTCTGGAATTAAATCTATGGTGCAGTCATAAGGGCGATGAGGTGGTAAAGTCTCTGCACTAGTCTTGCTGAACACATCTTGAAAGGAACCGTATATTGCTGGTGATGTTATCTCCTGCTCTGCTGCAGTAGCTATGAGATGGGCTTTACATAAGTTTGTTGCTTGTTTAGGTTGTGCATTCAGTTTGTTTGTTTTTATCAAACATTCCTGCTGACACCAGTCAGAGTGAAAAGCAATGCTCCTTTTGGCCCAATCAATTGTGGGGTTGTGTTATGGGAGCCAAGGCATACCCAATATGACTCCAAACTGTGGTGCATCAATAACATCAAAACGTAAGGTTTCTGAATGGGTTTGACTCTGTGTTTGGCACACCATAACTATATCACAGGTATCATGTGTAATTAACCCAGAGGTAAGTAATGTCCCATCCACTGCTCGAACAATTTCTGGTCTTTCTTTAGTCTGGGTTCGGATTTTCAACTTTGTGCAAAAACTGGAGTCGATAAAATTACCCGCAGCTCCGGAGTCCACCATGACAACAACGTCTTGCTCTAGTGTTTCTGGGATGAAAAAATGGGTGTTGAGAGTTAAATGAGGAACCGAGACCTGTAGTGTGTTAGCCACAGATTGATCAGGAGATACAGTACAATTACTCGGAGAGGTCTCCTGTTTGATCCCTGAGTTGACTAGTTTCCCTGTTTTCTAGCACCATCAGTGGATGATGCAACATCTGATGTTTTAGGACGAGCGAGACATTCTTTAACAAAATGCCCTCTTTTTCCACAATAAAAATATAACCCATTTTTTCGACGTAAATCTTTTTCTTCTTGGGTAAGTGTTTTTCTTACTCCACCAATTTCCATTGGTTCACTATGATCATGAGTTGAGGTGTTGTTTTTGTCTTTGGGTCGTACATATGTTCTAAAGTCCACCTTTCTTCTGTCTCCTTTTCTATCAGAAAGAAGATGATCCAAATGTAACGCTAAGGCTATTAGTTCTGCACAAGTGCAGGGTTGAGGTTCTACTGGTGCTATTAAATCTTTTAGTTCGTCTTGTAGACCCTGAAAAAGGGTACCGCCCTTTTTTCCTCGGGCCAGTTGATCTCAACGACAAGTCGATTAAACTGTGTTAAATAATGGACCAGGTCTTTAGTACCTTGTTTTAGTTCTAACAGTTCGAGATCTGCGCAACCGGTTGTGGTCCTTCGATCGAACACTCGTTCAAATTTTTGTTTAAAAGTCCTCCAATTATACAAAAGGGGGTCATCAGAAGCAACCAATGGTACTGCCCACATAGCAGCATCCCCACTAAGATATGAAATAAGAAATGCTATACGAGACTGAGGGTCCGGAAAGGAAGCTGCTTTGACCATGGAATGTCATTGGACTTGAGTTAGGAATGTTTGAAATTTTACAGGGTCTCCTGAAAAAAGTTCTGGAGGAGCCAAAGGTACTGTAGCTTGTACTGTCACAGATACCGTAGGATTAGGTGTAACAGATCCTGAAGCGGGGGAAGTGTGGCCGCTAGGAATTTGCGATTGTAACTGTACCACTTTGTTAACCAACGTAGCGGTTTCCAATCTAGCAGCAGTTATGTCTTTCTGCATGTTCTCCATCATTCTACACAAATCATCTAAAGTGGCCATCTTGTTGATACTGCTCGGGAGGACCTGATTTCGTGGGTGGATTATCCTGTCAGCTTTGTTTGTAGGTCCTCAGGAACAGTACCTCCAAGAAGCCCACCTTCCGGCAGTTTTGACTCTGCATACAATAAATCAGAGGATCAGAATGGCCAGATGAGGGGAAGGGAATTAGGGAGGGTACTGCGGGGAAGGAGATCTGGAAGAGAGAAATTGCCTGGTTACACCTTTTCCTTAGGAGGAGGAACAACATGCATTTCTAAAGAATATACTTTTGAGCAAAGGAAATTTTACCTGTGAAAACAAAACTATATTGTGGTATGTCTCTTACTTCAGAAACTTCTATGGCATTCCAGAATATTCTTATCATCAATAAGAAAGAAAGATTGTTCATCAACAAGTTTGCTAGGAGATGTACCAGTCACTGTTCTTTGCAATTGTTATTATTAAAGCAACTTTGCCGCAGTCTTTTGATAGCACAGTCTTTTGATATCCCAGGAATGTCAACAACTGTTCATATCACAGTCTTTTAATCAGCACGACGATTTCTCTCTATATATGTATGTACATATATTGTCCCATGTTGTCTTTTTCAACTCTTTTACACTCTAAAAGCTATAAACAGGATCCCAAAATACCTAAAAGTTCGTCCTACCTGAGCGGTGCGTAATATTGAAGATGAGGCCTACCGCGATGTCAGGAACAGCAGGGGAGCCAAAGAGAAGCTCTAAACCTTTCTTCTACGACGATGGTGTGCGGTACTGACGATGAGATCTACCGCGATGTCAGGGACCTCAGGGGAGCCGAGTAGAAACACCAAACCGCTCCTCTCCAGCCAAGAAGCCCACCGCAACGACAGGAGCAGCCGCGAAGACGAAGGAAAACAAGGAACCGCTCCGCTGTGAAACCGCTGATAATCCACGGTACGTGCTCGGGCATGGTTGCCTTTTATACGTGACAGTGGAGAATACGGCGGCCGCATTAAGTCATGCTCATTGACCGCAACAAAAGGGGGAAAATAATTTTGAAAGAAAATCAGGCACAAGGCAAATAACATGAAATACTGGGAACAGAAGAAGTCAATCTGCTAAGATTCTTTATGTACTATGACACACATGGGCGCAAGAAGAATAGATTCTATTTGTGTACAGAACGTAATAAAGTTACTGCTACTATATGGTGCGCACATAATGCAATGAGGTTTATTGTCATGGCATCATGGAGATTCATGACACGTACACGGCGAAGGCGAGGCTAAAGTCTTTCCTGCCACGCACCAGGATACTTTTCCAGGTGATGGTGTGCTTTACAAATACACCCAACATAACATAACATGGTCCCCTTAAAGGAAAGGTCAAAAAAAGGAATTATTTCACTTGATCAACTCTTGGCAGATGGGATTGTCAAGCACTTTGAAATTTCACAAGCAGTGTTTAATATTGACACAGGTCAGAAGTGGAGATACATACATTTGAAACATTGACTTCAATCTAAATAAATTACTACACCTGGTGCTATCCATAATTCTCTTGTATATTTGTATTTAAATAGGTAGAGTGGCTTTAAAGGGGGCATTTTTGGATTATATAATACAATGACAGACGTACACTCCAGACCAACATGACAACTCCTTAAAGATAAATACAAAACTTAGCTCTCAAAAAAGTTTCCAGGTGTAGAATGGACATCCTTATTGGAGACCCTTGACAGTAGCTTCCATGAGGCAAGACTTAAGTTCAGTTTCATAAGACTATTGCATGACTGGCATTGGTCTTCTCCAAAAATGTGACTTGCCAACATGAGCTTCACTTCTCAGTGCTGGAGATGCAGGGATTCAACCCATGATATCTTATACTTGGTCTGGGCGGTTAGGGACCCGTGGTCATTTCGACAAAAACTGGAAAACACAATGAATACCACAAGTATTATAGTTCTAGCTTTCTCTCCATTGTTGATCTGCTTACACGATAAAATGGGGGCACTAGGTATCACTTGCCATTGGAATATATGAAGTGACATAGCCCTGGCAGTAGCTAAGATGTGTTTTCTGAAACAATGGAAGTTGCAGGCCCTTCTCAAACTTGATGACTGGCTCAAGGACATGGCAACAGTTCTGATTTATGAGAGTCATTTATTGACTGTTGGACCAACCTCTTAGATACTTTATGGAGCTCCTTCATTACAGATTTGACAGTTAGGGGCATATTTACAAGGGGATATCGCCACCAGAACGTCACTTTTAGCGATGTTCTGGTGGCGATATCCCCTTCTCCTTATTCACAAAGCGGCGTTAAGCCACTTAACGCGGCTTAACGCCGCCTTGTAAATAAGGTCCCTTTTCACACTTCACTTAGCATGAAAGGGACGTGCAATGTGCATTGCAGTGGGCGTTCCACCACAACACCCATTGCTTTTTGATTCTGCTCCATATTTACAAGGCTGGGGCAGTGCCAAATACTAAGACCAGGGAATACCTGGTCTTAGGCTGGTGATATGAGGAGAAATTATTCATTTCTCCTTGGTTTTTGCTCTTTCCATGTGTGCTGCATTCTGCAGCACACATGGAAAGAACAAATCACATTTCAAGATTGTCTATGTGCAGGAAGGTGTCCCTTCCTGCATATGAATAATCGACCCTGCAGTGCAGGCACCCTTGCAATATGTGCAAGGGTGCCTGCACTGGCACTATGCAGCTTTATTAGTGCCAGTGCTAGGGGAAACACAGAAGTGCACCGTATATTTGTAAATATGGCGCATCCCTCCATTTTTAAAATGTTGGAGCGTGACGTTACCAATTTTGGCGTAACACTGGTCCGACATTTTGTAGTAAATATCCCCCGTAGTGTACAACATTCTTGGGATATGCTATGTCCTGACCCAATCCACTTATACTGGAACTGTATCTCGTGACCTGATACTTTGTAGTCTTAATCTCTGCATCGTTCATGTTGTTTGTCGATCTTGCCATGACCAAATGTATAACTCCCACTTTATCCTTCAGATTAGACCTTTTCTGATCCATTCTTTTGTGAATTGTCTACTCTGCCACTTGACCACTGAAAATGCTGGATACCTGATCTTTGATATAAGACCTGATTCCTGATTCTTCTCGCCCTCTCTCTAGCACTATGGAATTTTTCTTTACTGCCTTTACTAAACATGGTTTTAACTGTAACTCCACTCTTTCTTTTTAGGTTTCACCTGCACAGCACTTGCGCTGTGCTTGTGAAATCTATTGTTTTTAATATAAAACTTAAAAGGAGCTTACATCCCGCCCTTACTTTTTATGCGTTTGTGTGCTTGCCCCTTACATTTCCTCAGTTTCTACTGGTTGTATCATACTATCTCCTGTTCTTCCTAGTGTGCTTCTCTTATCAGTGTCCCATGGCCCAAGTACTCCTTTTCATCCACTTTTATGGAACTTCTTTTAGGTTTTGGGTGCACAGCGCTTGTGCTGTTCTTGTTTTGTTTGTCCTGGCCTTCAGCACGCATTTGTCCAGTGCCTAATCTCCCTGTGTGAGCACGCATTTCAAGTGCTCACCATGCAGCCCCCAGAGCTTATAATGACAGGTGCATACCACTAAAGCACAGCTTTTGTTCTCTTATCTCCCCGTATCACTGCCCTTGAGGTCTGTAGTTTGCTGGCCATTTTCTAAGCTTTCTCTTTGGTGTCCCACACCCTGTTTATTTGCATTTAGATCCAGTTTCTCTGCATTCGATTTTTTCTGTGCCCCTCAGTTTCACTTTAAGTCAGCAATCCTAGAAAGTGAAGGAAGAATCTACATGAACCTCCTGTGAAGGCAAAAACACTTAATAAAAAAATATCTTGCCCAAATCTTTGTAATGGTGTAGTAGGTGTTTGAACCAATCTCTGCTCCGTGTCTTCTATGATTTTTCTCAATGACTTTAAAGTTCTCAGCACTGCAGTTGAAGGAAAGTAGAATGGACTTGTTGGTGTTTACATGGTGTACTTGTTAGCTCTGGTGGTCAAGAAGGCTGCCACTGATCTCGATCGAAACAAAAGAATCAGTGGAACGATGAGATTGGTATTGCAACATGGATCAACCGTACCATCGACGAGCCCAGTGTCTTACTCTTTTAACTTTAAAGGTAATTTGATTTTTTCTTCTATTTTTACAATCCATGTAGTTTGAATTGTCAAACCTGGCCCGCCACTATTTTTGACCCAGGACATTTTCAGTACATTCCCTGCCAGCAGTGATTATAGATACTATTTATTTTCAGACGCAGTGTTCCAATTTAGGAAAATACCTGGATTTATTTTTCCCCAAGTCAGTGCAGCACTTATAGTGTGGTAATGTTGGACTGACCATTCAGGTGTCCTGACATTTTCCTGGAGAATTGCGAGCTGCAGGGAGTTTCATTTAGGGCTCGATGGCCACTGTCACATAGCTGTTTATTTGCATACGTGTGCTGTAATTTACACCGCTTGGCCCCAGTATTCTTAAAATTATATTTTACCTGAAGAATCTGCGCCTAAACCACTGCAGACAATCAGTGTCACTCGCTACACTAGATAGAAAGTACACTATGGGGCTGATTTCAATGTTTGCGCTGTGCTTGTGAAATCTCTTGTATTTAATATAAATCTTAAAAATGGGCTTACATCCTGTCCTTACTTTTCATTCGTTCATATGCTTGCCACTTACTTTTCCTCTGTTTCTATTGGTTGTATCATACTATTTCCTGTTGTTCCTTGAGTATTTCTCTTATCAGTGTCCCATATACCAAGTACTCCTTTCATCCGCTTTTGAGGAACATCTTTTAGGTTTTAGCTGCACAGCACTTGCACTGTGCATGTTTTGTTTGTCCTCTGCCGTCATCACGCATTTTTCCGATGCCTTTTACCTAATCTGCCCATGTGAGCACGCAATTCAAGCGCTGGCCGTGCAGCCATTTCTGTGCTTCGGCCCCCACAGCTTATACCAACAGGCGCACACCATGAAAGCCCAGCTTTTGTTCCATTGTTTATAGTTGGATGATGCAAGAAGAGCTTGTTCCATGTTGAACTGCAAAGGGTCCCCATAGTTAACCTTCATTGATTTAAAACCAAGTGCGCAGTACAAACGTAGAACTAATGAAATTCTCCCTCCCCTGGCAAGGATGCTGTACCTGCAATTCAGGTATGGATCTTTACCCATTAAAGCTTTTACTAATAAAAGGCACGGAAAGAGCGTAACAGATGATCTTTGTACCACTTGCCAAGGAGGTTTAGAATCACTTACCCATGTACTTTTATTTTGTCCATCCTATTGCCTGCTTTAAAAGAAGTGGATTATGCCGCTATGTAAGAATCTGGGCACCAGAAAATACATGGAAGCATTTAAACTACTGAAAACTGATACTAGCAGAGTAGTGGTCTTTGGCGTAGCCAAATATCTATTTGCCCTGTGGGTAAGCCGTAAAAGTATATAAATGGAAACCACTGCTCTGCCAGCGAGGCAAGGAGCACTAGTATTTAGTGCTTCATGCAGGTTCAGTATTGTGTGGGTTTTTAAACCGGTAATAATGTATCAGTACTGTACTATCTGTGGTCGACTTGGTTTTCACTATACTGAACATTGCTATTCTGATATTTCAATGTACCTATGCACCGGTCACTTTATTACTCCTGCGTTGATGCACTTTGTTGTAGGATGTTTATTCATTGCTAATGGCTCTTTGAGTCCTACTAAGTCGCCAATCATCCTCTTTCTTGGACCAATGCTTTCCTTGCTGCTATTATGATGGATTTACTGCTAGCTCCCATTTCTGTATTTCCAATGGTTATAGGCTGTTCTGTGTAACCAGCACTGTTTTAACTTTGCTAAATATTTATTGGTCCATGATTTTATATGTTTTATGTGACGTATTGTGATGTGCTTTTATGATCCTAATGATCGATAATAAAGTCTTTGATGATGATTATTCTTGTTCTGTGCGGTTCAAGTCGACTTCAGTCTGGGGTATGTAGCTGACTTTCATTCAATTCAATCAGTTTCAAATCATTAATCAGTCTGATAAAGCCAGAAAGTGCATTAAAAATACAATACAAATTCATCACAGCACTTAAGAGCGAAAAATATTAAGCAGATGATTAAAATGGTTTAAAAGAAAAATGCTATTAAAAACTCCATGATTCAGCAGATGACAGATTCAAAATGGCGTACAACGATGCAGTTCATATTCAGGAATTCGAGGTGTCAAAACACTCATATCATATCCAGTCAGGGCCAGAAAAAAGGGGAATTAAAACCTCAAAAAAGGGTCCGCTATGTACTCCCCTTTGTTGCGGTAATTGAAAGAGACACTCTACTTTACGCCAACTATTAAAAGTCGGTAAAAGCATAACAGCTCGTGTTTGCTCATTTTAAAATGTACAACATGCTTATAACAAGTAAATATATATATGCTTGAGAAGTGTAAAACAGTGCAGTGGCCTCAGGGCAATGATCCTATCATCGTTTTTCTAGCCCGAATGGCTGCTTTCAAGAAGGCACAAACATGATAGCAAATTTCAAGCGAACCTTGAAACTGTAAATGAAGAAAGGCTACTCTACTCTGCTGAAACCCTAGTGTGCATTACAAGAGTTTCAGAAAGTGCTTACGTGGTAAACTGTACAAATTGCAGGAAAACATAAAGTGCAGAAGTGATTGTGCAGATCGATTGTCACTGGGACACAAGGATACTATGTGCCCTTCTGGGTCTATAAAACTTTTAAAACACAAGGACCAATATATTGAACCCGCCCTGAAACCAAGAAGGAGTGCACGATCCCATTGTGTAAGATCTAGGGATAGATACATGGGGGATTCACCTGTGGCTAAGGATCGATAATAATTCAAAACTGAGGGTTTTGCTAGCTCGATTTTTAGTCTTGAGTCCTCGCAGTGCTCAAGGAATATTGCTTTCACCTCTATTTTGTCAGCTTTAGTTATGCTACAAGGCTCAGTCGTAAGGGAACAAAGCTCCAAGGATGCAAAAGTATCCCGGATATATCTCAGCCATGGAATAGAAAAAGCCTTGTCCAGGCTAAGACAATCGAGGATGATATCCCTACATAGCGTTGCGGCTGGATTCGTCCAGACGGTAACCCATAGCAAAAGAGGCGCCAAAAGGACCATGTCCAAATAAAGGCCTGGTTTAATTCTGAGTGTATGATAATGCTAGAGATAGTGGGAGGTGAGTTCAGCATCCGAAGTAGAACACGATTTTTCCTCAGCCTGCAAGTAGATACATTAATTATAGCCCCACACGCCTGCATCGTAGGTGGCTGCACTGATGCACTGGGAATTATACACCTTCAGTGAAGGTACGATGGTCCCTCTGAGGCCTGGTCTGATGAGATTGCAAACTGCCCCTGCAGCTCTGGGGACTTTAAGACTGGCGTTAGTGGCCTGGGGAGTCCAGGAACCTGAGGAACTAAAAGTCAAGCCTAAGTAGGAAACGTTTTTAACATTCGTTAATGCTTTCTCCATACAGGTAATTTTATTTAGCCTTGATTTACCGGTTCTGCAAGACAAAGGGGCTGATTCCGATCTCAGCCGGTAGTGCTCCGAATCGGATTCGGATTTACCGGATCCGATTCGGAGCCCTGTTTCCCGACCGAATCGTATGCGGGTCCGGTCGAGCGAGTACGATGCAAGCTCCCGCGAAATCGCCGACCGACTCGTACACGGCTTCAACACGCTCCGACCGACTCGCACGGACACGACTCGCACCGCGCTATGGAGACGTTTCCCGGCCGGGTAAGTACGATGCGCGCCGCGAGCAGTCGGACCGACTCGCGCCGTCCGGCTCGAAAGAGCTGTCGGAGCCGGACTTTGGGGGTCCGGGTCGGACCCCCCTGTACGCGTAGGCACGCGAGTCGCACACAGGGGGGACCCATGGGTCCCCCTACCTGTGCATGTATGCCGCGATGCACATGGATGCGTACCCGCTGTAGGGGGCGCCCTTGTTCGCCTCGCACCCATTGAGTCAATGGGAGCCCGCGTACGTGTTGTACGACCGGCTCCCATTGACTTCAATGGGAGTCCGACCGAATCGAGTCCGATAGCATGCAAATGCATCGTACTCGTCCGGTCGGACTGCTAGAGTCCGATTCGGTCGGAATTCTCTCCGGGTCCGGCTCGGTCGGAGAGATTTCCGACCGGAATCGGAATCGGCCCCATAATGTGTGACTTGGTGTAATTGGTGTTTAGGTCAAGATCTTGCATAAAATTCGCAAAACCCCCCACCTGCTGCCTCAAAGCATTAGGGGTAGAATAACTGCGTCCGGGGTGCCAGCTATTCTAGGTATATCTGTTTGGGGCTGAAGTTAGGTGAGCTGCTAAACCATTTATGTAAAAAATAAATAGCAACAGTGCTGATATGCACCCCTGCAGAACTCTGCTCTTCAACAGGAAATCCGCAAAGAGCTCACCACAAGCGCTTAGGCGGACTCTAGCTGAAAGATCAGTGTGTAAAGAGTGCAAAAAGTTTACCAAAGAAGGGTCCACTCCTTAATCCAGCAAAATTATCCACAGCTTAACTCTGTTTACTGAATCAAAGGCAGTGGACAAGTCCATAAAAGCAAGAAAAATAGGGCAACGCCTAGCGTGGGTATACTTCGAAATTAAAAGAGCCAGGTTCAGACATTGCAAGTTGGTGCCTAGGTTCGGCCTGAAACCAAATTGGAAAGGCGACAAAATGCCCTTATCAGCGGCCCAGTTAAATAACCGCTCATATATAACTCTGCCAATAACTTTGTGCTAGCAATAAGTGAAATTGGGCGGTAGCACTTAGGAGACATGCGATCACCCTTTTTTAAATATTGGCACAATTGTGGTGGTGGACCAAGAATGTGGGATATTAACTGTTAAGCATGAATTAAATGTGTTAGTGATAAGGGGGCCCCATATCTCTGGCATACATTTCACCAAATCCATTGGCACCCCATCTGGGCCTGGTGCTTTTCCTCCTGAGCTATGTTTAATGGCCACTTCCACTTCCTGCAATGATATCAGGAGGGGCGGTAAGTTTTGCACTCTGTCACTTAACCCCAGATTGATTTCAAGTCTACAGTGCCCATCCATGAGTCAAAACCCTGTTCAGACAGTTGGGTAATAAAGGAAGCAGAGTAAATCTGTTTGGTGTTCGTTAACATATTTTTCTGTGCAGATATAGGTGCAACCTTATAATAGTACGAGGTAGGGTCAGAAGTGTTAAACCTTGAAAAATATGAGAATTTCTGTGCAAA
The DNA here is from genome assembly GCA_963921515.1 of Calotriton arnoldi. Lineage (NCBI taxonomy): Eukaryota > Metazoa > Chordata > Amphibia > Caudata > Salamandridae > Calotriton > Calotriton arnoldi. The sequence continues at coordinate 706,277 of CAWUFW010008274.1, forward strand.
TGTTTTTGAACTACCTTTCGGTGGTGTAGGGCAATGTTCCCATTGGTGGTATGTGAAAACATTTCTAGGTTTGCTAGATTTATGCAAGAAATGATGACCATAATGTTGGTAACAATACATTTTGTCAAAATCTGATGTGTCCTCTAACACTTCATTGCTAGAAAATGCGGCAGATTTTTCCAAATCAGACAATAAGTTATTAACAGTTTCAAAATCCCAATCATCAGAAAATGTACTGGAGGTAATGATATCGTTCAATGAAATTTTAAACAAATGTGGAATTTTTAAAAGCTCGGTCGGTCCAAATATATCATCATTTACTTTGCCCCACACTATACCATCTGGGATAGGAACTGCTGAAATATTCACGAAGGACAAGTCTCTTTGTTCACGATGAGATGAAACATGAGGTTTTAAAATTAAGTTCACTTCTGATGTTGCAGAGCTCTGTTGAAGATAAGTTCCATTGATGAGCAAGTGGAAAGTGATTACTAATCCTAACCAGAAAAGAAAAAATAATATACCGGTGATTATCCAAAGTTCTAGTCAAGGTGATACTAAATAAGTCCTTCTAAGAAAGTTTAAAAAGTCTTTGATCCGTTGTTTGCGAGAAATTTGGGCTGGTGTCGTTTCAGGTGCACTTGGATCCAATGAAAAGGTATCGAAGTCGATGAAATAGCCAGATGTAGTCCGATCTATTTTTGGTAGCTCAGCAGGTTTTGTTGAACTTGTAGATTGCTCTTGAAGAGGCATGTTGAAGTAGATATCCTTATTAGGTTGAATTGAAATTTGTCTTTCATTTTGATTTTGAAAGTTTGTGTCAAGGGGAACTAGTTCCATTGCATTGTTATAGATTCCGTTGCTTTGTAAAGGTGACTCTTCCAATGTTATGAGTCTTTCAGTTTGAACTTCCTGTATTGTAGCGAGAGGAGGACGTTGGCTACTCTGTTATGTCCCGTATAGAGGCCCTAATGTAGACCCGTTCATATATGCCCTAAAATGGACGTATTCATATTTGCCCTAATATGGTCATATTCGTACTTGCCCTATTATGGTCAAAGCCGCATATGCCCTATTATGGTCATAACTGTACATGTCCTATTATAGTCATGATCCCTTATATAGGCATGATCTTTCACCTACATTGGTCCTCGCTAGCACACAACGAGCTCTGAGGGCTGAACGTTATCTGGTCTGTGGTTTTGAATACAGCAGGGTTTTTCCCAAACACAGGCCCACACTGTACTCATCAATTATGCAGGGCTCTCTAGGAATACACCACCTGCATAATACATATGTACAAAGTTCACCCCTGACGTCTTCCTCAAGTCTAAGAAGGGCCAATACAAACCATACGAAGAACTAGAGTCTTCAGGGTATAAATACACCACATCTTACCCCGGTAAGACAGAGGGAACCGAGACTTCCATGCTGACACACTGACCAGAGACGCTGAGGCTCCTGCATGCAGTCGCTCCAGCTGACAGCGGTCTGACACAGCCCTTGCGGGGTGTCCAACTCGAGACCAGGACGGGGTCCCACACTCTCTCTATTCAGGTATGGGGGTTCGACTAAATCCTAGAAGGATTCTTGGCTCTTAGGCTTTTAGACCTACACACATATGCTAGGTACACTCAGGTACATCTAGTTAGGCATCGTAGGAGTACGCGCACTTTTCATAATGCTTTTTATATTCATGTATGTATTCATGATTATTGCAATATGATAGAACTGTTCTATCCCTTTGCTTTTATCGTACTGCTGTTAATATATCTCTGCTATTGTCTGCTGGTTGCCGCAGCACATATATTTTACACTAGAATAACAATTGTTCAATAAATACTTATTGAAACGCCCAGACTATTTATTCTGTGTAACTCTCTGAGACAAACCGAATAAGTAAGCACGAGTGACTGAGCGAAAAGTAGTACATTGTTTCCACGATTCAGAGGAATTTGGGTTGTCATGGTCTAAGGTTGCCAGAAACTAATCTCTCCCCGATAAGAGGAGATTCTAGTGGCACTGTGAGCTAGCTAATGCAAATCCGGCTAACATATGCGGTGGGGGTGCACAGAGTCAGTCTAACACTAAGCCCACAGTTTATGTTATCCAAACGAGCAGGTCCTGCATGGGTACTATAGGAACTACGCGACATGGTGCCGCCAACGTTGGTTGGGTACTTATTTAACAGTAGAATCCGAGTAGTTCAGTCATGCTATTCTCAGAGAACCTACTCACAAAACCCCAGAGACGTCTGGAGTGGGTGGGCACAAACTCCGCCACAGCTGAGTAGTACGAGAATACTATTTATTGGCTGTTGGTTAATCAAGCTTGAAGGACATATAGTTCCTAAATTGTGCATAACACCTCATCTTAGTTCCCTTTGAACACTTCTTCCTCTAAACATGCCTGATACAGAGGCAGGGGCCAAAGAGTTGAACTGAATTTCTTAACAGGCGAAGAAGATCCTGAGGATGCAATACAGATTGCACCAAAATTCAGAATGACAGTCACCCTAAGACTATTAGAAAATGGTTTACAAGCAGGGGGTGGCATGGTAGTTTTCGTGATTGAGGCACACAAATCAAACTAAACAGAGGTGTTCTATTCATGGGTTACATTCCCAGCAGCAAATGCCATAACAAAGACATTTCACTACTACATAGCAGGAAATACACCACGGGAATATTGTCCATTTGAGGACATAGAGATTCCACTCACTTACCAGGAACATTATTACTGGTTTAATAGTGCCCTACCCCACATAGGAAACAGAGTAAGATTAGGCCCGCTCGGAGGAGACGGGGCCACATGGCCGATACTAGCGGCTTACACACCGCATCCTGACATTGGAACAATGCCACAGCCAGAATTACTCGTACAACACAGAGATTTAATTAAAATCTACAGAAACCTGACACAATTCGTCATGAGGACTTTAACAATCCAACCTGCACCAGGTGCAGCAAATAGTACTCCAGCTCAGGGTACAGGAAATAAAATTACTCCTCAAACATTACACGCGGTAATGGGCAAAATGCCCGCAAAACGCGAACAAATACCATTCTGGATAGCTCAGAAAATAACTCAGCTTGAGGCAGTATTCCCGAATACTACCACCTATGAAAAACACAGAATTCTAACAATCTGCTTGCCCATGGGGATCACACCACAAGTAGAGGACTGCACCTCTTGGGGTTCAGTCTTTGCTGCCATATATACGAGAACACATGGTATCCCGTCATTAGCAGTAGTACCTGACGTTTTGAGACAGATACAAAATGAGTACGGAGCAGAACCTGCCCTTAACTTAGGGATGAAGTTACTAAATAACTTTGACCAGGTATCAGCCATAATACTAGCTAACATTAAGGGGAAGCGGCTTCAGTGGCGATCCGCCAACGCCTAAGGGAGTTCGGTCCAATAGATCAACAACACGAACTACCCAAAATAATTGAAACTGCATATGCAGAATTAGGCAGAGACAGTCTAGGTGGGAAAGCATTAAAACCACAACTGGTGGGCAGACCTGAAAAGGACACTACAAAGCAGACACCTACTTCTTCTAAAAAGGAGTGGGAAAATAAAAAACAACAAAAGTCTAAAGACAGCAGATCTCAATCCAGAGGTAGGTCTCCTCAACAGGAGCCCTCTGAAAGGAGGTATAACCTCAGGAATAGGGATAATCTTAAGAAACCTGACAGGTATCAGGATACTGATACTCGTTCCTCTCGTTCCTTTCAGGGTTCATCAAAAAACTCAGAGAGGGAAGGACGGTCAGAGGAGCGTACAAAGTCCAGAGACACGCAACGCGCTGCGGACTACGCACCTAAAAAAGAAGATAAACAAAAACAGAAACCTCAGTTTAAAAAGAAGAAGGTAGCAGGTCTCAAGATCAAACATGCCCAGAATTCTGAGGACACAGCTTCTGAACGGGGAATGGGCTCTGACGATGCTAGACAGCGCGGCAGAAGTAACAATAGCTTGCCAGAACCTGAAGGAATTTCTGGTGACAGCAGAGTTGAGTGAGTATATCACGGTGGAAACACCTGATACTTGGGTAAGTGTCCCACATAAGTTACATGAGATAACACTCCGGCTGGAGGGTGACAAGCCCAGGAAAATTAAAGGTCTCTTTTGGAAAAATCTGTCATCTGGTTATGACATTCTATTAGCAGAACAAGACTGGCTGCCAGCATTTGTCATGGAGTGCCTTAGGGGAGAAACTGTAATTTTTCCAGCCTTTTCCGACCTCGTTCCCATATATTTAAAAAATGCATATGCCCAGGAGTGGGCGGTTGCCCTAGCTCCAGCATTGTATAAAAATCATGATGGTTGGGATGAGGATTCAACCCACCACGTGATCCGTTAAAAGTTTCCCCAAATGCCCAAAGGCAATACCCTATAAAGCAGGAAGCTAAAAAACAAGTCAGGGAGATCGTAGATCAACTAGAATACCAGGGGGTGATAGAAAATTGCACTTCAACTATGAACAATCCTTTGTTTCCCGTAATGAAACCTGACAACACATATCTTTTAGTTTTGGATTACAGACATTTAAACACTTGCACAAAGACATTTGTAGTTCAAAATGCACATAGTGTCGCATTAATGAATAACATTGTGCGCAAAAAATACAAAACAACACTAGATGCTAGCAGCAGAGTTTGCAGAGAATTGGTAACTACGCATTCGAATTCAAGCAAAAACTCAAACTAACTGCACCCACAAATGCTTTGATAAAGCAACTTTACATGCTAAAAAAGCATATAACCAATTCACAAAAGTGAACCAATGAGAGAGGTGATGATTTTGGGATCCCCCTAACCTAGGGGGAGGACCAAGCAGATGCCTTGAACACAAAGAGCACATCATGCTGAACGATTCGGTGGTGGTCCCATCCTGTTAGGACCACCCCAAGCACAGTTATGGGCAAAAATACAATCCCAACCAAAGGCTCTGCAAAGCATTATGGGATGAGATTAGCAGTGGGCAGTGAATATTATAGTATCCAATATCAAAATAATTCTACAAAGAGCTGCAGTTCAACTCGTCGTTACTAGGTGTCCCTCACGAGTCAAATGCAAAAGCATTGAAATTATTACATCAAGCTGCAGTTCCACTAGTCGTTACTAGATGTCCCTCAGGAGTCAAATGCAAAAGCATTGAAACCCTTTCATGAAGCTGAACTGCAGCTTCATGAAAGGGTTTCAATACTTTTGCATTTGACTCATGAGGGACATCTAGTAACGACTAGTGGAACTGCATCTTGATGTAATAATTTCAATGCTTTTGCATTTGACTCGTGAAGGACACCTAGTAACGACCAGTTGAACTGCAGCTCTTTGTAGAATTATTTTGATATTGGATACTATAATATTCACTGCCCACTGCTAATCTCATCCCATAATGCTTTGCAGGGCCTTTGGTTGGGATTGTATTTTTGCCCATAACTGTGCTTGGGGTGGTCCTAAGAGGATGGGACCACCACCGAATCATTCAGCAAGATGTGCTCTTTGTTTTCAAGGCATCTGCTTGGTTTTCTCCCTAGGTTAGGGAGGATCTCAAAATCATCACCTCTCTCTCTGCTTGCTAAATTTTCATTTTCACTTTTGTGAAATGACTATATGCATTTTAGCATGTAAAGACAGAGATACTTGTTATTTACCAGAAGTATATGAGGTCTCTGTTTTATTAAGTGGGAAGCGGAGCAAGTTCCAAGTTCCTGAATTCATGGAGTTTTAGTGGAATTCCGTGTAGTAATACTCTGCCAACTACGCCCACCCTTGAAAGCAGGTATCTGACCGCAGAGACAATTTTGTTGACTAGCCCAAGGGTATAAAAATAGCCCCGGGGTATTTTCAGCAAGAGTAACAGAGTTACTTCAAAATTTGGATGAAGAAGCATTGTCCTATGTGGATGATATTTATCTGACGAACGATGACTTACCGAGGCACTTGACCAGGGTGAGCACCATTATTATGGGATTCGCCTCTGAGGGCTATAAATTTAATTTCCCAAAATCAAAAATTGCCCACCTCAGTGTTCTATTTTTAGGATATGAGCTGTAAAGTGAAGGAAAAAGTCTAGCAGCAAACTTTTTAGAAAAATGTGCGCTGCTTCAACCTCCAAAATCATTAAAGAATTTACAATCAATTCTGGGATTTCTACATTTTGGTCGAACATACATTTTGGATTACGCAGAAAGAGTAAAACCTTTCTACGACTTAATAAAACCTGATTTTTCAGTCAGACAATGGACACAGGAACATACAAATATCCTACGTTCACTACAGGAAGACATGATAGCTTCAAAAGATTTACAGACATGCGTAAACGTACGCAACTTAGTGATCCGAGTAATAGCGGGTCAATGCGGGTACACTTATTTGACTTTCAATGAAGGCGAAACTGTACCAACCGCATACAAATCACACCTATACACAAACGCAGAGATGCGTTTCACTTCAACAGAAAAAATCCTGACAGCAGTGCAGACCGCTGTAGCAAGAGAAAGAGCTCTGGCTCAGGGTAAACGCATAATTGTCGTGACCCCAGTACCAGCTTTAGAAGCTGTTACAAAAGCTAGCATTCCAAATGCGAAAGCCTTACATCCCAGATGGATACAATGGGCTAATTCTCTTACTGCAACGGATGTTGAATACAGATTTGATCCAAGTTTAAAAACACAAGCATTTCTGCAATACGAACAAGAATATCCTCTTCCAAATTAGATTTTGCCTCTAGATCAGTATGAATACATTATTTACACTGACGGATCTGCTCAACCGGCCATAGGGAGTAAGCAAGCTTACAGCGCAGCATGTGCGATTGTTAAAGGTCGCATGCACGATGGAAAGCTCTATCCAAGTTGCACTAAAACGCAATCTCTAGGAGACTGCACGGCTCAGTTGGCAGAGTTAAAAGCACTGATACTGGCACTTGTAAACACGGAACACGAATTCCCCACACTGATTGTGTGTGATTCCTTTTACTGTGTACAGTCGTACAATGAATATTTACATCATTGGGAACAAAACGGGTTCAAAGATGCAAAAGGTGGCACAATTAAGCATAAAATGCTATGGGAACAGGTAGTGGAGTTGAGAAACGAACTACCAAGGGCTCACGTGATACATACACTGAGACATCAGCGTGATGGCGTTCACGTTGAAGGGAATGCATTGGCTGAAGAAGCCGCAAAGGGGGCTGTACGCACAGCCACCGTAGCTGCAGTTACTCGTTCAAAGACGAGAGTAGACGGCGAGATTATGGTAGCTGTCAATGCTTCACGCAAAGGCAGCACAGCAGTACCAAAGAAATTTCCACTCAAGTACTCCTACAAGTTAAATGCACAAAACATTCCATATGCTCAGATTCCTGGAGTGGGGGATAGAGTAATACCAAATATGGATCGTAGGCAAAGCTTAATTCTAGCAGCACACAAGGGTTTGGGTTCTGCGCATACAGGTGTTATAGCGACTATTTCTTTATTGAAACAGCGCTACTGGTGGCCAGGGTTAACAAAGCAGAACAAAGACTATGGGGTCGATTCCGATCTGGGTCGGAAAGCCCTCCGACCGAGCCGGATCCGGAGTGTTTTCCGACTGAGCCGTACCCCTGAAGTCCGACCGAGCGAGTACGATGCTGCCGCATGCTGACGGACTCGGCTCGGTCGGATTCCTATTGAAGTCAATGGGAGTCGGTCGTACGACGCGTGCAGGGCCTCGCATCAGCTGAATAGGTACGTCTCGCAAAAAGGCGCCCCCTGCAGTGGGTACGCGTTGGTGCCATCCGCACGGTACATGCATGTGAAGGGGGACCCTTGGGTCCCCCCTGTGTTCGACTCATTAGGCTACGGGTAAAGGGGGTCTGACACGGACCCCCAGAGCCCGCTTCCCGTAGCTTTTTCATCCCGGAGACTCCGACTCGATCCGGCAGTCCGAATCGTGCATTGTACTGGCTCGGTCGGAAATCGACTCCATTGCGCGGTACGGTTCGTCTGCGACCGAGTCGTACGGAGCGGTTCGGACCCGGAAACGAGTCAGTCGGCGATTTTGCGTTCATTCGCATCGTACTTGGGCGTCCAGACCTCTGTACGACTCAGTCGGAAACAAAGCGTCCGACTCGGATCCGGTAAGGCCGAATCCAATTCGGAGGCCTTCCGACCGAGATCGGAATCGACCCCTATGTCTTAAAGTGCGACATCTGTCAGCAGATGAAAGGCTCCACCGTAACATGCCCAGCACAGACACCATTGCTGAAATCAGACAAACCTCTTGCATGTGTTTATTTGGACCACTGCGGAACCCTACAATCTGATGGGGCCAAGAAATATATCATGGTTGCAGTGGATTCCTGCTCTAGATTCCTATGGGTTTGGCCTCAGCGCTGTGCTGACGCTCGAACTTTTATAAAAGATTTGCGAGTCTTTATCGGCACATACGCAGTTGACACATTACATTCTGACCGTGGCCCGGCGTTTAGCTCTCGGGCTTACAAAGAGGCCATGGAAGGAATGGACGTAGCATTGCGGTACTCCTCTCCGTACCATCCCGAGGGGAATTCTGTTGTGGAGAAGAAAAACCGGGACTTAAAGCAATCTTTAAAAGCTAGGGTATTAGGCAAAGGCGGTAGATGGGTAGATCACCTTTATGGGGTACAACGAGCGATTAACAATCAGCCAAGAAGCTCTCTAGGGGGTGTCACTCCTTACGAGGTCCTATTTGGGACAACAATGTGGGTACCTGATCTTGATTGTGAAGGCACAGTGGCAGATGAGAAACCATTTGATATCCATGATTGTTTGGCTGTTTTAAAGGATCTAAATAAATCCAGAACACAACAAAGTAACGTGCTCCAGAAACAGACCGCCACTGAGGAAGTCAAGGCAGTAACGGCAAGACCTGTCTGGATCCCAAAAATCGGAGATCTGGTCAGAGAAAAGATTGCAGACAAGAAAGAATTTGGGCCATCCTACAGAAAGCCTGTACCGGTCCTAGCAATCCAAGGCACAAGAACTGTACTTCTGCCACCTCTTGCCGGGAAAAAGGAGAAAAGATTTGTCTCAATTGACTTAATCAAACCACACTATGTGGCCGATACTAAACAGTAGGCCTCGTGGACTCCACAGTAGCAGACTCCTTCCTCTCGCTACAATCCAAGAAGTTCAAACAGAAAGACTCATCACGTTTGAAGAGCCACCTGTACGGAATGAAGGACTAAGCAACGATGCTATGGAACTCGTTCCACTTCAACAAGAAATTCATCTTCAAAATGAAAATCAACTTAACACCCAAGTTGTAATCAGACCGACTACAGACGTCTACGTCAACATGCCTCGTCAAGAGCAAAATCCGATCTCAACAAATCCCGATGCAATTCCAACAATTGATCGAACTACTTTTGGCTATTTCATGAACTTTGATACGTTTTCACTGGATCCAAGCGAGCCGGAAACAACGGCAGCCAAAAAATCACACATACAGAAACTCATTGACTTTTCGCACTTTTTCAGAAAGACTTACCTGGTGTCACCTTGGATAGAACTATGGTATATCACTGGGATTCTATTTTTTCTTTTCTGGCTAGGTTTAATTATAACTTTCAGTATGCTTATTAATGGACGATACCTCCAGCAGAGCTCTACAGCCCAAAGAGTCAATTTGAATTTAAAACCACACCATTCTTCACATCGTGAACCAAGAGACTTGTCTTCAGTGAACATCACAGCAGTTCCTATACCGGACGGTATAGTATGGGACAAGATTGATTATGATATATTCGGTCCGACTGAACTTTTAAAGCCTAAACATGTATTTAAAATTTCTTTAAGTGATATCATTACCTCCAGTACATTTTCTGATGATTGGGACACTGAAACCTTAAATAACTTAATGTCTGATTTAGAAAAAACTGCAGCATTTCCGAACAATGAAATGTTAGAAGGTACTTCAGACTATGATACATTGTACTGTTACCAACATTATGGTCATCATTTCTTGCACAAATCTATAACACCTAGAAATGTATTTGAATACCACCAGTTGGAACACTGCCCAACTCCTCCAAAAGGTAGTTCGCAAACCTTTGCACAGAAATTCACATAGTTTTCAGGGTTTAATACATCTGACCCAACGTCATTTTATTACAAAGTGGCAAAAACATCAGCAAAGAAAATTATGTTAACTAACACCAAACAGATTTATTCTGCTTCCTTTATGGCCCAGTTGTCTACACAGGGTTTCGACCTATGGAAAGACACTATAGATTTAAAATCAATCTGGGGTTCTAGGGACTGGCAAGTCCAGGGAACAGAAGCGCTTTTTAGAGCATGCCTCATTCCACAGCAGATGATATTTCTAAATGAAACTGTGCAACAGACATCCTGTCTTGGACTAGCCAAGAACAAGGAACTGAACTCACCCGGGTTTCCTACACCATCACAGATGGGTGGGGGCAGAATTCAACTACACATGGGATAAGATTAGATGACATTCTCCAGTACAACAGGTCAGATCCCAATTGGACGAAATGGCTGATTTGGCCCATTGACACAAACACCTGTCAACAGAGATTTATGAATACAACCGAAGGGTTTAGTATCCATAGGCCAGATACACGCTATGTACAGAGACTACACCCTGGGGTAGTGACATCCTATAGTGTTGGGAAGTTGTGCCTTGATTGGCTAGAGACCTCAACACTCACAGAAGTGAAACATCACTTGACCTTACTCACAACTGATGTAGACCTTAGGGATTTTTTATTAGGCCCTAGGAAAACACGTCAGAAACGTTTCATATATGCCGGCATTTAGGCCTATTATAATGAAAACTGGAAAATAGCCCAACAGGAGGCCGCAGAAAGAATACGGGAAATAGATCGTATTAACTTAGAAAAGGCATTAGCTGTAGTGGATAATGGGTTAACAACTTTGACCTCCAGGATTTACTCCTTAGGCAACATTGTGTCTTCGGCAATTGACATATTAGAACAAGACTTGGCCTTGTTACAACACGGGCAATCTCAGCTACGTTCTATTATGATGCTAAGCTGGACGCTACAATCTTTGCGTGCAGGCTATGTGCCCTGGCGTTTTATAAACACCACGTCTCTGTTTTCAGAATACAATCTAACTGATAAACAGAGAGAAATGGCACAAAGGGGAGCCAAATATACAAGGCTGCGTATTGAGAAACTGGAAAGGTTACCAGTCACTGTAGCCGAATTACCATCAACTGAATGGCTAATTCATGGCCAAATCACTCTACCGGTCACTACATTTCAGTTTCAATATTGCCTTGAGCAAAGGCAGGCAGGCACATATGAAAAAATGGGTAAGGGTTATATTAAGGAAACTTGGGAGTTACCATATAGATACCGATGCCGGAATGGGGATCGAGAAGTATTTCTGAGTGGTACAAACTGCAAGAACGCTTTAAGCGGTTCTCTCATGTGTCAGGATATTTCACTACACGGAGCCTGTAGCGGTTCAGTAGCAAACCTATCGTGTCACATGACAGGGACCCCAGCGTCCATGATCACACCGATTTTTCAGCTGCTCTCGAATGGGAGTTACTTGATGCTAAATGATCAAGGTTGCTGTGGGATGCTTCCGGGCATCACCTATCTGGTCACCGTTAATTCCAGGGTTACTTGCTGTATGCAAGTATTGTTTCCGCCACTGAACACAGTCAGGGAGGCGCCGCTATGGCCTTCACTGAATGTTTCTTTCATACAATTTGATACTCTGAGCAGACTGCCAGCCATGCATTTACAGCAAACCGTGCCCTTAACCTCCGCTCGAGAAACCTTTGAACTTCAAGTTGCAAGGACCTCGACTGAGATACAGGCGCTTATACGTACAAACTGCCCCTTTCATTTCGTAGAAATGGTGTGATGTATCTTCAATATGTCTGATACGAGCGGTATTATACACCTATTTAAGACCATTGGGTCAGGACTGTTAAGCACCTTTCAGACAGTCCTCGGAGTAATCCCAAATTTTATACACTCCGTATTGGGAAGCGTATTTGGAGGACCCCCGCTTATCCTATTGCTGATTGCAGGGGTCCTATTCATAATACTACTGCTACGCAATGGACGGCCCAATTCCCGAGGGAACATGCTTCTGGAGCGGAAATACCGTGAACGCATGGTACAACTTCTGGGCATTTCTTGCCTGCGAGAACTCAATGCCTCCTGGTTTCTATCCTTTCGACCAGTCTGGGTAGACTGCATCTTACCTGTTCTTCGATACCTGCTTTGCGGAGAAGAATGCACGTTGGATCTTTGTCTAACATTTCCATCAGATGCGCCTCCGGACACGGATGCAAATGCTGGACCCCCTAAAGGCCCATGCTCTGCGTTGTCCCCAGCGTCTTCCGATTCTGATGAACGCATTCCTTGAGAATCCACAGGTGCCGTTTGCTCCTACTGGGTTAGGTGATTCCTCCACAGTCACCCAGGTAACAACTGCCGCACAAGCTGCCGCAGCATCGACTATTGGCAGTGCTACATTCCATCTATGTGCGATTGACGTTCTCTGTGAGGCGTTGGATTTGTCGTCTGCAGTAGCTCACACAGATAATGTTGTGCTTCCCAGCCAGGACACTTAATCTAGAATTGGCTCATCGCGGCCTGGGAAAGAATTCGGCTTCTCCACTCGTTTTCATAATAAACTAGCAAATTTGGAACATTTCCTAAATTGACACTTTCACTTGAGAAAAGCATGGCCTTCTTCCGCTTTGAGTGAAGCAACTTATATAGAGAAACAAAATAGACATTTCTTTTTTTAGTGGCAATTGGAAATAGCTGAATTGTAACAATTTTGAATTTTTTTTAACAATTTTAAAACCATGTTTTTACTTGCTTTTGAAATGTTTTTAAATTGTCCAGATTTTAAGTATGGTCATTGTCATCCTGTTCGGAAGAGGAGTGGGTGTTATGTCCCGTATAGAGGCCCTAATGTAGACCCATTCATATATGCCCTAAAATGGACGGATTCCTATTTACCCTAATACGGTCATATTCGTACTTGCCCTATTATGGTCAAAGCCGCATATGCCCTATTACGGTCATAACTGTACATGTCCTATTATAGTCATGATCCCTTATATAGGCATGATCTTTCACCTACATTGGTCCTCGCTAGTACACAACGAGCTCTGAGGGCTGAACGTTATCTAGTCTGTGGTTTTGAATACAGCAGGGTTTTTCCCAAACACAGGCCCACACTGTACTCATCAATTATGCATGGCTCTCTAGGAATACACCACCTGCATAATATGTATGTACAAAGTTCACCCCTGACGTCTTCCTCAAGTCTAACAAGGGCCGATACAAACCATACGAAAGAAACTAGTGTCTTCAGGGTATAAATACACCACATCTTACCCCGGTAAGACAGAGGGAACCGAGACTTCCATGCTGACACACTGACCAGAGACGCTGAGGCTCCTGCATGCAGTCGCTCCAGCTGACAGCGGTCTGAAACAGCCCTTGCGGGGTGTCCAACTCAAGACCAGGACGGGGTCCCACACTCTCTCTATTCAGGTATGGGGGTTCGACTAAATCCTAGAAGGATTCTTGGCTCTTAGGCTTTTAGACCTACACACATATGCTAGGTACACTCAGGTACATCTAGTTAGGCATCGTAGGAGTACGCGCACTTTTCATAATGCTTTTTATATTCATGTATGTATTCATGATTATTGCAATATGGTAGAACTGTTCTATCCCTTTGCTTTTATCGTACTGCTGATAATATATCTCTGCTATTGTGCCGCAGCACATATATTTTACACTAGAATAACAACTGTTCAATAAATACTTATTGAAACGCCCAGACTGTTTATTCTGTGTAACTCTCTGAGACAAACCGAATAAGTAAGCACGAGTGACTGAGCGAAAAGTAGTACATTGTTTCCACGATTCTGAGGAATTTGGGTTGTCATGGTCTAAGGTTGCCAGAAACTAATCTCTCCCCGATAAGAGGAGATTCTAGTGGCACTGTGAGCTAGCTAATGTAAATCCGGCTAACATATGCGGTGGGGGTGCACAGAGTCAGTCTAACACCAAGCCCACGGTTTATGTTATCCAAACGCCAGGTCCTGATTGGGTACTATAGGAACTACACGACAACTCAGGAGCCCACGAGGCCTACTATTCAGTATTGGCCACATAATGTGGTTTGATCAGATCGATTGACACAAATCTCTTCTCTTTTCCGGCAAGAGGCGGTAGAAGTACAGTACTTGATCCTTCAACGGCCAGGACAGGTACAGGCTTTCGATAGGATGGCCCGAATTCTTTTTTGTCCACAATCTTTTCTCTGACCAGATCCCCAACTTTAGGAATCCAGGCAGGTCTTGCCGTGGCTGACTTGACTTCCCCAGTGGTGGTTCTTTTTGTCTCGACGTTACTTAAGGAGGCTCTGGATTCATTCAGATCCTGTAAAACAGCAAAACGTTTATTGATGTCAAACGGTTTTTCATCCGCCACTGTGCCTTCACAATCGAGATCAGGTACCCACATTCTTGTCCCAAACAGGACCTCGTAAGGAGTGGCACCCCCTAGAGAGCTTCTTGGCTGGTTATTAAGGGCTCACTGGACCCCATATAGATGATTGACCCAACTACCACCCGAGCCTAATACCCTAGCTGTTAAAGATTGCTTTAAGTCCACGTTTTTCCTCTCCACAACCAAATTTCCCTTGGGATGGTAAGGAGAGGAGTACCTCAAGGCTGCACCCAAACTTCCCATGGCTTCCTTGTAAGCCCTAGAGCTGAAAGCGGTGCCACGGTCAGAATGTAATGTGCCAAATGCGTATGTCCCTATGAAGACTCGCAAATCTTTATAACAGTTCGGGCGTCAGCCGAGCGCTGGGGCCATACCCATAAGAATCTTGAACAGGAATCCACTGCCACCATGATGTACTTGCAAGCCCCATCAGATTGTAAGGGGCCGCAGTGGTCCAGGTAAATGCACGCGAGCGGTCTGTCTGATATTAATAATGGTGTCTGTGCTGGGCGCGCTATGGTGGACCCTTTTATCTGTTGACAGATATCGCACTTTAAGATGAAGTCTTTGGTCTGCTTTGTTAACCCTGGCCACCAATAGCATTGTTTCAGTACAGAAACTGTCGCCGTAACTCCTGTATGAGCAGAACCCAGACCCTCGTGTGCAGCCAAGATTAAACCTAACCTGTGATCCATGTTTGGTATTACTCTATCCCCCACTCCAGGAATCTGAGCAAATGGAATGTTGTTTGCATCTAACTTGTAGGAGTACTTGAGTGGAAAACCTTTAGGTAGTGCTTTGCCGTTATTGCGCGAAGCTATCACAGCTACCATTGTGCTACCGTCTATCCTCGTTTTTGAATGGGTAATTGCAGATATAGACGCAGTGCGTACTGCCCCCTTCGCGGCTTCATCAGCCAATGAATTGCCTTCAATGTGAACGTCATCACGTTGATGACTCAGTGTGTGTATCACATGAGCCCTTGGTAGTTCGTTCTTCAACTCTGCTACCTGTTCCCATATTTTCCTATGTTTAATTGTGCCACCTTTTGAATCTCTGAACCCATTTTGTCCCCAATAGTGGAGGTATTCGTTGTATGACTGGACACAGTAAAAGGAATCACACACTATCAGTGTGGGGAATTCTGGATCCGTATTTATCAGTGCCAGTAGTAGTGCTTTTAATTCTGCCAACTGAGCCGTGCAGTCACCGAGAGACTGCGTTTTTGTACAGCTTGGATGGAACTTGCCGTCCTGCATCTTACCTTTTACAATAGCGCATGCTGCACTGTATTGTTGCTTACTCCCTATGGCTGGTTGAGCAGATCCTTCAGTATAAATAATGTATTCACACTGATCTAGAGGCATTATTTCATTTGGTAGAGGATATTCTTGTTCATATTGCAGGAATGCTTGTGTTTTTAGACTAGGGTCATATCTGTGTTCTACATCTGTTGCAGTGAGAGAATTAGCCCATTGTATCCATCTTGGATGTAACGCTTTTGCATTTGGGATGCTTGCCTTTGTGGCAGCCTCTAAGGCCGGTACCGGGGTTACGACAATTATTCATTTCCCCTGAGCCAGTGCTCTTTCTCTCACTACAGCAGTCTGTACTGCTGTCAGATTTTTTTCTGTGGGTGCAAAGCGCATTTCAGCGTTAGTGTACAAATGCGATTTATATGCAATTGGTACCGTTTCACCTTCATTGAAAGTTAAGTAAGTGTACCCTGATTGACCTGCGACTACACGGATCAACAGGTTGCGTATGTTTACGCGTGTCTGTAAATGTTTTGATGATATCATATCAGCTTGTAGGGAACGAAGGATGTTTGTGTGTTCCTGTGTCCATTGTCTAACTGAAAAGTCAGGTCTTATTAGGTCGTAGAAAGGTTTTACTCTCTCTGCGTAATCCAAAATGTTTGTTCTGACAAAATTCAAAAATCCCAGAATGGACTGTAAATTTTTTAATAATTTTGGGGGTTGGAGCAATGCACATTTTTCTAAAAAGTGGGCTGCCAGGTTTTTGCCTTCACTTGAAAGCTTATATCCCAAAAATAGGACATTGAGGTGGGCTATTTTCGATTTCTTAAAATTAAATTTGTAGCCCTCAGAGGGGAAACCCAAAATGATGGTGCTCACCTTGGTCAAGTGTTCCTCTAAGTCATCATCCGTCAGATAAATATCATCTACATAGGATAATGCTTCTTCATCCAAATTTTGTAGTAACTCTGTTACCCTCCTTGAGAATAACCCCGGGCTAATCTTATACCCTTGGGGGAGTCGACAAAATTGATGCTGGGACCCTAGCGCTGAGAAGGCTGTCAAATATCTGTTTTCAGGCGCTATGTTTTGGCAGAAAAATCCATTTGAGATATCTAATGTTGTTTTGATTTTTTTCCGCACATTGTTATTCATTAATGCGCCACTGTGTGCATTCTGAACCGCAAATGTCTTTGTACATGAGTTCAGGTGTCTATAGTCTAAAACTAGACGATATGAATTGTCGGGTTTCATTACGGGAAACAAAGGATTATTCATTGATGAGGTGCATGGTTCAACTACACCTTGGTATTCAAGTTGATCTAGGATCTCCCTGACCTGTTTTTTAGCTTCCTGTTTTATGGGATACTGTCTCTGTGGAGTTGGGTTTGTTTTTATTGGAATTACGTGGTGGGGTGACTCTTCATCCCACCCTACGTGGTTGCGGTATAATGCTGGAGCAAGGGCTACCGCCCACTCCTGCGCATATGTATGTCTTAGGTGTGCGGGGACTAGGTCGGAGAAAGCTGGAAAAATTACTGTTTCCCCCTTTGGGCATTCCATAACAATAGTAGGCGGCCAATCTCTTTCTGCTAATAGGATGTCGTAGCCAGAAGTCAGGTTCTCCCAAAAGAGACCCTTAACTTATCTGGGCTTGTCCCCCTCTATTTGGAGTGTTATTTCATGTAACCTGTGTGGGACACTCACCCTAGTATCAGGTGTTTCCACCGTGATATACTCACTCAACTCCACTTTCACCAGAAATTCCATCAGGTTCCGGCAAGCTATTGTTACTTCTGATGCGCGGTCTAGCATCGTCAGAGCCCATTCCCTGTTTAGTAGTTGAGTCCTCAGAATTCTGGGCATGTCTAACTTTGAGACCTGCTATCTTCTTCTTTTTAAATTGAGGTTTTGCTTTGGGATTTTCTTCTTTCTTTGAAGCATAGTCCGAAGTGCGTTGCCTGTCTCTGGGCTTTGTACACTCTTCTTGTCTCTGTTCTGACCGTCCTTCCCTCTCTGAGTTTTTTGATGAACCCTGAAAGGAGTGAGAGGAACGTGTATCAGTGTCCTGATACCTGTCAGGTTTTTCAATGTTATCTCTATTCCTAAGATTATATCTCCTTTCTGGGGGCTCCTGTTGAGGAGACCTTCCCCTGGAGTGAGATCTGTTCTTTTGCTATTTTTTTGATTGTCCCATTTCTTTTTTGAAGAAACCGGTGTTTGCTTTGCCTGTTCTTTATCTGTACCTCCCACTAGTTGAGGTTTTACAGGTCTTGCTCCCAGACTGTCTCTACCTAATTCCGCATAAGCAGTTTCAATTATTTTAGGTAGCTCTGTCTCCTGTTGTGATGGAGTGAAATCTCTCAGACGTTAGAGTATTGCCACTGATGCTGCTTCCCCTTTAATATTTGCTAATATTATCGCAGATTCTTGGGCGAAGTTATTTAACAACTTCATCCCTAAGTTTAGAGCAGGTTCTGCTCCATACTCGTTCTGTATTTGTCTTAATACATCTGGTATTACCTCTAAAGAAGGTATACCATGAGTCCTGGTATATATTGCAGCGAAAACGGTACCCCAAGAAGTACAATGTTCTATAGAGGGAGCTATCCCCATTGGCAAGCAAATCATCAGTATTCTATGTTTTTCCTTAGGACCAGTGTGTGGAAACACTGCCTCCAGCTGTGTTATTTTTTGTGCAATCCAGAAGGGCATTTGTTCACGTTTAGTGGGCATTTTACCCATCACTGCGTCCAGTGTTTGTGGTGTAATTTTGGTTGTATTATTTTGGACTGGTCCTGG
Source organism: Calotriton arnoldi (assembly GCA_963921515.1). Taxonomy (NCBI): domain Eukaryota; kingdom Metazoa; phylum Chordata; class Amphibia; order Caudata; family Salamandridae; genus Calotriton; species Calotriton arnoldi. The sequence goes on from CAWUFW010008274.1 coordinate 724,861, forward strand.
TTGTGTAGCCGGTGTTGGCTGAAGTGTGAGTGTTCTCATCACAAACTGTGTCATGTTTCTGTACAGTCTTATTAATTCTTTATGAGGTACTAGTAAGTCTCCTCCTGGCATTGTGTCAATGTCAGGATGTGGTGTGTAGGCCGCTAGCACTTGCCAAGTTGCGCCGTCTCTTCCGAGCGCGCCGAGTCTTACTCTATTTCTTGTATGGAGTAGGGCGCCTTTAAACCAGAAAAATGTTCGTGGTAAGTGAGTGGAATTTTAATGTCCTCATATGGACTGTGTTCGTTCGGTATGTCATCTTTGACATAGTAGTGAAATGTTTTTGTCAAAGCATTTGCCTGCGGGAATCTAATCCATGAGTAGAATACCTCTGTTCTATATGATTCGTGTGCCTCAATCACGAAAGTCACTTGCCCACCCCTAATTGTAACACCCTATGCTACTAGTTTTAGGGTGACAGCATTTCTAACATTGTCTGCAATGTGTATTGCATCTGCATCATCTTCCTCTGTTGTGAAGTTTAGTGCATTCCCTTCAACGTCTCCCTGCTCAGTCATTATTTTTAGAAAGGAGAGCATTCCAAGGGAACTGAGATAAGGTGTTATGCACAATTAGGAACACTGTATCCTTCAAGCTTGATTAAACCAACAGCCAATACATAGGAATTTTCCTACTCAGCTGCGGCGGATTTTGTTCCCTCCCACTCCAGACGTCTCTGGGGAAATGTGAGTAGGGGTCTCTGAGAATAGTACGACTGAACTACTCAGATTTGTCTGTTAAATAAGTGCCAATACCAACGTTGGCGGCGCCATGTCGTGTAGTTTCTATAAGACCTATATAGGATCTGCGCGTTTAGACAACATACACTGCAGGACTGGTGTCCAGACTGATTCCAGACACCCCCACCGGGTATGTTGGCCTGTGTACCAGCTAGCTCGCAATGCCACTATAACCTCCTCTTACCAAGGAGAGAATAGTTTGTGACAACTATCGAACATGACAACCCTGATCCCTCAGGACCGTGGAAACAGTAACTTACTTTTCACTCAGTCACTCGTGCTCACTTGTTCTCAGAGAGATACACAGAATAAATGGTTGGGACGTTTCCAATAAGTATTTATTGGACAGTCATTATTCTAGCGTAAAATAGGTGCACTGAAATCACCAGTAGACAGTTGCATATATAAATGAGTAACAGCACTAAGAAAGTAAACATATGGTAGGTTTCTACCATTTTGCTAAAATCATAACTACAGGCAAGTATATAAAATACATGGCAATAAAATGCGTACTCCTACGATGCACCCTAACTTGATGTACCCAAATGTACCTAGCATGTGAGTAGGTGTAAAGCCAAGAATCCCTCTAGGATAAAGCCAACCCCATTACCTGGTGTGAGACTGCGGGACCCCATTCTGGTCTCGAGCTGAACACCCCGCAAGGGATGTCATACCACTGCGAGCTGGAGTATCTGCATGCAGGAACCTCAGCGTCTTGCGTCAGTGTGTCGGCCAGGAAGTCCTGATCTCCTCTGACTATCTCAGCAAGATGTGGTGTTTAACTCTACGGTATCCCCAGGGGTTCTACCTTGCTGTGCCAGTGTCGGACTTAGGATGACGTTGGGAATGAACTTTATACACAGTTATTATGCAGGAGATGATGGTCCTGCTGTGATTCCAAAAAACTAAGAATCCTCATGCATAATTTATGAGGCCAGTGTCCAGGGAAAAACCCTACATACTTGTGTGTAGTATTGTAACTGGGTAAAAGGTCAGTCCTTCAAATCCGTTATGTATGTAGTATAGGAGAGAATGTAGGTGAAGGGTTATGATGTTACCTAGACCTATATCGGGGTACCTATATGAAATATAACACATAAGTGGCTCTTCCTCAATATGATAAATGGCGGAAAAATGTGTAACCCAATCTGAACGAGGGATATTGTTTTGCAGGTGAGGAGTAGAAGAGGAGTTTCTTGTTCTAATTTGTTTTTATTAGAGCCTAAAAGGACTTACTATCCTTCCCCCGAGCTGTGCTTTCCAGGGACTCCCAATCCCGCTTGGATAGTTCCCTCTTCCTGTGGGAGAGGGCAGCTTTATACTCGCTACGCGCTTGAAGAATCTCTGATCTTATCCGTGGCTGAGCATTTAGGGCCACTCTCAAGTTATGGATCGTCTTGGAGCAAGCCCCATCAAACCACCTAGGATCTGAATTAGGTGAGTGAAGTGGTTTGAGCATAGAATTCCTAATGCAACGAGTTAGCCTATTGTAGTGCCAAGCCATCATCTCATGTCCACTATCTGCTAGGCAATTAAGGGACAGGCCTAAATGCGATTGACGTAAGGTAGACAGTGAATCTAAGGGTTTGTTCAAGCGCCATACTAATCTTCGGCCGTCTGTTGAGTGTTGAGTAATTGAAACTAAATTACTGTTGAGCAGGTGTCTCTTAACTGGTAATACCAAGGAGGCACAGAGGGCGTTATGATCATCCCAAACTGTAGTTATCATCTCTCCTTTGGAAAATCATGAGGTAAAGTTAGCGCTAACGAACATATAATCGATTATTGATGCCTAAAAGTAGGAACCGTACTATTGGTGCTGCCTAAAACCCCAAGCAAAGCAACCAGGTCATGAGCAGGGAGATAATTCAGGAACTCTGCCCCACCTGCGTCCTGGGCAATGGCGTGGTCGTCTGTGTGGTCATCATGGCTCCGAGAGGCCCGATTTAGTTTTGCATTAAAGTCACCACATAAAATTATATGGAATTGCGAATTACAATTTACAGCTTTGGCTTGTATGTCAGATAAAAAATTAAACAAATCAATATAATGTGAACTAATAGCATTAGTAAAGTCATTGTTGTAAAAATGTACCAAGTAAAAAGTGTTATTTGTTTTAGGTAAGTGAATTTTTAACGCTATAAATGAGGACGGTGCATTTTTAACTTGTGAGGCCTCTACCTGGAGGTTTAGACTGACCCATATGGCTAGCCCACCCATAGCCCAACCACTTGTTGATGGGATTGCGTGGCAGGAATAACAGGCATAGCCTTCAAAGTGAGGTGCAGCTGTAAGTCAAGTTTCCTGCAGGGCATTATATCATTTTTTTTAACAAATAGCTGCCAGTCTAAATTATCAATCTTCCCCTTTAGGCCTGCTACATTCCAGCTCAGCATAGAAATGTGCCTGTACTGTGGGGTTATAGTGTGAGGCATATGGGCCAAGTGTTGCTTTACAGTAGGTACGGTGGATATTGCAGAAACGTTTCCATCTGACTGTCAATCTAAATCAGAAAGTACGTCGTACCTATTTCTATTTATTTCTATTTAAAAGATTTGTAAAGCGCAGCAGCTGCCCCAGCCAAGAGGCGTCCCGGCGCTAACGGCACATAGGAGACCACAACGCAGGGGAGGACCCGAGCGACCTACACAGTGGGAAAGAGAAGTGCCTTGTTAGCTTTCCTAAATTCGAGGAAGTTACTGAGGCCTCGAATATGAAGGGGCAGCGAATTCCAGAGAATAGCCGCTCTGTACCGGAAGGAGCGCCCTCCGGCCCGAGTCCTCTTAACCCGAGAGACCACTAACAAATGCTGGCCCATGGAGCGAAGCTGACGGGAAGGGACGTAAAAAGAGAGCAGATCAGTCAGAATTTTAGGGAGGCGAACTTCAAGATTTTAAAGGCTATACAAAGAGCCTTAAACTCAATCCGTTGAGCCACAGGCAGCCAATGAAGGCAGCGGATTGTGTTGGTCACCGAACAGACTCTGCGCAGACCCAGAAGAGATCTTGCTGCGGCGTTCTGTACTCTCTGTAGCCTGAGTACTTCCGCCTTGTTAGCCCCCAGATACAGAGAGTTCGCATAATCAAGCCTAGATGTAATCAAGGCCTGAATAATAATCTGTCTAGTCGGGGCATCAAAGAAACCCAGAATAGGTTTGAGTCCGCGTAGCAAACCGAAACAAGTACCCGCCACCTTCTTCGTTTGGGTCTGGAAGCTGAGAGAGGCATCCATCCAAACTCCCAGGTTCATTACAGCATGTTTAGGAGGTGGGGGGGTGCCTAAATTCGTGGGCCACCAATACTCATTCCATAGCCCATGATCCCTGCCCACCAGCAACACCTCTGACTTGCTGGCATTCAGCTGGAGGCAGTTAGCTGTCATCCACCCGGCAACTGCAGCAAGATCGCCTTGAAACTTAAAGGCGTCGTGCTTAGAGTTGCTCGAGAGGGCTACCACCAGCTGAGTGTCGTCGGCGTAGGAGACCACAGTCAGTCCTCTGCTCTTGGCTATTATAGCCAGAGGTTGTACATACAAATTAAAAAGCAGGGGGCTTAGAGAAGAACCCTGTGGCACCCCATGCTTGATGGGGAAGGTGGGTGAAGAGAAAGAAGGAGCAATCACCTGAAAAGTCCTGTCAGAAAGAAATGACGCAAGCCACTTCAAAGCAAGGCCACCGATGCCAGCCTCTTCCAGACGGCGCAGCAGGATTGCATGGGACACAGTGTCGAATGCGGCACTGAGATCCAGAAGGATCAGTGCCGATGTCTGTCCTGCGTCCATCGCTGTCCAGAGATGTTCTGTCACCGCCAGGAGCGCCGACTCAGTGCTATGGCCAGGGCGAAAGCCATTTTGCGAAGGATCAAGGATATTGTTGGAGGTCAAGTGGTCTGAAAGAATGGAGTTGATATATGCCTCCGTGATCTTGGCAGGCCAAGGGAGCAATGAAATTGGCCTGAAATTTTCTGGTTTTTTTAAGTCCAGTAAGGGCTTTTTAAGCAATGGTATCACCCTAGCCTGTTTCCATGCTGTAGGCACAACAGCTAAGCTGAGCGATCTGTTAATCATTTGACCTAAGAGAGGAGAAATAGTTGGTAACATTTTCCTGAAATGGTCCGGTTTCAGTGGGTCGGCCGGTGAGCCTGACTTAATTTTGGCACAAAGGGCAACCTGTTGGCTGTGGGCACGATGCATGAGTTGCTACTCTGTCTAATGCTAACTCTGTCTGGCGGGTTGGGAATACTCGAAGACAGTGTCATGAACCCAAAGTGCTTGGAGGAGCGGATGCCCAAGACACGCTGCCGCTGGTCTAGAGAGAGATTATTCAAACATTGCCTCTGGGAAGGGGAGATATGGCTGTAATACTGCTCCTGTGTTTGAACAACAATTGGTGGGCCAGGTATGGGAATCTAAAATTGACCACAATACAATCACCCGAGGATTCTGGATCATTTGGGGCTATCCAAGCACACCTCCTCACGTGCAAAATGTATCTTGCATGTAAACGAGAGAAGCCTCAATGGCGCACCAACAAGTCTTAGGTTTTATTAAACAGCTCCTCATATGACTCGCGCTGTTCATTTTTCAAAGAGGGTGCAATCAGCAGCACGACTACATAGGGGCAGGCAGCCAGGGGAAGATTAATTATTTATTGATAGTTTGGGAGATGGAAAACTATGCCCCCAGGACCCTACGGGGGTTATTTAGCTTTAGGGGTTGGAATATATGTGGAATCAGTATCGGGCCTAAGCGCTATACGTCTATGAAAAAACTGGTCTGGGGGGGCGTAAGTGATAAAGGAGGGAGCTGATGGTGCATAAGATGACTGACTGCCATCCGCCAGGGGCACATCATTTCCTTTGGGGATACCTCCAGGTCTAATAGGGTCGTTGTTGGTGGTGAGTGTTTAAGCAGGTAAATGACCACCACAGAGTGGACGAGAAACCAATTTAGCTTCAATGGAATCCAAGCGTGAAAGCAAAGGGGAAAGAGCCGCTCTAGGTACAGCCAGCGGCGGTGCGTCCATTGGGGCGTTGGGGCGCTGCCCCCCCGCCCGCAGCTGCTCCCTCGGCGTCTCTGAACGTAAGTAAACTCTCAGTTTACTTAAGTTCAGAGACCCGAGAGAACTGACAATCATGTCAATCAGCATGACGTCGGATAGCCCACCCCCTTCAGAGTCTGAAGGGGGTGGGCGGTCCGGTGTCATGTTGACTGACATGATTGTCAGACCAGGGGCAGCAGCACAAGTGCGCATGAGTGGGCAAGGTGAGCGAATTTTTCGCCCGTGCCCAGTCATGCGCACTGGTGTCTGCTGTGGCTGGCGCATGCCCATTAGGAGAGCGAGTGTTGAGCAAAGGCTCAAACCTCGCTCTCCTAATGGGCAGGCGGGCGGAGAGTAACCATGCCCTCAGTCAATCCTGGCGCTGCCAGCAGCGCCAGGATTGGCTGACAGGGGTTTGCCACTTGCCAGAGCGGCTGTTCCTAGGCGCCATAACAGACCCGAGGCGGCGCGGACCTTGTTAGGTAGGATTGGAATAGGATTTTTATTTTAAAAATACCGGCCTCAAGTCGTCACTGAATCGTAGTTGTGTGACGATAGTTCAAAAACTTTTCATTGCATAACAGTGAGTGGCCGACATTATGCTAAAAACGAAACTGAAACGAGTGGCGGTGACGTGTGTTTATTAATTGCAATTCTGTGCCCGCTCTAAAGGCCACTTTAAAAGATTGTGTCACTCGTGGTACAATTTTGCAATGAAACTGGGGCCCATGTGCATAAATAAAATTTGCACCAACTGATCACAGCAAAAACACTTTCCACACCGATCTCTCAGTGTAAATGTTACCTCAAGGGTACTACGTTGCACCAGTACTTGTCCTAACTAGCAACAGTGCATATGTGATCCGTACATATCGACGCACAGGCTTAGGGGGTTCTCTGAAAACGGAAAATGCAACTGTGGGTGTCTCACAGAGAGAACGCCGGGACCCCCCCCAATACTCTGGGTCACAACATCCCATGTGCACCTGTTCACGTCCTTTCACCCTCTCCCGTTCTTAGAATAAAAGACATCTAGGGAGGGTCAGAGGTCGGGGCCCCTTCTCGGCATTTTGTACAGAAGTTTCCCTGGAGTTCGGAGCCCATCACTCAGGCACCCTGTGTGGGTGGGGGCCCCTCGCAGGTGCGGTGCACCTTGGCTTTCTCTTTTTTCCCTAATGTCCATCCACTGTGGGCAGACACCCTCTATGGCGAGCTCATCCTTTCATCCCGTCACACGTCATTAGACTCCGCTGGCAGACAGGCCTGCATGGCCCAGTCAGGTGTGTGGAGAGATGTGATGTGAAGGGCTCTGTGGTCAGACAACTTCCGCCCGATTGCCCCGGTGACTGACGTCGATGCAGGGCCCGGATCAGCTTCAGTTTTTAGTCATCTATAAAAACCTTTTAGTGGGACAGGTGCAGCGCCCAAAGCTGCCCTGCAGCTTCGAAGCACCCAACACGTGTTTTCCATGTAGTGTGGTTAAAGGCTTGTATTAGGAGCTTCACGTCACCCAAGGGCTGCTTAGCACTGTGGAAAGCATCTTGTAGAACCAAACTTACTGCTGCTGCTCACCAGCCTGACAGCTTCACCAGCCAGAGGCCTCACTCTTCCGATTTACATCAAAGGTAAGGCAATATGGCTTTGAAATAGGGGATTGGTATATGCATTTTTCCTATTGGGGTTTTATGCAGATTTGTTTTCAGGCTACGGATATACAACAAAATGTGTTATCTGTAAAATGTAGTGCTTCTTATGCATGGTGATGCCTGCACAGCTCCAAGCAGTGAACTGCACCACCTAGTTGTGCTTTCAAAGTGGCTCGTTTTTAGCTGCCTCTTAAAAACATGGCTTTAAGTGCAAAAAAAACTGCAAAACCACGGAGGGTTCTGAGAGATGATTTGCACCTGATCACCTGTTCAAAGTAGAGAATTCAGGATCAAAACCCATGCGTTTTTGGCTATACAGTTGGTAATTAGCATTCAGGCCTTTATTTTGTGCCAGGGATATGTTTCCTGATATCATTTAAAAGTCATGTTTAGTTAAGAATAGTTCTGGGAGCAAATGGATTTAGCAGACAAGAAAACAGATGAATGGGGAACTTTTGGAATTAGCCCAGGATCACACAGTTTCGTCATGTGGGAAAGCTGTAATTAGAATTCTGGTCTCTTCATCTAAACTGACTTTTTAGGCAGTAGGCCTAATATCTCCCTGTGAATCCCTCAAGGTCACATAGAGAGCATTTTTTATTTGAAATGCAAAACACAATTTTCATCAAAATTATTTAGCTGCACTGTACTTCGTTGTGTTTTCACAGCCCGCCTGGAAAAACTGTGACCTCTTTCTTAAGAACAAGCATTCATTACATAGTTTTATTCAATAAGATATGGAGCATTTTTGTGTTTCAACATTTTAATTCTACATTTTCACAATTGCTTTATAAACCTTCTTGCTTTCTCAAATTTGCCTGAGAATGTACCATTTGTCCACTACATTTTACAAATTTTCCCCAGTGGAGAACCTCCTTCAATCTCAATATAATGGTCAGGATCGCTCGCTAAACTGTCTCACCACAGTGCACTCATCCCGAACTTTTACGCCCTACCACTTTCAAATGTCACCAGCCGCCACTGGGTACAGCTCATAGTTTCTCTGAAAATGTCTCTAAGTGACTTGCTAAGATTTCGTTGCTAAGATTTCGTTGAGAGAGTTAGTAAACCAGTTCTTGTCTTGATGTAGTGAAGAAGAAATCCTTGGGCTAAATCCATGAACATCCTCCGTTTCTTGTCTGTTTACAGATTTTGCCACGTTTGGATTTCCTTAACGTTTTGGGCTGGACGTCCTTATTGTATGAAACCGTGGTGGTGTTAGAGATGGCCGAGGGAAAATGCCTTCGCTGTTAACACTGGGATCCTGGAGCGTAACAGCATCGATATCATTAATGGGTAGGACTGAGGGCGGGACCTGTCCGTTTTGCTGGGGGAGAGGAAATAAGACCTCCGCCACCTACTTTCTTCCTGCCCATGTCTACACCGAGCTGCTCAAACGTTAATGTCAAAATCGGTCTTATCAGGACCTAGGCAGGCAGGGTCGGGAGCAGAGAGCAGAGAAAAAGGGAAAGAAGTAGTCTTGTCTTTCATTCATACAGGATAGACAGCAGAAGCCGGTAAAATAGTTCATCTAGCCATGGGATATATGGGAACTATGAGAATATTAGTTATTTTCTTAATGAGGCCATAGGGAGTATAATCTTTAAAAAACATATAAAGAAAAAATATTTCAATATAGAAAATTGTAATATTTTTGTCTCCAGAAGACATTACCACTAGAAATCATGCATCCTTTCAACACAATGCCCTTATAAATTTCACATGTTCCAACAGCCATGATCCAACAGTTGTTAAGGTGTCCCACAGCCAACATGTGTTTCGCAAGTTGGCATGGTTGCTAAAGTCAAGCACCTCTCTTGAGTACAGCTCAACTTGGCATCTTTAAAGATGGGTCTTGTCTGTAAGTCTGTCGTTAGGCAGCTGTGACTATGTCTGTCTCCCTTCCGATTCTCTTGCCTTCTCACTCGCTCACACTCTGGATCCCCTCTCTCTTAACCTGCAAGTCCCACCTTTCATCTCACCATTTCTCCAAATCACTCTCCCAAACTCTTACTATGCATATTTTGTTTGCTGTCTCTTCTTTGCTTTCTCTCAGTCTCTTCTGCTTTCTTATTCGCCTTCTGATTTCTTTCTGTTCCCCTTCTGGCTGTTCATCTCTCTCTCTGTCTCTCTGCGACTCTTTCCTCTTTCTCCCTTTTTCACTTGCTGCTCTTGCTTTGAGCCTGACCCGCTGCGCTTTCTCTCTTGTAGCTCTGTCTTGCTCTTTATCCCGTACTCTGTCCGTTGTTACTTCTCCCTCTCCACTTCTGCTCTGCACACTTGTCTTGCACCCCTCCACCCACTGCCCACCTCCTCCTGTCCATTGTTTGTTCCCACATCCTCACCCTCCTACCAATGTCTGCTGTTTGATCCCCCCCACCACCTCCACCATCTTTCCTCAGGCTGATGTGCAATATGTGTAATATGTGTAAAAAAACATTGACAAAACCAATTTATTTCCCATAGGCAAAACCTATTGGCATTGCCAATGCTTGTTCCATTTACTTCCGTCTATGTTGATGTCTCAGATAATGGACAGTTAAAGTCTGTTTTTATGTGCACAGTGGTACTGTGTTATTTGATCTCTGTTGCACAAACCGAGTAATTGGATAGTATTTTTTCATGAAATGATGAAGGATTATAGGTAAAAAAAATAAGCTTAATAAGCAATTAAATTACACTCTTGTATTTGCATCTTCTCGTCACACAATTTAATATTGGCTTAGGAAAACATCTTACATATCAAACACCAAGACCACTTTTATGAGTTGAGCCTTGTCCCCGGGTCCGATACCGGTCCACTCAATTATAAATTGACAAGTGTTTCTGCACCTGCAATTTCTAGGTGTGGGAACACTAGACCCGATTTTACTTGCCAGAAAATCCATCGAGTAGAATCACTTTCGGTTTGGCATGCGAGTAAAGTCTGACCAGGTTACTATTCCCCAGATGACCTGCTTCTAAGGCAAAGAGGAGCATGCAAGCCTGTAAGCCACACAATCCTCTCCTCAGCCCACCGTCCCCATCCTACTCCCCCACACCTTCTCCCCACACTGGTTACCCTCAAACGTTTACCACCTGCTCAGAGTTCATAGTCTTGGCAAATATACCCCTTATGCATGAAAAAAAAACATGCCAAGAATCAAAATTTTGTTTCTAGAATACACAGAACTCAGGAAGACAACGCATGCAGTCAAGAGTAAAATGTCGTGAGAGTGAATAAAGGCTTTATTTTCCCAAAATGTTGTCGAATCCACTGCAACAAGAGATTTCAGACATAACACCTGAATTAGAAAAATTTACTGCAGATATGGTCTGGTTCATTTCTACTATTTCAAGGTTACACTTAAGAAGAAGAATATCACTTTAAGCGATCCACGGAAACTCATAAATTATATCTTCTTTTAGAAGAAGAGGAAATGGGTACCTCAAAACACAGTATTAATCAGTGGTGGCTCTTCCGCAATGGCGGAGGAGCGTCGCCCCACTGCCTGGCTCAGAGCCAGCAAATGTAAAATAAAACGATGTTCTTGCATCGTTTTATTTTACATTTGCCAGCTAAGAGCCAGCGGTGTTGGGAGGGGCGGGCCGAGGCATGGGAGGGGGGAGGAGGAGTGCTAGTGCACTCCACTCCCTAAGTGCTCATGTGTGTCTGGCCGGCCGTCTCAGGCCGACCAAAACACACATATGCACTGAGGTTTTCTCCAGCCCAGCTGCATTGAGCAGCCGGGCTGCAGAAACCTCCACAGACTCCCTGGTCTGAGCAGGGCATCTTTCTGCCCACTCAAACCAATCCCCACGCTGCTCTGCGTGTCCCAGTGGCTGCTGGGACCAGGCAGGAAGAGGAGAGGTGGTGCGATGAGACGCGACGCAGGAGGCGGCCGGTGGAAAAAGGTAAGGTTTTTTCAAATATTGTGTTCCCACCCCCGCGCAACACCTTCCGCGTGATTCCACTCCGCCCCACCACCCTTTGTTTAGGGTGGCCGCCACTGGTATTAGTTTAATTGCCTTGTTAATTTTTTGAATGAAACATTAATATTTGGAATTGCTTCTTGATTTTGTTTACATAAAGTGATAATTTTTCTTTCGGACGTTCTATGTTTATGGTATAGAGTTGATGGAGCAGGAACTCATAATGAGACCTGCTCGGAAGCAATCTCCTCACAGTATTAATTTATTAAACTTTGTATTGTTCATACTAACAATTGCATACACAAATACAAGTGGAAAGGAAGCTTGCCTATGTGTTTAAACTAACAAATAACGCTTGTCTGTTCTAAAATGGCTGCTAAAGCGCGGGAAACTTTATTGCGCATGTGTCAACCATATCACGTGGTGTGACGTCTTTCTTTGCTTGGTGGGAAATTCTTGCTTCTGCGCAGTGTGTATTAAAATGGCTGCTTAATGTTTTCACGTGCTACAGCTTGCTCACATGTTGCAATTAAACTGTGGTATTCTAACGCTATTAATGCGGGATAGAATTTATAAGTAAATGGGAATAGAGTAGAAAGAGTGGGTATACAGTGAAACAGTTTATTTGTGATTTTAATATTTTCTTATTTGACTTTTATTAGTTCTTAAAATGGGCCTGGGGTTGGTGAACTGAAACTCGAGAGACAATGGTTCTGCCCATGCGTCCTGCGTGGCTGCTCAGAGAGAGAAAAGGATGAAGTCAACCTGGACGTCGTCCAAGGCTGTGACCTGATGGCCAACACTGTTGTACCCATGATGTCCCTACTGAAAAGAAACAATTTATATGAACAATGTATAAACTTTGTCGTGAGACGGGTGGGAAATAAAGCAAATGTATTAATTGTGATGGGCAGTATTTTAAAACAATGGGCTTAAAGAAATTGAACTAAATCGAAATGGTGTGAGGATCAACCCCCTGTCCCCGTCCAATCAGAAGTAGTGGGCCCATATTTTTGCAACATTAATGGGAGGTACATGGGCAAAGTAGGGTATAATAGGTATAGAATTAGCTAATTAAGAGAGACTAGACGCTGACAGACACAGAAGACCAGGCGTACCGAACAAGCTGATCGGTTGCAGATTGAACTGCTGTCCGGAGAGGTCCTGAGGTGGGGGCGCCGGAGTCCACTAGAAGGAAGACACAGGAGAAATTCGAGGAGAAGCGAAGTATCAGAGAGGGGAACGACGCAGGCGTCGTTGGTAGAGAGGTCACCGGTCCTGTCCTGAACCTGGAGGAGGCCTATGCTCTTCATCCTTCCTGGGTCCTATTTTTCCAACTCCTTGGCCAAGGGGTTTGGTTCTCGCACTTTAGGTAAATATACATGCAACCTTTAGTTGCGCTGCTGTCTCTATCTTCTTCTTTCTGAGGGACCGTCATTGATCGATAATTGATTTACTATGCTTCATCCTTGATATGCGATCAAGTACCATGTGGTTCTGTACTTTACTCTGCTAAATCTTTTAGATAAACATTTTAAAACTTCCTGACTCAGTGATTATTTCAGGATTATGAATTGTAATGAATGTCACTCATTTTAAACTTCCCAATTAGCAAAGGGTCCATTGGTAAGTCATTACTCTTCAATCAGAAAAGTAATTGGTAGCAGGGATTTGATAAAGAGTACAACTGACCCACCAGCGGAATTTGCTAGCGTAGTATGAATGTATGGGCCCAAGTGAGTATTTGGTGTATGAATGCTCGTTGCTAGTAACCCGCTGGATCAGAGTGATGTCCAAAATATTGTTATTCTTATCGCCTGTGTTAGTGGAAGGCTGGGCGTCCTTACCTCCTTATGGCTTTAACCAATTCCCACTCTAGTATTTATCTAACTTTTTGATTTTTTACATTCTTTGTCATGTTTTACCTATCTTTGCATGTTGTCACAATATGCATAATTTTACTGATCCTGTCAATGTAGACATATTTATTGTACACTGTGTCACAGAGTAGTAATGCATGTATACATAATGCAGAGTAATGAAAATGTCACTATTGGATTCATGTAATAATGAAAACCTTAGTAATCCAATTGAAAGACAAACTTAATTGTCTCATTTAGCTAGATCAAAATCATTCATTTCCATAATTCAAGAGACACACCTTTCTCACGCTGAAATAAAACAAGTTACAGCAAACTCCTGTGTGGGTAATGTTTTTTATTCTCCTGTGGAGCTGAGATACTGATGGTGATAAAATCTCAGAAGCTCAAAAATGCCCTGGCCCCTGACGACTTTATGGGGAGCTTTCAAAGAGTTTGCTCAGATGTATTCAACTCCTTTTCTGAGAAGGGTCTAGTGAACCACTCTACAGGGAAAGCTACTATGAGAAATTGGGTTGTTGGGTGTTAATGCTGCTCAAGCAATAGCCACAATCACTGTCAGGGTGAACAAAAAAAGTCACTTAATTAACCAGTGCTTAACCTTCTGTTAGTTGGCACAAAAGCAGTCAGGCTTAACTTAGAAACAATGGCCCTCATTATGATGTCGGTCGGAGTTGCCTCTTACTGACACCGTTTCGTGGAAGGAACCGCCCGACCATAGGTCGGCGGTTTCGACTGCCCAATTAGTATGCCACCGCACATGGTGTGGTCGCAAACTTCAATTTTTCAATGGGAGCTTGTGCGGTGGGCTAAAACCGCCCACAGCACAAGCGCCCATTAAAAGATTGAAGTTTTTTTAACATCCCTGCACCGTGTGGCAGGCACCATGCAGGGATGTTAAGGGAGCACCATAGGTGCCCCCGAGGGCCAAATGGGGAGGGCCAGGGGGGAAGAGGTCCCTGCTAGGGGCCCAAAGTCAGTTTTCGACATCCGATCCATGTCGGAAAGGCCGACATGGATTGGCTGTTGGAAACCGACATATTAATCCCGACGGCAGAAACACCGTCCTTAAGGGATTAGGAGGGCTTTCCAACTGGCCGACGGGCTCCTTTAGCCTGTCGGAGCCATGTCGGATTCCCTGGCTGGTTTAAACTCTGACCGTCGTCATCATAATACGGCGGTCAGACTTTAAACCTACCATGTCAGTCGGCAAGCCTCCGACTAGCACTTGGAGGCTTTCCGACCGACATCGTAATCAGGCCCAATGTGTAGAGCATTTATGCAACATACATACAGTAGTAAAGTAATAAAAAAACATAGCTTAGGAAAAAATCCGACACCACTTTAAAAATAAAAGTAGATTTTAATGTATTATTTGACAACAAAATGACAAAAATCGAATTAGCAGAGCCGGAGTTACAATTTTTTAAAGTTTAAGGTGAAATGTAGTGGCTAAAAGGTCAAAGCTCCAACAGCGGACATCTAGTCACACAAGACTGGGCCAAAGTAAAAAAATATGGCCTGACCGTGATTAGTGCAAGTCGGATACAAAAAGTGGATTGGGCCTGGTCAGCACTTACCTTCTACCTTAGAAGAAATGTCAACAAAAAGTCACTCAGAAGGTAGAAGTCAGCGGGGCAAGGCTGCAGGTGGTGTCTGAGGAGGAGGTGTCATCATCGGGGAGCCACTGGACGAAGTTGTGGTGAACATTTCCATGTTGAGATTTAGGGCCTAATTATGACTTTGATGGTGTGGGAGCAGGCCACCACGCCACTGTCCTGCTCCCACACTGCCAAAGTCGACCACCGCCTGCCAGATTAGGAGTTTTCTCCTGGTCTGGTGGGCAGCCCTTTGGCAGTCCCAGGCAGTGAGCCGTAGAAAGGCACCGCTATGGGAATGCCAAAGCACGTTCTTGCCGGGCATACACTGTGAAGTCCATGCCGTGCAGGAACTGGGGGTGCATGCAGTCAGGGGGGCACATCATGTGCCCCCCCTACATGCATCCCCTGGCCCTTAGGCACCAGGGGTCCTGCAGGGCCCCCTTAGTTTCCACACCGGCACATTTTTCATGGCACTCTCACTGCCATGAAAACTGTGGTGGTGAGGAAACTTGTAATATGCTTGGCGGTGCCACAGCAGCACTGCTAGCATATTGTGGGCCTCACACCGCCGTGCCACCGCCGAGGGATCATGGATCCCGGGCGGTTGTAGTGGCCCAATGGCGGTCTGACTGCTGAATTCGAAATACAGCAGTCGGACAACCAGAGCGGAGGTTGCCGCACCGCAACCATGGGTTAGGCTGTCCAATGGACTGCCAAACTCATAATCAGGCCCTTAGTCTCTGTTTTGGAAGTCAAAAATCCCCAGTGGGACAAGGCTGGAGGCTGAAGCCGATGAGGGCTCCACAAGGCTCGATATCCCTTCTGTGAAGGTCCGATGAACAGAATTTGCTGCTGAGAAGATTGCAGCGCGAGATGCTGTGAAGTCAAGCCAACCAACGATGCACCTTGGCTGGATAGATGAGCAGGTTAATTATTTTGAAGGGAACTTGTTTCCTGAGGGACATATTTTCTCTCAGAGTTGATACACCTTGAACAGTACATGTTTATCACGGGCCGGTAGACCTATGACAACATTTGACGCATAGTCCACTTGGTTAAAAAGGTCAAGAGAAGGTTAATGCCATTGGTAGTGGTATTTTGGATGGTTGGGTGGACTGGTGATTTGTTTGTAAAAAGCAGTTTCTGACCCACATTTTATTTCATTGGCTGGATACATTGGCCCAGATTTACTAATGCTTTGCGTTACTTTTGAAGTGCAAACCTGACTCAAAGTGGTAAGGTGGGATTTACTATCCAACGCAAATCTGGATTTGCTTTGGATGGTATACCGAAGTAATGCAAAATTGTGAAATGTGGTCCTCTGCCTTACTTTGCATCAAAGGGTGTTGCAACCACCCAGAGGGTTTGATGTAAAGCCCTATCTACAGAGAATCATAGACAGGGATTTGCTCAAAAATACTATGCCTCCTTGAGGCAGGTGAAAAATAGAGAAATGTTTGTTTTACTTCTTCTCGTTTTTTCCAACTTTGCACGTGTGCTGCAATATACAGCACCCCTACAAAATGGGAAAAGCTTTAAAAAATATTTTTTGTACTAGAAAGTACCCCCTCCAGTTCAAAACCTATACTTTAAAGAACACAGACACCCTTGCACTATGACACAAGGGTGTCTGCATTGGTGAGGAGAGCAGCACCATATCTTGGTCGATATAACACTATCCTGGTCTTTTCCTTTCATGTATGGCAACACAGCAACACAGCAACTGTTTTGCATGACCTCTTAGTAAATCTGGCCCTATGCCCCTTTCTTGAGAATTATACTGAAAAGAAGACTATCAAGCTCATTTCATTAATGTAGGGTAACCCAGCAAGGATGCCCCTTTTGCCTTTGCTTTTTGCTCTCAATAAAGAACCTTTTGCAATAACCACCATAGAAAACAGGGTATTTAGGTTATCTAATTTGGACCCGATGTCTATAAGACCACCCAATTTGCAGGTGAAGTGCTGTTGACAGTGACCTCACCAGAAAACTCCTTACACCAGCTGCAGACTTTGATTATGGATTTCAAGAGCATCGTTGGTTTTACTGTCAATTTATCAAAATCCAATGTGCCTAATTTGATTCTGGCTCAGAGGATGTTGGATGCTTTGTAATCACTTGTGCCATTATTGTGGGAAGTATGTGGGTTTAGATACCTGAGCATCAATATAACCCTGAATACATCAGGTCCCTGTACACTTACTTACTCTAGACTCCACCCTGACCCCAGCTTGGATTTACAGTATTGGTTGGCGCTTTCCTTATTTGGCTGGTGAAGATACACACAATTTAAATTAATGTGGTCCCTAGGATCCTTTATCAAGTAAATAGAAAAATCTTTAAGGTTTTGAAAAAGATGGTCCTCAGCTTCGCTTGACAAGAGTGTCAACCTTCAAACACTCAAGAGTATTCATTGAATGGTTCCTAAGGGCGATGGACATGATGCGGGTGCACATGGAGTAGACAATCACTGGTAATACTTTTTAGGACTTAGCATGGAAAGCAAAAACTGTAAGACTCCCTCTATGACTCTCTCAGCACCCCCAGTTGCACTACCCATATGGTTTGGGACGCTATCAGTGCACAAATGTGCCTAATCACATTCCCGTCATCTCAATCAATCAATCAATCACAGAATTTGTAAAGCGCGCTACTTACCCGCGAGGGTCTCAAGGTCATCTCACTTATTCATTCTAAACCCTTCTTCATCCGATTACTTGTTCTAGGACCATTTGAGGATTGCCAAATAGGAGGAATTCCTCACAATAGCTGATATGTTAAATAAGTGCAATGTCAAGTTGTTTGAAACCAGTAAGCCACACAATAATGTCAAGTCGTTTGAAATCAGTAAGCTACACAACATTTTAGAAGAAAACAACATTTTCATTATACTTTGCTTAGATATTGGGTAATGTGCCCAGTGGTTCAAGTGCATTAAAAAAGTATGGAAACTGTGATGCTGTGCTGTGATGCTGTGCACAAAAGGAGCGTGCTGAGTGGGCATTGGGGAGAAGTCAGAGACGTGGCTAAAAAACCAAAATATTCTGTAACTTTTTTCTATTTTTCACCATCAAGTAGTACATTATCAAATTTCTGTTAGTTAATGCACTACAGAGGTCTCCGTGTGTAACCAGAGAGCCATAGAACTGTATCCTGGTTGGTGCTGTGGAGAATAGTGACTTGCATATGTTTAATGCTACGAGATCCCAGTCTGACAGAAAGCACTGTGTAAGTCATTATTTTAAACTTGCATTGCACACACTATAAGATAGGCTGCTACAAAATGCACAAAGATTTAAGATGAAAGAGTGCTTCCGAAATATAGATTTTAGTAATACCCAAACTGTACATAACTGTCCTTTAAAAGCACACACTTCACAGCTCAACTAGTAACTTCCTTGGAATACCACTCAAAAAGAATACATGCGTGTCATCAGAAAGTTTCAAGTGATTCTGTTAATTAAAGGCAATACCGGCTTCCAAGCACCCTTTACATTTGCAGTTTGACCAGTTGTACACATTTACATTTCTTTCACGCATTCAGACACCCTGGCAAGAAGGAATGTTTAGCTGTCTGCCACTTCCTCGGTTTCACAGCACAAGAGACTCCCTGCCTTACATTTCAGCTGAAGTGTTTCAACTGTCGGAATTAACCGTCCCGCGATGGTTGTCTTTTCACAAAAAGTATAGGAGCTGTTTTTCTTAATCTAAAAAACATATGGGCACGTCGTGCTCCTCAGATCCTGCCCACTTTGACTACTGGATGTGTCCCTCACTGAAAAAGGCAGCCCCTCTTTGAGAAATTAACATCTAATACATGCAGATGGACACCAAGTTTAAGTTTTATAGGATTTTAATGCATGCCTTCCCATTCCCACACAAGGCATTTATGAACAGATAGAATAAGATATTGGTGAGGGATACAATACTGGTCTGACTCGGAAAAGAGGTCTGCAAGCTTCCTGGGGTCACTACAAGGTAATGTTTGTTGGGTATCCTTTCCCAGAAAAGCGAAATAGACTATGCAGGACAGGATTGGACTTCCCAGAGATTTTGTCACATCTACTGGGATTGCCCCTTTATTAGGCCTTTTTTGGAAGAGGTTCTGGTGGCAGTGAGAAACAAAATGAGCCACCCTATGCCTTGAGACAGCCACTGTTGTAATAGGCTTACCTTCATACACCTTGGACATCGAGTGAAAGCAAATTGGCTTTTTATTTTCAATTACCTGGAGGCAGCAAAAATAGCATTGGCATCTCTCAGTGTAAGAAGAAAGACCCTTCTTCTATAGAATAGTAGCACTTGCGGCTATGGAATTTGATTACCATGTAGAGACTTTCCTGTGTTCTGAGCGATCACTACAAAGACTTTAATGCTGTGTGGGGTTCATTGTTGCTCTTTTATGGGAGGGCCTCATTAACTTCTCCTATGCAGTTATGTTGCATGTCCTACATTTATTTGTCTATTAGACTTCCAGCATAAATGAAACTCATGTCGAATTAACCTTATGTTCTATTACACTTATCACCTCTTTCATAACACAGATCCAGTTCCCATTTATGCAAAACCCTCAGGGTTAGTAAGTGAAATACGCTATACTTGGACACATTTTTGTTTCTTTTGGGGAAAGTTGTGGTTTGAGGGAGCGGTAAAGGGTTGAGGGTTTGATTACTGAAATTTGTTTTGGCCACATTGCTTAAACTGTGTTGCATAATAGAAGCACAGGCATAATCATGTCAGTCACCTCATTACTCTGTACTTGAAATCTTAGCAAAAATGATGTGCTTTAAAAATGGTGTATAAATCTTATGCAGAAATGTTTACAAACAGATGTAATAGCACAAGATTGCGATATAGAAAATAGCTGGTTATTTCCACATATTTCAATTAATGGAATTCCTTAATCAATAATTAATTAATTAATATATCCACAAATAATTGAGTATTAAGTGGTGACTGTGATCAAATGCCGAATTCTTTTACTAATTTCTCATCAGATGTTGTCCATTAAATGCAAAGACCTTTTAAAAGAATTATAACACAACAGGTTTTGTCTGACACCTGGAGTCCTAGCAATCCTGATAAGAGTGAGTTTTCCGTTTATTCTCTCATCCACTAAAAATAGTCATGAATTGATTACACTTTTTTAGTAAATATCACACAGTCAATCGTCTAAAGTCAGAAACTGGCTCCATATTCATTTTTGACCATGAAACTAGTTTTTGATTTTTACATTTTCCTTGTCCTGAGACGGATATTAAATTCAGCTTTTTAAATGTTTCTAACTTCATACCAGAAATTTAATCATTTTCTTCTGAATATATGGTCTTAAATTATACCACAGATGTATCTATTCAAAATAATTGGGAGCTTTTAAGGCTTCGCCTAGAGTTGTTATTATTAATTACTTTTCCAGAAAGATGAAAATCGCTGAAGAGAAATCTAGACATGTATTAAAAAATATTAAAAACCCAGAACATGCAAACTTTAAGTTGAAGAAACACACTTCTCCTGATTATTTAAATACATTGTATCAGAGTCACAAAGCAATGATGGGCTGCAAACATACAGTTAGGCCTAAAATGTTTTTATGCCCTGTTAAGAAATTACAGAAGGATTCCTGACAGGCGTGAATGATTTTACTATTGCTAATTTCTCTGCCACAAGTTTGGCAAATCTTCAGTAGTAACCCCCATGCAAATGGTACGGAAAGCATAGATTAAGCTGTGATTTGCTTTTAAAGTTTGTAAACACCTACAAACGTGTGTTTGTTGGCCTTCGCAAACTCTAATCTGAACATTTCCCACCCTTGAAATGGTCAGAGTTTTACTTTAACAAAGGTTGGAGTAATATCACTTTCAGGGTGGTAAAGAGAACAGATCATTTCCAGAAGCAGAGGGGCTGAAAGGGAAGGTTTTTCTTTCCATGAGGAAAAATATTTTCCCTGTGGAGAAAAAAAGAACTAACACGATTAAATGGACATTGAGCTGCTTTTCCTCAGGGTGGAGACTTTGCCATGTAAGTTTGCTACTTTGGGTGAATTGGAACTCCTAAATAAAATAAAGCTCAAAATAAAGTAGTGAATCATTTAACGTACTACTTAAAGGTTAAGAAATAACGATTGCCCTTTTCATTTATTGCTAGAAAAATGTGCAGGACATCTAACCTGGGCTTCTATTGGAATTCCATAACGCATATTAGCAAGCCCATTATCGCCGTTTTAGCGGCAGTTTCCTGCCGCTAAAACGGCGATAATTTTATCGTGGGTCTTGCTAATATGCCCCAGAATCACTGTTATTTTAGGAATCTAAGGGGCATATTAACAACACACAGCGAGAAATATCGCTGAGCGCGATTAGCGCTATTCTTTGTATCGCCGGCTATCGCTGGATTGAATCGCTGAGATAACGTGATATCATCAACGTTTATCTCCATAGCGATAACAAATCCAGCGATAGCGGCAAAATAGGGGACATCGCTGGAAATCCAGCGATACAAATGCGGCGATAAGGGAATCCTTGGTAATAGGGAGATGTGGACTCAGCCTCAGAATCCACCTCCCTTTACAAATATAGCTAAGTCTGACATTTTGCAGACGTTAGGTTACGGCGATAACCGCGCTTAGCGCAGCTTTTATTTTCGCTATGGGTGTCCTGGGCCGGCTTGGTAATACGGAGAAGTGCAGTTAGGGACATTTTCTGTGTTATTTTGACACAACACGCCCACTTTGCATCTCATTAGAGATACAAAGCGAGGCGTCGGTAACAAGACTGCTAACATGCGCTAATGCATGTTAGCACTGCCTTGTTAATAGGGTGTAAACATTATCTCCGCTTTTTTGGCTTTTAAAGCCAAAAAAGAGGAGATAAGGCCCTTGATAATATGCCCCTTAATCTTTAATGGCATTCAATCTCCTTACTTTCACCAACAAAGAAGTACTGATCAAGAATGCTCATTGTTCCCATTTTTATTTATAAGATCACTTCAGCCATTTCATCTCAACTCTCAAATTGAGGGCTTTTATTCTTGGTAAGAATAAGTCAAATATTCCCCATAAGCTTATGATGTATTATTATATATCAAAACTCACAGGTTTCTCTGCCTGTGGTGTTTGAAGAGGTAAGAGAATTTTCAGAATTTATAATTATAAACTCAGTCTAGATAAATGTGCAAAAGGAGGCTTTAAAATATAATAGAATAGCCCTGCAATTGAGTACTTGAGATTATGTTTTCCAAAACAGTTAAGGAAACTGCTAAACAAGTTTTAGACTGTGTATAAATAGTTTTGGATCGTGCTGCAGAATGGCCTCTTCTATTCTTACCATTGTGGGGGAAGGTTAGATATAATTAAAATGATGTGTACTCCTATTACTTTATCTCCCATAACTCAGTTTCTAGTAAATATTCTTAGTACCTCTTTTATGAGTATTAACTCTTCATTATCAAAATTTCTATGGAATTCAAAGAAGGCCATTATTTCACTCTTTAGAGAGAAATTAACAAAAACCATGGTGGAGTTTATTACTCCATTTTGTCATTATCTCACTGAGCATTGAAAAATCTAGATCTAGGTTAACATCTCATGACAAAAAGGAAATACCTATATGGTTAAACATAGAACAAGCCTTCATATTCCCTTTACATTTAAAGAATGTATGCCATTGTCTTACAAATCAAAGCCTTTATCCCTTCCGATCTTAAATATTAGGTGCAAAAGTTTATATCCAATACTTTTGTAAAGTGATAGGTTTAGCATCCTCTCCTGTATGGTATAAACATATTAAATGTATTAAACATTGTAATTTATTGAGTACATTAGTTTATTCAAAGTAAACTCCTAAATTGACAGGGCATGTCTCTTGTTGCACAGCATTGTGTGAGTGGTAAGGTTTTTATGCACAGATTCGCTTGTTCAGCTCTAATTTATTTAATATATGAATCGCTTTGTACAGATGTATTATGATTTTAAAAATCTTTTATTTATTTGAATGACTCATTACACTTTTCGTCCCATTAATGCATGAATGAAGTAGAATAAGTGATGAATCATTCAAATACATAAAGGACCTCTGATCCTTCTGTTTTTCCCAGCCTGAAGTGAACTTTCCTGAGAGCACAGAAGAAGGTGATATACATCGGAAAACATTCCAGCTCAAGTACAGCGTGTGCAAGTTTAAAGGCTTCTGATACCTCAACTATTAATAGATCAGTTTATTGACATGGATGGTTGCTTTGTTTTCATTCAAATGGAGGAATACTATGGTTTACCCACATCTTTCTTTAACCAATACAACAAACCTGTTTGTCTCTTGGATAGTGTTTCTAAAATACCACATTTGATCTTGATGCTTGTTCAATCCTATGACTTCCGTGATGTATTACTCCCTCAATTTAAATATTGAAGCACAGGGAAAATATATTGTAAATGTGGACTGAAAAAATGCCTAGATGTTGTTGGGTCTACTGATTTCTGGAATGACATGTTAAAGAAAATTGAATATTTAGGTTTGCAAGTACAAATCAAATGCTTTATGTTTTGTTTAATAGATGTTTTATTCATTCCCTATTCATTAGATATTTTTAATTTCTCAAGTTCTAACTTCTATTGGTCATGCTATAATTTTATTAATTTCTTTCGTATATTTTAACAAAGTAAGGTAGTAAATAGGTGTAAAGCAAAGAAAATCCTATTTTAAATAGAAATGTGCCACCTATTTCTGTTTCATGATGGTATTGTTAGGCAGTTTGATTGATGATTATCATGCACTTCCTGCTTAAGACAAGGTTATTGAATTACTGATAGCTATAAAATTTCAGCAAATCACTTTGAAATAGAAAAATAACAATGGTATCTGGTCACAGCTTGATGGAATCTTTAACATGGATAGTATTCAGATTTGCAATTTTTATCCATTTGCTGAAAGAGAGGTAATTTCGTCTCCGCCAACAACATTTTTTTTCAAATATCTAATCAAAAGTTTCTCGTCTATCAATTAGTAAAGAATAGGTTGCTACGACTTCCCTGAATGTTTTATTTTAATATAATATTATTATTTGCTTGCTAATAGTTGCATATGATATACCCCTCATTTTACTATTTCACCATCCTGTATCTCTCTCCAGTTATAGCTCCATGTGCTTCCTTTACTGTTTGCCATTTGCTCATAGCAGCCTCGCAGAAAACACCATATAACCTCTACCTTTCTTTTTCTTTTTCTGTTCCCTGGTTTCCTTTTTTTAGTACATAAAAATAGATTCGTTGATACATTTATATTTGTAGTGTAATTAAATAGTATCTTCTATCAATCTTTATTGCTGCAATTTAATAAATATATCATTATTGCTTATTAGCGGTGTATTTATTGACAAATCGTATTGCTTTCGCTCTTAATTTAGTAAACCAAATACAAAACTTTTAATGCTACTCGAAGCCAACCACCATCAGCTCACATTACAGATTAGGATGACTCATAATTAAAGTAAATAATATATCATCATCACAGATTGGAACAGAACTCCACCATCGCAGCATTTGCAGAGGAACATGGTTTATTGACTGGCACCTCTGGCATCCGTGGTTGGCTGAAATCTCCCTGTCAATACAGTAGGTTGTCATGTTGCGAGAATCGCATTGTCATGGACTGGTGTTTGTTTGTGTTGTGCTGGAGTTCTCTCACTTAAGTGAGGCCATGTCAGTAATGCCAGCTTCTGTGGGGGGCACATTTTTAAAAAATCTTTTTTTTTATTGGTGTTTCACATTGTATACAATGACAAAATAGCGTCCCCAACAAGAACAGAGTAAAACAAACAACATGTGGCCTGCTGTCCCTATTACCCATGTGCCCTCAGATACAATCATATTAACCTTTACACTTGTCACATTTAGAATTATACATATAAGGTGTTATCCGTCATCACCTCCGATTGGCGTGGCTTGATCTCTTGTACGTAGGTAGTGCATTAGTGGTGCTCAAATGTCTCTGGGTCTAGAAGGGGCTGGCAGTTCCTCCGCATAAAGTTCTAGGTTCTCCTTACAGTACACCAGGTCTTTTATCCAGTGCTTTGGTAGTGGAGCCACTGTGCATTCCCAGTTCATTGCCACCCTCCTCTTTGCTAACAGCAGTGCATTTCTAATAAATTTACCAGTTGCACCCTTCAGATGCGGCGTAAGACACAAAAGACAAACTTGTGGGCTACATTGTAGGGTTGCGGCAGTCATAATCTGAAGCCGGTGTACTACCTCCACCCAGAACTCGGACACCCGCCCACATTCCCAAGCCAGGTGCAAGAAATCTGCTCCCTGAGCCCCACATCTCTTGCATGCGTTATTTTCCCGAAGGCCATATTTATGTAATCTGACTGGTGTGTGGTATACTTGGTGGAGGTATTTGAAGTGAATGATGTGCAGATTGCCATTCGAGGTGAATACACTAGTGAGTTGGCAACAATAATCCCATTCCTTCTGTGTGATTTGAGGTTGACGTCTATCATTCCATCGAGCAAGGCTCCTATCCTCAACAGCGACCTTTTCGTCCCTTGCCGCTCTATATAGCTTGGTGATTAATTTGTGCCGTGTAGGGATGACCAGAAGCATCTGCAGAGTTTGCAATGTCGGTGGCACATCAGGAAAGGTGTGGTAGTGCGCCTGCATCGCCCTCTTGAGCCTGTGGAATGTGAACAGGAATAGCGGCGACTTGTTGTGTATATATTGCAGCCCCTCTGCCGTGAGAAAACTGCCATTTGGATACAAATCCTGCATTTTATCTATTCCTGCTAGTCTCAGAGTGTGCATAGCCCCCGCCGATAGTGCTGCATGATGTGCCAATGGGAGCGAAGGGGCATATAAAGGAAGCTTCCCTGCCAATTGACCTATAGTCTGCCAGGCTGCGATTGTGGTGTCTATAGTGTTAATTTCCTTCTTGGGAGTCCCCCTATGGGAGTGCGACAGTATGTATCGTAATGGGATTGGGTGAGCATCACCATCCTCCACTGCCACATGAGGAATGAACTCATGATGGCTGTACCAGTAATATGCATATTGCGCTTGCGCACAGAGGTAGTAAAAATGCATGTCTGGTACACTAAAGCCACCTTTATTGTAATCAAGGGTAAGTACGTCCCAGCTCACATGGGGTTGTTTCCCTCCCCATACCAACTTCACCAGTAACTAGCGTACATTTTGAAAGAATTGCTGGGTCAGTTTTATGGGTATGTTGCTAAACAGGTACAAGAATCGAGGCAGAACAACCATCTTAATGAGGGCTATGCGATCAGCTAGTGATAGCGGCATCCCCGTCCATCTAGCAACCTGTTGTTCCAGCGTGGTGCATGCAGCGCCATAGTTTTCTCTTACAACTATTTCCGAATCACGGTGAACCCATATACCTAGGTATTTAACAGGGTCAGCAGACCACATAAAAGGAAACTCCAGAGCATGGGGAACGGTATTCTCAGTCAGGGGCACCACCAATGATTTATCCCAATTGATGCTGATCCCCGAGAAGAACCCAAATCTAATGTACTCACACAAAATTGGTGCTAGGAATGTCTGCGGCTCCCTGACGAAAAGCACCATGTCATCGGCATAAAGAGATATGCCTACGGGCCGATGTGCGAAGCGCAGAGCTGCCTCCCTGTGGTGCTGCCTAATAATGCAGGCCAGCGGCTCTAGCATTAGTGAGAAAAGAAGCGGTGAGAGAGGGCACCGCTGTCTAGTCCCCCTGCAGCTCCGAATTGGATCAGATGTGAGCCCGTCTATACGGACATGTGCCACAGGGTCAGTATACAGCAACCGCACCCATCTGCTGTAAAAGTCAGGGATCCCAATGAGCTGCAAAATTCGGAACATATAGCTCCATTTAATAGAATCGAATGCTTTGGCCGCATCCAGCATAACTGCAGCGGCTTGGAGATCGGGGTCAAGGATATGAAACATAGCAAAAATCGTGCGCAGGTTGTGTGAAGTGGACCTTTCTGAAATGAACCCAGATTGGTCTGGCAGGACCAGCATCGGCATTAAAGGTTAAAGTCTAGTAGCCAGAATTTTTGCCAAAATCTTTGCATCTATATTAATAAGTGACAATGGGCGGTATGACTGGCAGCGGGAAGGCGCTTTGTCTTTTTTTAAAAGTGTGATTATCAGGGCTTCTCTGAGCGTTGGCAGCAGCCTGCCCGACTCATAACCCTCCTCATACATGTCTAACATGTGCGGTATCAGCTCATCCGTGAACTCCTTGTAAAATTCGCACGTGAGGCCGTCCGGCCCTGGTGCTTTTTTGTTTGGCAAAGAGCTAATTGCCTCACGTATATCAGCGGCCTCAATCGGTTGACATAAGAACTCCCGCTGCCCAGTAGACAGCCAGGCGCTTGTAATGTCTGCCAAATAGTCATCTAATTCACTGGTATCAGTTTCCCCTTTTGAGGTATACAGTTCAGTGTAGCAGATGCAAAACTGCACAACTATTGCCTGCGGAGAGTAGTGGTCCCTCCCTATGTCATCTGTGATTTTCGTTATGACATGGTTATCAGTTCTAGACCTAATCTTGGAGGCTAGGTTGTGCCCTGGTCTGCCCCTTCGCCATGTGCGCGAGCCACATGTCTCTTAGACAGATAGCGCACCTCCCCCGCCGCCAGCTCATTGTATTCTAGAATTAGGTCTTTCATTTGAGCCAGTGTGTGTGCGCATGGGAGGACCTCATAATCCCGCTCCAGCTGCGTCAACTTCGTCTCCACTCTAGAGAGCTGACCACGAATGTCTTTGAGTATGCCTGCCGTTGTGCTGATGCATATGCCCCTAATAGTGGCCTTAAAGGCCTACCAGAGTGTAGCGGCCCTTCTCACCGACCCTTTATTTACACCGAAGTATTGGGCTATGGCCTCTCTAATCGTGGCGGTGTACAGCGGGTCTAGCAGCGCCTCTGATCTGAACCGCCATGTGAATTGGCGTGGGACACACACCGGGATGTGTAAAATGAGCCGGACAGGGTTGTGATCAGATAGAGTTCTAGGTAGCGCATCTATGGCAGTTACCCAGGCATTCTCCCCTTCACTCATCAGCCAGTAATCCAGCCTCGACCAGCTGCCGTATGCTGTGGATGTGTGTGTGCCCTCCAGCTTGTCAGTATTATGAAGCCGCCATGTGTCTACAAGGCCTAGCTCAGCCATCCCGCTGTTTATAACCTGAGCTGCCTTGGGTGACTGTCCGCCCTGTTTACTCGATTTTCTCTGCTGGGGTCCAAGTGTGTGTTCAGGTCACCTCCCCATATAATTTCAGCTTCAGGCCAATCCTGCAACACGTTCAGGATACCTGCAAAGAACCCTGGCTCGTCGGTATTGGGCCCGTATACATTCACCAGAGTTATAAACGACCCAGCCAATTTACCATGAACTATAGCATACCGTCCACCATTATCTGTACAGGATTTAATCATTGTGAACAGGAGACCTTTCTTTATGAGTATAGTTACCCCTCATGCGTACGATGAATATGAGGACGCTAGGCGGTACCCAGCCCAAAGCAAGCCCACCCTGGTTTCAGTCTGACTTGTCAGGTGCGTTTCCTGGAGGAGAGCGACCTTAACGTTATGCCTGTCCAACTACGTCAGTACTTGTCTGATTTTTTGGGGGGAGTTCAACCCACGGACATTCCATGTCATACAGGAAATAGGTTCTTTATCCACCATTTTCATGCAAGCTATCTAGTGACATATATGTTGCATCCATGAGGGAAGGCAAAATATAAATCAACAGTTGAGTCCATGAATTGCAGCCGGCCACGTAAAACAATCCCGCAATGCCCTGCCTCCCACCCCTCCCCCACCCACTTCAGCACCCCCAACTTGCCAAAGCCATCCCAGAAACAAAGAAACAGGCCCCAATTACCAAACATAATCCACAAATAGATGCGGGGTACACCCATGGAGGAACGGCAGAGCACATTCAACCTCCCAGATGAAAAGGGAGGTGGCCGAACAACTTAAAGGAACCTCCCTCATCTACTGGATGTCTAAGCATACTCTTATTGGCAATAACATTTTACAATACTCACAAAGCAGTAGAATAATAGCCGGTCTGGGGGGAAACAAGAAAATAAGTGAACAGACAGCCCACCCGCGTACCCATGAGGATATGCAGGTCCCATGTGGCTAAAACCCCCTCTATGCGATGTTATAGGACCCAACAGACACAGTAGTTCGCATAGGTCAGTGGCGATCAGTCCTCTTCCACGTCCGGTGTACCAGAGGCATCACGCCTGCTTCGTTTAATGGATTTTGCATATTCCAAAGCTAACTTGGGATTGGTGAAAACGTTTGCTTTACTTTCTGTACCGATGCGCAGCCGGGCCGGGTACAACATAGCATACGGAACGTTCTCCGCTATTAGCAATTTCTTCACAGGCTGATATTCCCTTCTAGCCGTCTGGACTGCGGTGGTGAAGTCTGGATAGAAAGCCAAGTTATTGCCCTGATAATTTATGGAGCTTTTCTCCCGGGACATACGCAGTACTGAATCGCGGTCCCTGTAGTTCAACAGGCTGGCAATAATCGGTCTCGGCGGGGCCCCCAGGGGAGGGCGAGCCGCCAAGGAGCGGTGAGCTCTTTCTACAGTCAGCATCTGAGATAGCTGCTCTGCTCCAAAGATCTCGCGAAGCATTACCTCGACATAAGACTCCAGTCTCCCA
This sequence comes from Calotriton arnoldi, assembly GCA_963921515.1. NCBI lineage: Eukaryota > Metazoa > Chordata > Amphibia > Caudata > Salamandridae > Calotriton > Calotriton arnoldi. Next base: position 754,397 of record CAWUFW010008274.1, read on the forward strand.
GTGTTGGTCGATTCCGGCAGGCCAGTAATCCTTAGGTTGTTATGGCGAGACCTGGCCTCCAGGTCTTTGTTTTTAGCTTGGATGACGGCGAGCAGCTTCTTCATGTCGAGGGTCTTGGAGACCACGTTTTGTAGGCTGTCTTCCGCATCCGGGATGCGCTTTTCAGCCTCCCCCAGCCTGGAGGCATGCTTATCTAATTTCGCAGACATGTGGTCCATCCTAATATTGAGAGCGTCAATTTTGCCATCTATGGACTGCAGACTGCTCTGCATGGCAATGAGCGTTGCCTCAAGTGACGATGGGCTCGCAGAAGGAGCATCCAGCTCAGAATCCGAGGTGGCTCTCTGCTGCGATTTACCAGGCTTTCGCAGCTCGAAGGTGAGGCGTGACTGATTTCTGTCCGTTTTGCCCATATCTGCCACCCTGAGCACTGCAACTATGATCAACGGTCTCGTATATGATATTGACCAGATAGAACACCGCTGCTAGACTTATCTTAAATCTCCCTTCTAGAGCTCCATCGGCCCCAAGCCTGAGGACTCTTCATTGGCTTCCGGTAAAAAAGAGAGGTCGCTTCAAAATTCTATGTCTTGCCCATAAGAGCCTACATGGCACCGGACCAAGATACTTAGCTAAAAAATTGAATTGGTATCATCCAAGCAGACTACTAAGATCCAGCACCAAACAGCTCCTTATCCCGCGACGAATTCGCACGGCAAGAAATGGTGGTCGATCTTTTTCTTTTCTTGCACCCGCCCTCTGGAACAAGCTCCCACCCCAGCTTTTATCCATCTCTAATCACAAGCACTTCCGCAAGGAATTAAAAACCTGGCTATTCGACCATCAATAACGCTGTTACATCAGATCGTCAGCCCATACGGAGTCTCCGCAAGCGCCATGAGACCTTTTTGGTGATTTGTGCGCTCAATAAGTTCCTTTGACTTTGACTATCTCTCCGTTACATTGGGCTCTCCACTTGCAGACGGGGGCCACGTCTCATCAGGAGGACCGTCAGCCAGCACCCCAGGACGACACAACACATAGGGCCGGGAACACTGCCCACAGCAAACGCAACAACCAGTGTCGACTGTCAGAGATTCAGCAGGAGGACATGGCGCGGTAGCATGAGCCCCACACTTGTATGAAACACTCACCGCCGACTCACAGAAGGCCAGAGCAGATTGTGCCGCATCGTGAGTCCCACACTGATGTTGATGCTCACTCCGGGGGGCGGCAGGGATACCCAGGTGCTAAATCCACAGTGCAGGCGTCCAGCATTGACTGGACCAAGTCTCAGCAATGTGCCCTCCACCAGCCGGTAAATTTGCGCTTAACCAGCAGAGGCCCAGACACCCATGCAGCGCAGCGCCAAGACACGATCCTGACCGCAGTGCCACGCATGCAGAGGTAACGGGGACAAGCTATTCACCAGGGCGCCACCAGCCAGGGCCCTCCTCACACAGGGAGCTGCGCACCGAGAGTCCCACGCAGCTGGGTCAGTGCAGCAGCAGACACTTATCTGGGGCCCCGGTTCTCACAGGCCAGTCCGCTATGTCCTCTGCAGCGTCAGGGAGTCCCACGGGGCTCCGCGGCCACCACCTAGTGCTCGATATGACCGCCGCTGGAGGGGAAGGCACACAATCCGCCAACGTGTCGCTGTCACACCCGGCCCGCCGCCAGCTGGTTCCCCGCAGGTTCAGGCGGGTGCCGGGGCTGGCGATCGGGTCACAGACTTCGTGTAGGCTCCGGCAGCTCATGCAGTTCCACACGGTGTCACCTTGGCAGCCGCGTTACCCGGGTCCGTCAGAGGCCAGCGCTTGCTCACAAGGCCGCCATGTTGCCCATGAGGCCGCAGCCGGGGCGGAGCACAGGGTGCAGGGCTTCAGGCAAATATCCGCACCTTAACCACTGTTAAGCTGTCCGGAGTAGTTCAGCAACATCACCCTCCGATTTCAGGCGTTAGATGCCTCCGAGGGAGCAGGATTATGGCCGGATTGAGAGTTCGGCCGGCGGAGCTGCACTACGGTGCAGCCATCTTGCCGTGCGCCCTCTAGCGCCCCCGTGGGGGGCCCATTACTTTATTGTGCAGGGCCATGAGGATAAAAGCTCTGTTGCAAAACAAAAAGATACAATGCCAGTCACAGTATGATTGCATCTAGTTGCCATGATCATCCTGTTAAGTGGATTGCATATAGGCCTTTATGTACTCAAGGACCATGAGCTTGCCAAATAGATTTATATGAAAATGGACCCCCACTCAGTGATGAGTACATTTTTTTTTTTTTAAAGTTGCTTCTTGTAGTAGGTGAATCCTGTATGTGATGGTGGTTATGTAATTGATACAAGTTCGTTATATTTCTACAGCCAATTAAGAAAAACTTGCCAATCACCTCATCAAAGATAAAAGACTAAGGGGCACATGCATCAAGCCTAAAAAAAATCGCAAAATTAGCGATTCGCTAAATTATGGCGTTTGCGACCGCAAAATACAGTTTCGCAATGCATCAACTGAAAAATAGCGAAAACCCAACAATTCGCTAATTTAAAGATTTGCAAAACATTCTGCGAATAGTATTAGCGAATCGCTATTTGCGCCCTCAAATAGCGATTCGCAAATAAGGAATCGCAAAAGAGATGCATGAAAATTCGCAAATTGCGAATTACCTGAAATTCGCAATTTTGCGAGTGCAAAATAAGAAGGATCACAACCAGGTGGTAATCATGAGTGCAAATCAGATACAGCTGCAATTCTACTTAAACCCATTGAAACACACCCAGAATTAGCTACCACATCTCACAATGGCAGGGATGTACCTGATGGCGAGGAGGATGAGGCTGCTGGCTGCTGGACACAGACGGAGGCGAATCAATGAGCGCATCTTCAGAGTCCGCATAACTTTGCTAGGACAGCAAGAGGATGAGATATACGATAAGTATAGGCTCAATGCAGCAATGATCCATGACCTGATCAATGAATTGGATCCCATACTGCAACGACAGACACGTAGGACCAATGCTATCCCAACGCATGTGCAGGTCCTATGTTGCCTACACCTACTGGCGTCAGGCAGCTTTCAGGGGTCATTGCAGTAGCTGGAGGTGTGTCGCAAAGCACACTTTCAAGAATATTCAAAGCATTCCTTGATGCCATGATGGCCAGGATCGGCTCACACATCAAGTTCCCCACCACCGCGCATGACCTTGCGAAAACAAAACAGGAGTTTTACCAGATAGCTCGCTTCCCACATGTTATAGGTTGCATCGATTGCACACATGTGGCAATATGTCCCCTGCAGCACAGGAATACATATACAGAAATAGAAAATGCTATCACTCCCTTAATATCCAGGTTGTTTGCAATGCCAAATACATCATCACTGATATAGTGGCTCAATTTCCTGGGAGTGCACATGATTCATATATTTTCAGGCAAAGTGGCATTCACACCCGTCTGGTCAGGGGAGAATTTGGAGAGGCACATCTGCTTGGTAAATATGTGTAGGTGATACTCACAGTCATTGTACGTATGCCAATGTCAAACTGCCACTGACCCTTTGCTTACCCACATGCAGGTGACAGCGCATACGCCTTGCGTAATTACCTTCTGACGCCTTACCTCAATCCCACAACTGCCAACCAACAGAGGTACAATGCTGCACATATATCAACAAGGAACATCATAGAGCGCACATTTGGGCTGCTGAAGAGCCGATTCAGATGCCTCCATAAGACTGGTGGAGCACTTCAATACAACCCTGAACAATGCTGCAAGCTAGTAGCAGCATGTGCCATGCTGCACAATATAGCAACGAGGGTGGAATGGAGATCGAGGTGTCTGACAGCGACTCCGAGGATGAGGACCAGCAAGTGCCACAGCGCCGTGCAGCACAAGGGGCAAGCGCAGCAGAAGGGCGCAGGAGAAGATTGGACATCACACAAAACTATTTCTGAGGTGAGTAATGATGACACAAACAGTGTATATTACAATCACAGAACGGTTTATTCAAAGGAAATATGGCATGAGTGTCGGAGCACACTTTCAATGTGGCCAGTGGCACAGGATTCTTAAGTAATGGACATAAGTGTATTAAAAATAAATAATGACTTGTCAATCAGTCAAAAGGTCCGATCACATCCATGGTTACGTCACCATATCGGTATGCAATTGTAAATAGCAGGCTAGCGCTTTCTCCCACGAACACCCAGACGCCTGTCAGAGACAGCATCCTCATCCCTCATGTTGGAAGCTGAGGGGGTACTGCTGCGTGTGTTGCGTCTTCCTGCAGTGGCAACTGGCATAGCTATGCTACTCAAGCTTGAGGCCCCCTCACTACCCTCTTCCTGCGTGGACATGTTGGCCCCAATTGTGGTAGCATTCAGCAGTTCCACTGCATTGGTTACCTGGTCCAGTGCCTTCGCCACATCCCCGCTCCAATGGCACATTTCTGTTTGCATGGTCACAGACCTACGTGCCAGCAGTGCAGTTGATGTGGCCAGCCTATTGTTGGATTTGGCATAGCTTTTGAGGTGCTGCATTAGTTGCCGATGGTTTCTTCTCTGTGATGCATGTCCCTCCTGCATAACCTTGGTCATTTGCTGCACACTATCGCACAGTACTGCAATGTTGTCTGCCATCTTCCCAATTTGTAACTGCACTAAACGTGTGTTCTTGGTCTGGCGGCGCTACATGCGGAGCATCTGTCCCTCAAGACCACCCCAGACATCATTTGGTTGCTCCTCCTGCTGTGTTCTGCGTGATCTGGCTCTTCTACGCCGGACACTGACATTACTTCTGCGGACCTGTGTTTGTGGATTTGGGATGGATGTGGCTGGGCCATGCCTGGACTCATGTGGTGCATTTGTCTCATCGTCAGACTCCATGGTGACCAGTGGTGGGACAGTTGCCCTGCGTGTGTGTGGGGCACTGGATGGATTTGTTGGCAACACCGGTGTGTCCATATCCTCAACTGCGCTGATGTCCTGTATGTCCTGGTTGTCACTATCCTCAGCTTCTACACGTTCTGCATCTGTGAGATTTAACAGTGCAAAACCAGCATTAATTTAAGTATGGGATGTCATGTCACAGTGATCATATTTTTACTTTGGCATTAAATTTGGAATATGTTCACTGTTCTGAGTTGTTCTTAGCCTATTTGTGTGTTTGACATTGTATATGCTTGACCTGCCTACATCTCCCATAATGCACTTCCCTTCATGGATACATTGTGTACTGGATGTTCTGAGTGTGCACTTGTGCTGTACTGGGGTGGTGTACTACCTTTATTATTTAGGTCAATGGTAACATGCAGTCATCTTACCTTCAGATGTGTTTGCTGCTCCTGACGTGTCTAGCTGTGTCACACCGACAACAGCTTCAGGCTGGATAGTGGATTCAACCATTTCCTCCATGGTAGTGTTCCCAGTGTCTATCGGTGTTCCCCTCCTGTCTTCCTTGCTTCCTTCAGACGGGCAGCTATGCGCTCCTTGGCCCGACTGCGCATGTCGTACCATCTTTTCTTCAGGTCGTCGATGGTGCGGTGTGTCACCCCACTGGCATTCACCCGGTTCTGGATCCGGATCCATATTTTCCTTTTCTCCTGCTCTGCCACTTTCAATGATTGTTTCCCAAACAGCTTATCATGGCTGTGGACAACTCCCTCAATGAGTGTGTCACTTTCTTTTTCTGAGAATTTCATTTTCCGCTTCCTGCCTGATTGGCTGTCCTCTGCTGTTTGTGTGCTTTCCATTTTCTTGCAGTTACCAGGTTTTTCCAATTGCTCAATGCCACTGCTAGTTAGCTCCCAGAGCCAGCTCCCTCCTCTCCCTCTGACTGTGAACTGGGAATGGGGCTTGTGCTGCTCACTTCCTGGTTCTGATGTCATCAAGATGCATCACAAATGCGACTTCGCTATTTGCGAATTCGCTATTTGCGAATTTGCAAATAGCGAATTCGCTATTTGCGAAATCGCTATTAGCGAATTCGCAAATTTAGGATTCGCAAGAGAAATTGCGCTTTTTTTGCGATTCTTTATTTTTTCGCAATTTTTTTGTTGCATCTGTTTTTGCGATTCGTTATTTGCGAATCGTTAAAATTCGCAATTAAGGATTCGCAAAATTTTACATTGATGCATGTGCCCCTAAAGTCCCCATTTATTGACAATGCACTGCCCACCTGGCCAGTCGGCCTGTCAGGCCATCAGGCTATGGCCTCCACACTCCTCGTAGAGGACCACTGGCCAAATTTAGGGATCTTCACCTGCCTGACTGGCATCTTTAAGTCTTCACAGCAACTGCCATTGCCGAGATTGCTCTGAAGGTTGAAACTTTTTCCAATCAGGCACCAAGTTTGTTGCACCCCCTTGGCAAAAGTTTTTTTTAAAGAATAAAATCCCAAATTGTGAGTTTGCTTTTGAAAGTCAAAAATGCAATGGCCCTGACACGTAGAGGGTTTCCTCCCTCTGTGTCATGGCCACAGTACAATTTTGCTCTTCTAATCAGGATTAGCTGGCAGCTGACGGGCGGATAGGCAGCTGCGTCACCGGTTCAAAATAGCAGAGCCAGCTGAGACTCTGCCGCTGAACACCTGCTATTTTCTGACCTCTAATTGAGTCTGGAAACAATGAGTGTGGCCAAGCAATGAGCCACCAGTTAAAGGCGGCTCATCCAGTACCTCAAGCTCTACTCCCTTAGGTTTGAGGGCTTAAGGGACAAACTCTTTGCATCAGTAGTTTGCAGCATTGAATGTGAGTGGCTTCATTTACATACATTGCTTGCCGTCCAAACGTTTTCTTCTAGTGGCATAATCTTGCTCTGGGGTCCATATGATTTTAGTCTGTGGTTACTGGGGTGACCTCTTGTGTGTGGTCTTAAAGGGCTTAGATGAAAAGCAAGAAGTTATGTGGTGTATGTTTTTTTATTTTCCTGTTACCTCTATTGGAGGCTGCTTTATTGATACACACTTCTTTTCCACTCTTTCATGATCTTCAATGCTTTTAGATTTTAATGTTAGTTATTTATGCTGAGGGCTTCAGGTCTTTATTTTATTTATTCAGTAACCAGAAAAAAATATTTTATTATTCAATGTTATTATGATTACAGAGCTAAAGATGGCATGACCACAACTATACGTTTAATGCTTGCATTTAAAAATCATAGTGGCATACCTGCGTGCTTTGGCAAACTGAATAACTTTGGAAGCTTCCTCCATGTGGTACTGATGATTATAAAGAGAGTGAGATTTGGACAGCATTGAAATTTGCTTGTATTAAAAAAACTTGGTGTAAGAAAATGAGGTACTAGTTGGAGAGGATGTGAGTCCTTCCCAAGTAATAAGTCTAAAATCCTGCCTGTTCCAACACAGGTTCAATAAATAAACCTGGGCTCCACCCCTGGTAGCTATAGCACAGACCAGACAGGCTTAACGTAAAGAAAATGTGTAAAGTATTTAACAGTACCTAAATAGTTAAAATGTCAAAACACAACACAATAAAATTGCCACAACCATGTTCTAAAAATCAAGAAAACGGTAAAAAAAATATTGCACTCTAACCAGGGGAACAGGAGGTATGCATTTTTCAATTTATTTGGCCATAAAGCACCTAGAAACAGCATAGCATTTATGGGTGTGTTAAACTGGGACCTGCGCATAAGCTGAGCCTGATTGTGATGCCACTGAGGCTGGCTAAACCTAGTACGAGGTCACATTCAAAGAAGTTACAGTCTGACATAGTCTTTTTTCTGGAAGTCGGATCCACCCAGCAGGGTAAGGTTGAAGGCTGTATCCAACAACGTTCTCTAGAATGCGGATACCTGTTGGATGAAGTTCTGCTGAATTCATTGGTTTTGTCAGTAAAATTCTGATTTTTTAACTTAGCAAAGTCCTCTCATATGACCCATGCTTTTCAAACCTTCACTGGGTCAAGATTTCTTCTTTGGGCCATAGGGGTTGATTTACATTTTGAAAAACAGAGTACAGTCTGTTAGGGTGTCAGAGGATGTTACCTCAGCCACCTTAACGGACTGCCTTCTGCAATATTTAGAGATAAATGCTGGCCCAGCGGCCATCTCGGTACATTGAAAAGAACAGCCAACACAGCAGTTCCCTTGAATGAACAAAAAGTTTGATGGACGTCCAGTATCAGTTTGGATCAACGTTGCTTCACATCTTTAAATTTGTACTTATTCTGGCAGACAGTTGTATGGAAATTTTCATCAGGGGCGTGCTTCGTCTAAGTAAAACTTATGGCCTGCCCTCCTCTAAATGAGGTGGGCGGACCAAGAGTTTGCCATACAGGGTAGTCCCTAGCGTTTGTGATGAAGTACCCTTTCTAAGAGCACCTTAGTCTCTTTTTAGTGCTTGAAAACCTCCCGCGGGACAAGCTTGGAAGTTGTAGCCATGCAGGCCTCACCAGAGCCTGATACCTTCACTATGAGTGTTCACTTAAGCTTCCTTGAGGGTGGCAAAAAGCTGTCAGCTGGTTCAACTTGATTTCTTTCCGACTGAGGTTGTGCCATGGGCAGATAGCCTCAAGTGGTTCTTCCCAGTCGTCCGGAGGTCAAAAGGTTTATAAATCCCAACTTTTTTTTTCTTTGGAGCAGTTCCATTTCATTCACTTCCATGGCTTCCAAGACCAACAGTCCAGTCAGGGTCCACTTGCCTTTGTAAATTGGTCTCTTCAGGAAAAGTCCTCTCGCAGCAAAATTACGTGTAATTATGTGAAATGCAAATCCATAATTTAGTGCCATATTTTAGCACAAAATGCTCCCTGCGTCCATTTTTGAGGTAAAGGCACATTTGAAAGAAAAAATGTGCAAAAAAAACAAAACAATTGAGACCATCAGGTGCTCACATTCTGTTGTGTTTGCAGTTAATTTGTACCACAAATGGTGCATTCACTGTAAATTTTTACCCCGAATGGTGCACAAGTATGAAACATGGCATAATGGCATAGTTTCAGGAACTTCACGTATGAATGTAAAAGCGAATTTCCCAAAATGATGTGAATTACAATGCCATATTTTTAATTTCAACCAAATCCTACTTTTGATATCCCTGTACCGATGCAGGAGGTCAGCCAGCTGATTCTGGAATCTACATCTCAGTCCTGGTTACAAGTGGGAGCAGTTTTCTCATCTCAACACAGGTTGCAGACAGGAGGCTCTTCCTTTTCTTCTCTTCCACAGGCCCAGAGGTGTTTGAGGAGCTGGGAATGGGTAGGTGTGACTCTTGGACACACCCTAAACAATTGGCACAGCATTCCCAGGGACTATACCTCCCTGTTTTGCAGCACTTTCTGACTCTGGAAATGGTCAGAAATGTACGTCTGATAAGGGCAGGAGTAAATGTCAGTTCAGGGTTACACTGGGAAGAGTACACCGAAATGAGTAGATGGGGAGTTCGGGGGGGGGAGGGTTGATTTTACCTTGAACAAAAATATTTTCCCTGTGGATTTTGCCATTGCACAAACGTGTTCACAATTCAGCAGAACTAACTTTACTATCTACAATTATACCTGCAGAAAGGTTAATGTCCTGGAAATAGTGAGACATTTTCCTGTAGTATTACTTGAAACTTGGAACTGGCATAGCATTTCGGCCATACTCTGGAATAAAAACTTTAGACATTCGGAAAAGTCATACATTTTCACCCAAGCAAATGCATACCTCCTCAGATGGTTTTAGGACTTGTTTTGTGACTCAGGCTTTTGAAGCTTAATTCTGTTGGCATACCTCTTATTTTATAAAACGTCTGCTGAATGTAGCTAATCATAAGTGAATGAGATTCAAATTTAAATAAGGACAAGTATAACTGAGGGTGGACAGGCAAGCTAAAAAGGAATTGCGTATTGAATAGCATAACTTACATCATCATGATCAATAGATATTAAATGTGAAAGAAAATGTTCTGGTTTGCAAAAGAAGATGGGAGGATTGAGGTGGAAGGGCTACAGAGACCTCTGGGTCCATTGTGCAATGAGTAAGAAATTCTATAATTTTGAAGAAGTAAGCAACAACAATTGGGTGTTGGTCCCGACTCCAATACCTGGGGTTCACTATTGGGTGAAATGATCAATGAGTTCGGCCCAATAGCTTTTTTATATAAGTTGGAGCCCCAAAGGTTTTTTAAAAAGTGCGGCTAAAGGTCTTAAAGACAGCCTTGAGTCTCTGGTATGGGGTGAGAAAGATGCTCAACATTAGGTACTATTCAGACTTTGCTCCCATCTGGAATTCCCCAGGTACACCAGAATGTCTGAAGGACAGGCTGTCCCTCCCATTAAGGCAAGCAGGGGTATACACGTGGGGGGACCTGCTGTCGGCAGAGGGCTTAGCTCCCTGGGAAGTCTTGAGAGCAAAAACCGGGGATAGGCTATCTAGGTTTAAATATATTCAGCTTACGTCCTGGTTTTCGACATCAATTCCGGAGATTGGTGGGATATGGGAGCTTGAGGCCTCGCTCCAGGATGTCGGACCAAAGAACAGGAGGTTGCCAATTGGTATTGGCAATTCTTGGAGGCGGAGAATAAGAAAGTGGCAACATCCCATGAAGTCTGGATAGACGTACTCCAGGGAGAGAATATACTAGCATTATGGAAAGACTCTCTGAACCTGTTATATCTGGTTGTTACCCCAGCAAACCTTAAACGACACCATTTTTTTACCATCAATAGGCTCTATTGGACCCCTCAAAGAATGGCCAAGTTTGTGCCGCAGCCTATTCCCAGGTGTAAAAGATGTAAATGCCTAAAAGCCAATGATGAGCATATCTTTTTTACATGTCCTGAGATCAAGGAATATTGTAATGCAGTCGAAAGTATGATAAGGGGTATCACGGTGGTGCCTCTCATTTTGAACTCTGCTTTAGTCCTGCTCGGGGTGGATCAAACTACAAGTAGCATTTTAAGCAGTAAGCAAAGGGGCCTGGTTTTCTATCTATTTACAGATCTCCCGCCTGGCGGGAGATCTGTAAAAGGTGGACCGATCCATCTCGTCTGCAAGCTATGGAATGGCTTAAGGTGGTTAAGTGGACGAGTTGTATGGAGGTGGAAGCTAGACCCGGGAGATTGGCAGACATATGGGACAATCTTTGTCAGGTGGACCTCATAGGTGGCTAGGCATCGCGCGATATTGAGGGGGTCCATAAACAAAACATCTCGGTCCTATGATTATACCTGGTCATCGCACTTGGGGTCGGCCCAGGAGGTGCGATTTGAGCGACGTGGGTCCCGGGTTCACTGTGTCACTGGATTCAAGCTAGCCTGGCTGATGAGGGATGATGCCCGAAACCGATCCAGGATGCATGTTCCGGTCTAGGGAGGACCTGGCTTAGCAGTTCGGGCTGGACTGTTCCCATCAGGCACAGGGTCAAGACTGATTTGCATATGGCTGGGTCCAAAAAGGGGGGGCATGGTGAGCAAAAGAACGATGGATTTAACCCAGATCTCTTGACTGGGAGTGAATGTTTAATTTGCTTTGCATTCCGTCCATCATCTGTGTGTCTTTTGCTTTCTCGCCCTAAGTGCACCGGGTATGCCCAGACGTGGATCCCGGATTCACTGTGTCACTGGATTCAAGCTAGCCTGGCTGCTGAGGGATGATGCCCGAAACCAGTCCCAGGATGCTTGTTTCCGGTCCAGGGAGGACCTGGCTTAGCAGTTCGGGCTGGACTGTTCCCATGAGGCACAGGGTCAAGACTGATTTGCATATGGCTGGGTCCAAACTTGGGTGCCATAATGAGCAAAAAAACGATAGATTTAACCAAGATCTCTTGACTGAGGGTGAATGTTTAATTTGCTCTGCACTCCAACCATTATCTGTGTGTCTTTTGCTTTCTCGCCCTAAGTGCACCGGGTATGCCCAGATGTGGGTCCCAGGCTCACTGTGTCACTGGATTCAAGCTAGCATGGCTGATGAGGGATGATGCCCGAAACCGGTCCCAGAATGCTTGTTTCCAGTCCAGGGAGGATCTGGCTTAGCAGTTCGGGCTGGACTGTTCCCATGAGGCACAGGGTCAAGACTGATTTGCATATGGCTGGGTCAAAACTGGGGTGGCATGGTGAGCAAAAGCACGATGAATTTAACCCAGATCTCTTGACTCGAGGTGAATGTTTAATTTACTCTGCATTCCGTCCATCATCTGTGTGTCTTTTGTGTACTCACACTAACCTCCCTCACTATAACCATCAATATCACTGACAGTCAAGTGCTGGAGGGGTTGTACTTGTCACAGTATTGTTGAGACATAGTAGGATGGATCCTGGAACAGGAGAGCCAAACAAGCCTAGGCTCAACTGCTCAGGCTCAGTATCCCAGGCCTGCCATATTGGCCCCCAAATGCATTTCATAATGGGTAACACAGCAAGCTGTCATTTATATGAAATGCTAACAATATACACACATTTTCTAACAAAAATATGAGATGATTTATTTCAAGTACAAGAAACTCATAACGATGCATCAACAAACACAATACAGAGAAGAAAAAGAGAGAAACGTAATTTCTTTTTAAAAAGTAGGTGCCTAAGCAATTGGTTCCTTAAACTCATATGTGGAATGTACTTGAGGAATAATTTACAACACACATAGCACCACAACAGGCAACCCTAGATCAGAAAATCTAAGGAGCACAAAAGGCCACTTTCTTCTAGTACAAAAAACCCATGCCACAGCAATATGGTAAAAAAATAATAATTCACATATGAGAGATTTATAAAACCACCATCAGAACAAATCTCATTAGAACCATTCACTGTAAAGTTGTACAAAATTTTGCAAGATATCAAATCAGAGCAAATTTGGATTAACATAATTTCTTCACACAGCATACCACACTGACTGTATGTCATTCTAGAAAGAAGAAAGGGATGTTGATAGGGAATACATTGAGTGACAAGACTTCACTGTGCATCAATAGGCCACTCAAGATATCTTAGTTATACAACTAAGGATGAAGGCGTTCAATGGTAATGCAGTAAATGCCTGTCTAACCAAGGTATTTGCCTGGTTCAGGCAAAACCATCTAACGTGCAACTCTAATAAGTCGGAAATCATTTTCTTTGGACATACCCCAGGCGCAGAATGGCGTCAATGGTGGCCACAAAATCTATCCCCTCCTGAAAGTCCAGTTTCCATTGCAAAAAATTTAGGGGTAAAATTCGACTCTGACCTGACCATGAAGTCCCAAGTCCAAATGGTAGCAGGCACCTGTTTCGGGCTACTAAAAATGATGAGGAATTTTCTCCCTCTACTTTCTATCTCTCATAGGAAAACTGTGGTCCAGGCACTTATCACATCAAGGTTGGACTACGCAAATGTACTGTATCTGGGCCTTCCGGACTACCTACTGAACCGTCTCCAGGTGGTCCAAAATGCCGCAGCGAGGGCCGTGCTTATGGTCGGACCCAGATCACATATGTCCTCCTATCTCAGAACCCTGCACTGGCTCCCCGTGAAAAAAAGGGTCAGTTTTAAAGCTCTGGTTCTGAGTTTTAAGGCCCTAAATAATATTGGCGCCCCGTACCTCAGGGATAAAATCCAACCTTATAAACCTTTTAGAACTCTGCGTTCATCAACCCAGGAACTGACTATTGTGCCTAAGTTTTGCCGTTCTCGTAAAGGAGGACGCTCCTTCCAGGTAGCAGCCGCACAACTATGGAACAGCCTCCCACTTTCGCTAAGACAAGAGCATGATCTCCTCAGTTTTAGACGCAATGTCAAAACTTGGCTCTTCCAACAATAGGCTCGCCGTCCTTTGGGCGTCTAGGTCTTGCTTACGCTCTGTTCAGGGGTCAAGGATAGCGCCGGGACACTCCCCGGAGTAGCTGTGCGCTTAATAAATACCCCCCATACCATACCATACCTTAAAATTAAAATCAGGCTCCTCCATTCCATCGGTAGGGCGAGGAAAATTAGTGATGAGGTGTTTGATAGTACAAACATCAATAAAGGGCTCTTGTTCAATAGTATACCATTGCATCATATATAATAACAACCATCATTTAAAAAATGTCATATTATGAATTTGATTTCTTTTTTTAAGGTGAAGCACCAAGATTACAGTTATCTGCCTCCCCAGTGCTGTCCTGGAGAATGAGGGCCATTGGGTTGCCTCTGTCCAGGATCATGCAGATATTGTCTGTGGCGGCAATAAGGGGTGTTTCTGTTCTATAGTTGGGTCTGAAAACATACTATGTATTGTCGAGGAGCTGGTGGTTGCTGAGACAATCATTGAAGTGTTTCTCTAAGACTTTAGCCAGGTATGGAAACAGGGAGATTGCCTGTAGCTGGAAAATGGAGATGGGTCCATGGAGGGTTTTGAGTAGAAGGCAGACAGTGGAGTGCTTTCATGTGTCCTGGAAGGTAGCTGAAGTGATGGAGGCATCGAGGATAGGTGTGAGTGCTTTGCTGATGGATTGAAGGCTGGTGAAGGCGTGGTAGGGGCAGGGGTCCAACAGGCCCCAGAGTGGATAGAACTCATAGTAGCAGAGGTCTCATCAGAGGTGATGGCGGACTATGACATCAGGGTCATCTCTTTGATTGAGATGGGGAGTTGGGTTGGGAAGTCTGTTGGGTCCAGTTGAGGACCGAAGTTGCTGTATGTGGAGGTTTTCTAGCTGCAGAAGAATTCTGAGAGCTTGTTGCAGAGGTTTATGAAGGGGTGGTACTGTTGGAGGCGGTCACTGGTGAGGAGAAGTCTTTCACGATGCCCACGATGTCTTGCTGGTGGTGGTGCTGGCATCGATGTGGTCTTTGAGGGCGGTGTGCTTGGTGTTCCGGTTCTGTTGGAGGTAGAGCTTCAGGGCGGATTTGAAGGTGTTTTTGTTTGCAATGTCTTGGCTCATTTTGCATCTGCTCTTTAGTTGTTCGCGGTAGTGCTTTATGAACCTGAGTTCCTCCATGTACCAGCTGGCTTAAGGTCTGGGTCTTGTGGGTTTTCTGCACTTGGGAGGGACCAGGGTGTTGGCGCTGGCAGGGATCCAGCTATTGAAGTTGTTGATAGATACTGGCTGGCTGCTGGTCTGTCCGGGCCTGTGTGCATAGAGAGCAGTGGTCCAATTCTCCTCTGGCATGTTGGTCCAGTTCTGGCAGGCAGGTTTGTCGATGGTTGGTCTGTGGTTTTTGTGAGACAGAGATGCTTAATCTGATGATGGTGTGGTGTATTCAGGTGAATGGTGTGGTCTTGTTGACTGAGATGTTGTAGAAGGAGGTAAAGATCAGGTTAAGGAGGTGCCCTGTGGAGTCATACACTGGGAACAGCTGAGGCTTCGAGGTTTTCAAGTAGAGCCATTAAGTTAGGGTTAGTGCAGTCTTCCAGGTGGAAATTCAGATCCCCGAGGAGGATGAAGGTGCTGGGGTCAATGATGACTGGTGAGATGGAGTCCATGATGGTGCTGTTGAAGTTGGTGCGTGGTCCTAGTGGTCTATAAATGAGGGTTACACTCAGGGCAAAGTTGATTGTGATGTGGAGTTTGAACGTGAGCTGTTTCATGTTGCTGGTGGATGTGTCCATAGAAGTGATACAGCTGATGGCATCCTTGAAGATGATGGCGACTCCGCCTCTGGGCTTGTGCTGAAGATCCTGCCTGGCAATCTTGTAGCTGGTGGGGATGGCTGTGGTGATACAGGGGTCTGATGCCGGGTTCAGCAAGGTTTCCATGAGGAACATCAGGTCTGGGGCATGGTCGTGCAGCAGGTTCCAGATCTCTGTGGCATGTTAGATGAGTGAGAAGGTGTTGAGGAGCTTGCATGAAAGCGTGGAGTGTTGTTAGAGTGGTGGCTGGTCTGTATGATGGTGAGAGAGTGGTGTGTTGGGTGCTGTCGGTGTGAGAGAGGTGAGTGGAGGGAGCAGGCATAAGAACATGCATGAGGTACAGGAGAATGCACCTTCAGTTTTGTGAAGTTCGGTGCAGCAGCACGGTGAGCACCATACGGGATTGAGAACACAGAGGGTCGTCACTGGGTAGTAGTGGTTGCAGGGGAGGACCAAGGTTCCTGGCACTTGGTGCGGGTGGGTCATCGATGGATGGCGGAGAGTTTTCCTTTGGCTCACCAGCGGCTTGCCCATCAAGTAGGTCCTAGGAAGGGAGGAGAACAGCGAGTGGTGGGCAAAGCTGGGAGGGGATGCGGGAAGGAGAGGACAGGGAGAGCACGGGAGGCAGGAAAACAGGTAAGGAGCGCGCGGGGAGAAAACGAGCAGGAGAAGGCATCAAGAAGGAACAATGAGAGAGCAAGAAAAGGATCCACCAGTAGAGAAAAAGCAAAACAGTAAAGTGGTGAAAGCTGCTGAAATGGTCAAATTAACGTGAAAGTGGAAAGCGAGAAAACAGCAGAAATATGCACCAAAAAGAGTGAAAGGAAATAACAGAAGTGGGTGAAAAGCAAGAAAAGAGCAGTAATGTAAAAAAGTGGGAAGAGGGAAAAGAGGCAGAAATGAGTGAAAGAAGAAAGGGAGAAATAAGTAGAAACTGAGTGGAAGTGGGAAGCGAGCCAATGGGCAAAAAGATCAGAAAAATGGTAAAAGTGGCAAAAGAGAAACAGCAGATATGAGCAGAAGCAGTGGCAAATACTAGGAGAAAACCGGTGGCAGAGACAAAATAAACCTAGCAATGAAAGAGTGAAACAGAGAGAGGCTGAGAGAGAGGTAGAAATAGAGAGAGAGAGAGAGAGAGATAGAGTGACAGAGGAGAAGGAGCGAGGCAGGAGCCTTACAGGAGCAGAGTCCAAAAGGGTCCTGCCTGGTCGGAAGACCAGACACAGGCAATTCCTAGAGGGGGCTAGGCAGGTACCTGGCTAACCATAATTTTCTACAACATCCAAGTTACATTATTTTCTGAGAATCTTATGGGGTCTATACTGTTGTCAAATTTATATATTTTATTCGAAATAAAATCAATGTTAAAAACAAATAAAATCTGGAAGTGCCTCCTTTTTAGACTAAAGTTGTTACAAATATATTTTGTCACAACCAATAAATACTTTACATCATAAATGATATTTTAATATTTTGGGTGGTCATATAGTTCAGACAGACAATTAAAATTTCATGACCACAAACAATTAAGTCAAACTAACATCAGTAACTAAAACAACAGTAACTTTTGTTGGTAAGAAAAGTAATTTAATTAAAATGTGGTAGACATTTAAAACTCCAGCCAGGGTCATGTCAACAATGTGCACAGGCCTTGCGGAGAAGACACAACATTAGGAAGTGCAGATCTGAATATAAAAATTGTAAGAAGCATGTTGAGAACTGAAATATGGTTGTTCCAATGAAAGCTATGTAAGCAACCTACCTGTTGTGCAAATCTTAAATCAGTATTACATATCATTGACACCAGACCCTTAATCAACACATTTGGTTCCTCTTGTGTTCTCCACAGACATTAGGCACAGACGCAGACATAAGGTACACTAAATTTCCATAGACAAGGTACAGCTGATAACATTAAGTCTGGGGTCTAGGCTTTGAGACACACACCAGTCAGGTGTCAGGTCCCTTTGATGAAAATCCATAACTGAAAGTTAGTATATCGCAAGCTGAATCACCAACATTTGAACAATGGCCAGGAAACTTGCAGTGCAGATCTCGCCAAAACCAATATCTGTGCAATAGTCCAAAGTATCCACCAATGACTTGCTAGTGCCCATGCAGATGGCAGGGTATCATGACCTAAGAAGAATTAAGAAGATAAAATCATGAGTATTAGGCTAACATTGTCTTCAGTGTTGATTAACCCAACATTGTTGAAAGGCAACCTAAACTGCTAAACTACAGAACTTGCCTTCATGCATGGGCATGATGGTTTTAAAAAATATATAATTCTCTAAATCCCAATAGTACATTTAAAACACAAAACAAACCACATTTTTCAAGCAAAGGTACCACTGTCAAAGATGATATGTACATATCCCTGACTACCAAATGACACATTAATTACAGTCATTTACAATCAGACTAAGATGTTTCTATGAGTTCACATCTGTGGTCAGTGCTATCATCCCTGTCATCATGCTGATGTATGTCACCAAAATCACCACAGGGCTGCCAGTAATAATTCTTATCAGGTGTAAAAGGTATGTTATCCACAGGGTCTCTCCTGGCTCAACCAGGCACCAGACCTGGGCATCAAGGAGCTCAAAAACCTGCTCCACACATGAGCCTCATTGCAGCAGATTTCCCCTGAAGTTGCTGGGTTCCTCAGAGGTGTCTGTAGCCAGATACGACATGGATACCATGAGACCCCTGAACATATAGTCACAAAAACAAGCGCAGGTGAACTGATGTATGGCTGGCTACGTTATAACCGTTAAAATAGCACAAATATAATAGCTGAGACTTACCAACACGCCTAGCCTTCCTCAGTGCACGGCCTGTCATCTGTTGTGGGATTCAGCTGTTGCTTAGCACTAGCTAATCATGGGTAGAACCTAAAAATCCTCCAATGATGTCCAAGACCGCAGTGCAAACCAAATGCAGATTGATGGAGTGGAAATGCTCCCTATTGTGGTAGACTTGCCCTCAATGCAGCATGTTTTTCAACTATGGAAATGCAATATGCCTCTCAATCTATAGAACTGAATCTTAATATTGTTCAGCGCAGCATTATCCATAGGAAATTGTATGTAGTCATGCATGCTTTTGAGCATAACATGAAGTGCCTGGCTGAGGAGAGCCAAAAAACGAGGCTGAGACATTCTATTTGCGTCACACACCTTATCCTGGAATGAACCAGCTACATGGAAATGTAACACTGCCGTAATCTTCACAATAGGTGGTATGGCAATCTGAATTCTGATGTTGGGCAAAACTTCAAATTGCAATTGCTGTTCCATTACCTTTATGGTATTGCAGTTAAGCCTGCACTTCTTAGTACAATTTTATGCATAGCCAGTAGATCCAGATGTAGTCAGTACACTTGATCATTACGCTGACCTATCCTTCTTAATCTCACCAGGGATAGAAGATGGACATCTCCGAAAAATATGAGTGCAATTTGTAAACGATAAAAGTACACGTGTTAGATCGACACATTTGCTGAATTATAAATTCAACAAAGTTTATTAATGCAGACACATAACTTGTGAGTGGTGTTGGTGATGTTACACAAACAAAAATATAATATGCATCAAACACAACTATATATTTTTTTTTTAAAGTATCTATCAACTAACATATTTGCACACACACAATTTTTAAATATTTTCTTAATTATCTTTTTGGTCAAACTAAAAGTAAAACACTCATTTCAAAAATGTAAATGGGCTTATTTGTAAATAACTATGTATTTATTTACACATATGAAAATACTTTTAAAATATTTATTAAATTCCATCAAACTTGACAGAAACTACATAGCGAATGGTGTAGATCTATTCATTTTAATGTGGGTGTTCAAGTTGTTGTTGATAAAGGCAATGTAATGGTGATTGATTCTTGTACCAATGATGTACTACTGGTTTGTCGAATTGTCAGGAACAAAAAGGATAAGTCCCTGGTCGCCCTCCTAAAGACTATAGATCCACACAACACAGACTAGGGACTAACAGAATCAAAAATCGTGATGGTAATAGGTGAGGGGGTTGTTCGGTATAAGGCTGGGCACAAACAGTGTGTGTAAAACTGCCCTCACACACAGCAAGCTGTGTCATGCTTCATCATAGGGCCTGCTAAACACACCCCGCGCTAGCCAACGCTGGAGGTGGAGCAATAGGGAGGGGGAAAAAAACACACAACATAAAAAGTGAACAAATTGTGTGGGATCAGGAAGGTGAAAAAATGTGGCAGAGAATAATTTAAAAACTGGTAACAGTGTGTCCCTGCTCTAACTTTAATGGTGGGTACACTGTCCAGACACAAACAGTGGTCCTCATCGGACCAGTGGATGGTGGTAATGGCTACTAGTTATCAGAGCCCTACCCCTCCACTCTGCTAAAATGTCGACATGTTTCAGCCGAATGAAGCTACTACCCCGGCTTTCTTCAGGACTTTCGTCCCTACCTCCTTATAATCCAGGGGTGAGGAAAAAAGGCACCTTGTTTAGTGCACACTCTGGTACAGGGAGTGGTAGAGCCCCTTGCTCTCCATGAGGAACCGAGTTTATTTTAAAGTCAAACTCGAACTGGCGGAGGGGTGCGAGTAGCTCCCTGTTGTCACACTTTTGTCAAGGTGAGCTAGCATCCGCCACCTAACCGCACTCCCAGCACCGTGTAGAGTCACCTATTACCCATCACGATTTTTGATTCTGTTAGTCCCTAGTCTGTGTTGTATTGTCAGGAACACCCGATGGTGACAATGATGGATTTCGATGGTGGACCAAACGTGGCTGATGCGTGAGGTATTCATCATGGGCGACAGATTTGTAAACAAATGTCCTATCTACCTTATCAGGCAGCTGCCGTCCAGCATTGGTGAGACAGGTTGTGATTGGCTGAATCCGTCATCCACCATGTAAGAGTCCATTTACGGAAAGTCTGTCACATTGATGTTGACGTTTTTCTAGCCCATGAGGTTATTTACCTCCTAATCACCACATGTAGAAGACCTCCTTAACTGCTGCTGCTCAATTTCTTCTGCTTGGACCCATCATGGCTGAAGGTGCAGATGACAGGACGCCCAACTTGGCTCCGGAGGAGTTGAACATCCTGGTGGAGGGGGCCATGACTAACTACAGCCGGCTCTGTGGCCCAGCAGAGCGTAAAGTAGGTTAAATGAAATAAAGTATGTTAACTGTTAATACATGTGTGTAACCTGATACTCTGAGCCTAACGGCTAATGTCACATCCACCGTAGTAAAAGTGCAATCTACCATCTGATCATGAATTTGAGTTATGCACACTGGATACTCTACCACAAATGTGGTGCAGTGCCCAATATGCCCCAGAATTAGTTTTCCAACTTTATGTCAAGTTGGGAAAAATGTGAACTTTTCAATGACTGCACCCAAGGTGACTGCCTTACTTGTCCATGTGAAAGACAGGCCCTGCAGGCCCTGACCATAGCCTAACAGATTAGTGTCCCTGGTGGAGATGAGCTTGAAAAATACAAATATGTTAGGCTGCAGTCAGGGCCTTCAGGACCTGCCTTCAGCATGGGCAAGCTGAGTGATTGTCTAAGGCATTAACATTCAGGGGAATGCATTACATACATCCATGGTGCTCCTAAACATGCCATATTTTTTCATGAAATGGGGGAGGGGAGTTGCATAATTGATTTAGGACATGGCACTATCTGAGCCATGGGAGGCCATAGACATGAGGGCAAGCTTTATGACAAACAAGCCAGTGTGGGTACTGCCATTGGAAACATAACAGTCCATCCAACTTTAAACTGAGCATGCATATTTGGGTGGCCAGGATAATCCATCACATTTGTAATGGAGTACCCGCTCTACAAAAAACAAAGGCCCAGGCTTTGAGTTTCGAGGATGGGATACTCCATCATAAACAGATATCATATCTGCCCTGTTACATCTGTGTTATATCCAAACACACTTGAAATATGGTATGCACAATATCTGCCCCATTTGTGAGAATTGCATCAAACACAAATGTAAACAAGGACCATTATCAAATATATATTTATTATGCAACAGAGAAATGATTAAAATTGATTATACACAAACAAGCAAGACAGTATGGTAGTTAATGCTATCACACAACATTGAGCGGTCCTTCTGAAAAAGTTCAAAATCATTGGCCAATAATCCAAAATGAGAACAATGTATGTTAGGATATATTCAGATAATGCCTTTATAATGTTTTGCATACATTTGTGATGTTTGCCATTTATGATTTTCAATTGCAATAGTTTTTTTCTTATCTTCTTATTTGCAGGTCATCTTCCATAACAAGAAGAAGGTGTGGTGAGACATTGCGAGAAGTGTGGGCCAACAAGGGGTCTACAGGTGCTGTAGCATCCACTGCAGGAAACAATGGCAGGGTCTTCGGTGGTGGACCCAGCTCATCATGTTGAACCAAATGGCAGCAGACAGAGCAGGTGCAGAGGTTGCAGACCCCTTGGTAAAGTGCATTCTTTCTGTGGAAGGGGCTGATTAGGGAAACTTGGCGCTCACTCACAGTGCACAAATATCTGACCTGATGCTCCAAATCCAGAGGTGCTAAAAGAGGGAGGATGTCAACCCTGTATCCCCTAATAAACCTTAGGGTCTAAATACACAAGTAACCAAGCCTCTAAGCACATGCTAAGTGAAATCCACATTGGTGAAAAGTATTGTTCAAAAAAGTCCTTTCTATTCAGAAGTTCATTTTTGTTATTGGTCCTGTGCCCTCAGCCAGCCTACACATGTTTCATCGGGGCACGTCTTGCCCTACAACTTCGTCAGGGCTGGGATAAAACAAAAGATTTCCATTTTACATATGCAAAGTTCTGCCCACAATGTGAGCACTATTCAGCCTTTAGCAAAATAGATCATTGCATAGGCCAAGTAATCTCAGCCAGGTGGAAACCCATGCATCGCTTCTCATAATTCATATATGTTGTTTCCAAACATTAGGCCTCATTTTATAATTCAGAACTTAAGCATGATAGACAATATAGTATCATGCTTGTTGTCAGCCCCATGTCAAACAGCAATTATTAATGAACAAACTAACATCTTTGGTGAAATTATTTCCATGCAGCACCTTGTGTCACATGACAATTGCCACTCCATCACATAGTAAAAAAAACTATTTCGCTCACTCTATAAGCCTGAAAAGATAGATCAAAGTGAAGGCCGAAGCTAGACACCCAGGGCAAGTTAGGGCTCATCACCTAAATCCCTAAGTAACCAAGGTGCCTAATTGGTGTGGCTGATACCTTTCTCGTTTCCTCTGATGTGATCCTGTGCCCAAAAATATCTGAGTGTCCTTTACATATATTTATATGTCTCTGAATCAAAAGAAGTAGGTGAAAGATCCAATTACTCTCCTCCTCAACTTCATTACCAGGTGGGTCCAATCACTCAGTTATATATTCCAATCCCCAATGGGTAATAACCCACTCATCACAATAAAAATACACTGTCATGCACGGAGTCAGTTTGTGCACTTGGTTTTAGTATTCACCAATGGTCACATCTAACGGCAACTATTTTGTCATCTGGTCAAATCTAAGAAAGGGGGGCATTCATCTGATATCAGGCATCAGCTTATATACAGAGTGCGCCGCCAATCTCTCACAACCTCTTTTTGTACCACATAACCTCACCTTGACCAATATAATGTTTTCAGGTCAACGCTGCAGTTTAGATAGTGCCCGACCGAGCTCCGGTCGTTACAGAAGTAAAGTGGGTACACTTTACTTTACGGGTCAATCTGTCAAATCTGAAGAGGACCATACAACTAATATCAGGTATCCACATAAGAAACAAGCCATTCTATATCATACATCTGTTATCAATTAATCACACCCCTTAGCACTGTTTGGCCACCCTTCAATTACACATGTGCCATCAGTGTATGAGTTACGTATCCTGATAAAAAAATCTATAAGAATATATACATATGTTCAGTGCTACGACAGATTAAATAAGCAAGCCTTGCCACGGTCCCTTACTACATTGTCACGCTTACCTCTATTTTTGCCGCACTCCACATACACAGTTGGTGTGTAAATTGCATAGAAAATCCCAAATCTGCAAAAGTTATATACTTATGCTCAAGGTAACAGTACAACAAAAATCAACTTGATATGAGTTCCCCAATGACACAGGTCCACCCGAAGCAATTTTACTGTGTCAAAGTGTAATATCCTGACTTTGCCACCTCTTTCTCCTTTTGGTTTCCTTCTCTGTCTCTTCCCCTTTTATCCCTGCGTTCTTTCCCATGCCTCATTCCCTTCTAGAATGTGTTGCCTTTTGTATCAAGGAGCATTCCTTCCTTGAGCCTTGAGCTGTGCAGTTCTCCCTGCTGTGGGTCCTGCTTACTTTGTATCTTATTCTTTAATGAATAAAGACTACAAACTGGATACACCTGTGGTCGTCATCTTTTGCTTCGCTATCCCTACGCTACATTTTGGTACCAAGAGTGGGGTGAAAGCAAAACATATATATTTCTTTTCCACCTCAATTTTAATTTTATTTACATTGCGGTGTTGTACGACGCTTCCAAGCAACAAGGACACTGCCGAACGCTTCCGACAGGACCCACAAGCATAAAGGTGCGTGTCTTTATATTTTAAATTCTCTCAAAAGACTTTCTTTCTTCCCAAGGCCTCAACTGCCTTCCGTTAAGGGCACGCTACCATTTAACTGCACGCGACCTTCTGCCTTTGCCGCTCGTGCTTCCTCGCGCTTCCTCGCCCTTCCCATGCATGTCTTCTTTCAGACGCTTTGGTGGTTGCTGTAGCAACTATTGACTTCTTCTGCCTTCCAGGCCCTTTCAGGTTCCCATAGCAATGCTTGCTATTGTCTGGATTCTCTACGCGTCTGACGCCCTCCTGCTCATTGCCGCAGCTACGCTTTGTTTTCTTCCTACTGCGACGTCTTCTTACGCTGCCATAGCAACCTTTTGCTTCATCTCGGCTGTGGGAGCTCCGCTCCAGCCGCACCGCCTGCTGATTTTATCGCACCAATTCATTTCCAACCACACCGCCTGCTGATTCTTTGCACCAAATTGTTTATTTACTGCATTCCTGGGATATTCCGGTTGTGGGAGTTTTGCTCCAACCGCACCGTGTTTTACAGCACTGCCTAAACATTTATTCACGGCACGCATTGACAATACTACATCATTTTCAGCATTTTGGCTGAGGGAGTTCCACTCCAGTCGCACCGACCTTCTTAAAATCACTGTACTATTACGACAATATTGGCTGTGGCTGTGGGAGCTCTGCTCCAGCTTTAGTCTTCCCTTTAACTCTTAATACTTCCTTTTCAGGTTTCTATGCACCATCACTACTGTGGGAGCTCGGCTCCAGTTGTTACAAGCCATTTCTCATTTGCAGAGATCTTCTTCAACCATTTGACTTTGCTAATTATTGTTTCTTTTCTTGTTTCTTAAATATACCTTGTACTTAACTCTTTTCTTTCAGGTTTCTTTTGTTTTTCCTTCTTCTCTTCAGTATGTCTTCCTCGGACAACGCTCTACATCCTCCACCATTTCTACAAAAAACAGGTAAACCTGAAATTCTGTGGAGACAATGGAGTCATATTTTTGAAAATTATTTTATGGGTATTGATGGCTTAGAATACACTCCAGGAAGGAAAAATTCACTTTTATACAACCATTTAGGTATTGCAGCACAGAAGATTTTTGATAACTTACCATCCATTCCACAGCCTCCTGGTGATGGTGTTTGGAATGTTTACCTTGAAGCTACAGAAAGACTTAAAAAACAATTTTCAGAGGAGCCCAATGTTGTATTAGAAAGGCACAGTTTCTTTAAACGTAAACAAGCCAGCGATGAGTCCGTTGAAGAATGCGTAGCTGCTTTGCGTGTGCTAGCCTCTACATGTGATTTTCAGAATTCTGTTGATATTTGCATTAGGGATCAATTTGTTTTTAACTGCTTTTCCAAAAAGATGCAAGAAAGACTTCTTACTTGTAGGAATCCTTCTCATTCAGAGGCCATTGACATTGGCAAGAGCATTGAACGCTTCATTATTTCTTTCCAAGCGATGTCTGGGCAAGAAGGACATTCTCCAGTGTCTTATGTCTCTGACAATACTGATATTGCCACCATTTCTGCTATTAGGACAAACAAAGATAGGAACAAGAGACTCATTTGTTACCGCTGTGGTTCTAAATCCCACATTGGCAACAACCCCTCCTGTCCTGCCTTAGGCAAGAGGTGCTCAAAATGTAAGAAAATAGGACATTTTAAAGCAGTTTGCAGATCTCAACATACTTGTGAAAATGTCAGAATCCACAATTTGGATTTACAGATTCCCTCTTTTCCCTCTAGTGATGCTAATGTCTCTGTTTGTCCACAAAAGTTTTCTAATCTTCTCACTATTGATGAACCTTTTGAATCCATTGAAATAGAACGTCCTCTTTGCCAAGCTTTTATTGACGGCAAGTCTCTAGAAATTATGGCTGATTCAGGAGCCCCTATCACTGTTTTAGCGGATACCACTTTCTTTACTTTATGGTCTCATTCCATTACTCTACAAACTCCGGATATTTCTCCCAAAGATTTTGGTGAGAAAGATATTGATCTTCTGGGTTTCTTCACTGCTTCTTTGCAAATTTTAGGTGGAAGCACCAATACCAAGATTTACCTGGCCATTAAGGGTAGGGATTTGGTTGGTTGGAAGGACTTAGCCAAACTAGGTATTATTTTGAAACCCGGTCACAAGAATCCCATTGTGTTAGGAGATCCTCCCCTACTCTCGATCAACAATACCCCTCAATGTAATCTCAAGGAGATTGACCTTCTCTCCACTCTCAAAAGCAGTTTTTCCTCTGTTTGTAGTAATAGTATTGGTACTATTAGAGGTTTCGAACACACCATTAGATTGAAAGCTAATGCTTTACCAGTCACTCACAAGGTTAAATCCATTTCCATCAACGTCAGGTCTGACCTTAAAAAACTTTTAGAGACCTTAACCAATGATGGCATTATTGCAGAAACTGACTCCTCAGAATGGGTTTCTCCCATTGTCCTTGCTAAGAAGAAGAGTGGTGATCTTCGCCTTTGTGTTGATTTGAGGTCTCTGAACCGCAATATAATGGTGGACTGTAATCCCCTTCCTCACATTCAGGAAATGCTCGCCAATATTGGCCACTCTAAATATTTCTCCACCATTGACTTACATTCTGCATACCATCAGATAGCCTTAAGTACCGAATCCCAAGAGCTCACTACTTTTGTCACACCGTTCGGAGCTTATAAGTAATTAAGGCTACCTTTTGGATTGGCTTCAGCAGCCTCAGTCCTCGAAAAAGTAATGGATATTCTGTTCAAGGACACTCCCCACGTCCAAGCATTTCAGGACGATATTCTTGTTTTCACTGAAACCAAAGAACTGCATTTGGAAACCTTGCACAACGTTTTCTCTATTCTCAGTGCCAGAGGTATTACCATTCAACCGGAAAATTGTAACTTTTTAGTTGAACAAATTGATTACTTAGGGCACACCATTACCCCTGAAGGCATTAAACCCAAGTTTTGTAATGTGGAAGCTATTGTACAAGCTCCTCCTCCTCCTGATAAGGATGCATTGAGATCCTTTTTGGGTCTCTGCAAATATTATGCCTGATTTGTTCCTGATTACGCCTCCTATGTTCAACCCTTAAGAAATCTACTCAGGAAAGGCACTAATTTTACAAGGACTGATGAAGTCAACACTGCTTTCACTGACATCAAAAAACTTGTGGTAAATGCTCCCGCTTTGAGTCACTTTGTTCCTGGTCATCAATGTACTGTTACTGTAGATGCCAGCTTGAAAGGTGTTGGTGCAATTTTTGGGCAATACATTAATAACAAAGATCTTACTGTGGCTTTTGCTTCCAAGAGTTTGTCTGTTGCTGAAACCAAATACAGTACCATTGAGAGGAAAGCATTAGCTTGTGTCTGGGCTGTTCAGAAATTTAAAACCTATCTCTGGGGCACTCATTTTGTTATTTTCACAGATCACGCACCTCTTGTTTATTTATTACAAGGTGATGGTTTAGGCAAAGCTTCTGCTCGTCTTGTACATTTGTTATCTAAACTACAAGAATATAATTTCACCATCAAGTATATACAAGGTGGTAAAAATTTCAGAGCGGACTGCCTCTCCCGTTTACCTTTACCTTCTACAGATGACATTGATAACGATTTCGAATGTGTTGTGGCGACCATTGAGGCGTCATCCTCTTCCAATGGTGTCATTTCAGAAAAGGAATGGATTGGTGCCTCCTCTCATGATGCTATTCTCAAAAAAGTTTGTGAATTTGTTATTAAAGGTTGGCCTCCCCTTCGCAATTTACCTCATGAATTGAAACCTTTTGCTCAAATTGCGTCTGAGTTGTCTCTTGAGAATGACCTGTGCATTAGGAATGGTTGTTTTATTCCTCCTCCAACTTTAAGAGATAAACTTATTCATATTGCACATGAAGGGCACCTAGGTATCACAGCCACATGCAAGAAACTTATGGAAAATGATGGTGGCCTTCCATGAATTCTCATGTTTCCTCAATTATAGAATTGTGTCCTCAATGTATTGTTTCTGACAAGCATTGGAGAACCACGCAAACTCCTCTTCATCCAGTTCCTTTACCTGAAAACCCTTGGTCGAAGGTTGCATTGGATTTTGCTGGTGCTTTCAATTTATTACCTGCCTCTTCAAAGTTTTTATTAGTACTTATTGATTATTATTCATTTGTTGAATCTGCCTCCACTCAGTCTGTTTTACACTTTCTTAGAAATGTTTTTTCTCTTGAAGGTCCTCCCAAGGAGCTTGTCACTGACAATGGCACTTGTTTTGTCTCTGCTTCTATGAAAAACTTTCTAAATGATTGTGACATTAAATATATTCAAGTTGCTTTGTACAGCCCTTCAGCTAACGGTCTAGTTGAAAGAGCTAACCGCTTCTTAAAAGAAGGTATTCAAACTGCTCTTTCCTCTGGATTGGATTTCAATTTATATCTCAAAGATAAGATTAATGCTTCCCACAATTCACCCCATTCCACAACTGGTTTCACTCCTTTTGAGTTGTTGAGAGGTAGAAAATGTAGATCTAAACTCTTACCATCTTGGCTTGAACAGCAATCTGTTCTTACTGATAAAACTGCTTGCTCTAATTCTCTTTTGCACAGCACTGTGTCTTTAGCACAATGTAAACAGAAACTATATTATGACAATGTTAAACATGTTCACAACAAGGACTTTTCTGTAGGGTCTTGGGTCCTTTTCAGAAAACCTTCTTGGGTTAAGAAAGGAGAATCTTCCTTCACTCCTCCTTGCAAAGTTGAGAAAGTTGGTCAAAGTGCTTGTTTGTTGCAGGGAAGAGGGTGGTGGAACAAAGGCAGACTGGTACCCATTTCTGATTTACATGCTGACATCTACAACAAAACTGTCATACCTTGTTATGATGATGATTCTATTCTTTTGGAGCCACATGGAGGTTCTCATTCCTCTGTTACTCATTCCAATTATTACTCTTGTGTCAATGATTCTAAAGTTTCTCCTACGTGTGATGATTCTTCCTCCTCTGTTCCACAGGTAATGCCTGCCAAAAGGATTTCTAGATTGCCAGCGCGTTACAATGCTTTTGTCATGACTTAATTATTTTGTGGGAATGGAGATGTTGTAATATCCTGACTTTGCCACCTCTTTCTCCTTTTGTTTTCCTTCTCTGTCTCTTCCCCTTTTATCCCTGCGTTCTTTCCCTTGCCTCATTCCCTTCTAGAATGTGTTTCCTTTTGTATCAAGGAGCATTCCGTCCTTGAGCTGTGCAGTTCTCCCTGCTGTGGGTCCTGCTTATTTTGTATCTTATTCTTTAATGAATAAAGACTACGAACTGGATACACCTGCGGCTGTCATCTTTTGCTTCACTATCCCTATGCTACACAAAGTACTAGTAGAACAGAGTGAGTAAACCCTGCAAAACCATCGTCCTACTCAGGTGCCATATTGGTGCCGTATTTATCCGCAATGGTCTATTCAAAGGCAACGCCGTGGACGACATACTCCCTGTTCCGTGTATGGAGCGTCATAGAAGACGGACTGCCCATGAAGCATTACTATATTAAGCCTCTACGGATGAAACTAACTGACAAGGGACTGCTCGTCTGTCGGTCACCACTATTAAAAGTGCAAATTCCATCAAGTGTTACAATATTAAGCCCCTACAGATGCAATTTACTGACAACGGACTACTCGTCTGTCAGCCGCCATTATTCAAAGTGCCAATTCTACGCTGTTCTATGTGGTTCCACTCATTCTGATTGCAACTAAAACTCTAGACTCCTTGTTCAAACTGACATTATTAGAAATTATTTTCTTTCATATTCAATCTTAACTCAAATACAAAGAGACTGCCACCCTAGTCATCTTAAGTTCTAATAGCAGAGGGGTCTGAGTGACCAGATCTGTTATCACATGTCAACCAATTACACAAAAATGTCCACTAGGTCACGTTTCACCTTATAATAGTACTTCAAAGAGATTAGCCCAAACAGCTCTGTAAAGATTGTTCCTGGTCACATGATCAATGCCAAAAAATGTAAAACTCCTATGTGGTCCCTGTACCTGGCATTCGCTTACTTGAACCGCTACTGGATATTTTCTATCTCCAGACTTATCTGCCCTCATGTGTTCACCATCCCTATCTCTTAGAGCGCGGATTGTGCTTCCTTCTTAAATGCGGTTACATTTGCATACAATAACATACACCACAAATTTTGTACTGCAGTTGATGTTTGAGCATATGGTGTACTCACCAGTATCATCATTCCTAACACTTTTAGTTTCATCTAATGCTCACCTACACATCCCACAGTGGCAGCAGTTATAGAAACCCAATGACTGCTGTGTTAGCCAATTCAGGTGTTGTCACTGTTTCAGATAACTCGGATTCAGTAGGGTCCTTAGTGACCTACATCTCCGGCAGGTAATATCAGGTCTGGTTGATAGACAATCTTTCAGCCTCTTGTCTGCCTGCAAAAGGTGTCAGTGCCTGCATAGACACTTACGGAACCTATATGATGTCCAACTATAATTAGTAATGAGTCGGTCCGGTTTTCGCTTGCTCCTGTCATGTGTGCTCATGCTCAAAGTACTTTTCCTGTGAACCCACAGTATCCTATTACTGGCTGCCCTGATGATGTGTCCATTGTACATTCTCTGCAGGAATCCAGTCTCCATATCCTGTAAGCATTTCTGAAACTCATTTTCTTCACTACAGTTTCGTCTTGCTTGCATCATTTCACCATAGGTGATTGCATTAATCTGACAATTCGGGTGAGAACTTGGAGGCATGTAAAGTTGCATTGCAAGATGATGGTTTACGAAAAAGTCTGTTCTGTATCACGTGTTAGTTTTTTCAATAATACTTGCTGTTTGACATGGGGACGACAACAAGCATGACACTATATTACCTATCATGCATAAGTTATGAATTATAGAAAGAGACCTAATGTTTGAACACAACATATATGAATTATGAATAGCGATGCATGGGTTTCCACCTGGCTGAGATTACTTGGCCTATGCAATGATATATTTTGTCACAGGGAGAATATTGCTCACGTTGTGGGCATAACTTTGTATATGTAAAATGGAAACTTTTTGTTTTATTCCAGCCCTGATGATGTCTTGGGGCAAGACGCCCACCGACGAAACACGTGTTGGCTGTCTGAGGGCACAGGACCAATAAAAAGAATGAACTTCTGAATAGAACTGACGTTTTTGAACGATACTTCTGGCCAATGTAGATTTGACTTAGTGTGTGCTTAGAGACTTGGCTACTTGTGCATTCTTGCTGTGGCATACTCTGACTTGGAGGTGGAGCTGAGAGCCATGAAGCAGCAACAAGGGGGACTTCTCATCTCCTTTAAGAACATTGATTTCTTCTTTACAGTATTATGGATGGATACTACACTCCAAATGTGACAACATACTTCCTCTGTATTACAAGTGCCATAGTATATATTGCACTTGTAAGTCAGCTGATGTGATGTTCATCACTGGTGTCACAGAATAACCCATACACTAAATAAATTGTAAATGAGGCCCTATGTGTCTAGATATTTTTTTCTTTGTCACTACTAACAATAGTTTACTCATTTTGTGCAGGTAGTTGGCATGTTGACTTGTTTGCAAATAAATGAATGAACTAATATATGTATGCCTAGGCTAACTAACAAGCATGAATATGAAACATAATTATTTATTTCATATTTTTGTGGCTAGGTTACTCAGTCGCAAACATGATGGATATCCTATCTGCTGTATTACAAGTGCCATAAGCAAAAATGCAGTTGTCTGCAACGTTAGTGACTAAGTATCCCATCCATCCAAAAAAAAATCCAGGCCCTCCATCTAGTGGTTCAGTAGGCTTATAGTGGTGGAAGGAAAAAGTGCTGGGCATGTTCAGATCTCTATTAAACACGATCTTTTGCACTACCTTGCAAAAGACAATACTCTGTGGAATGGAAGTATCCCTTGGCCAATACTTGAGGGCATGCTAGTTGTGGGCATTGAGGTCCTGTGCTAGTGCATAACTAGACTATTGACGCAAAGTAGGCCTAGGCACTTGCACACAGGTTTTGTTTGATGCTTGGTCCATATAGTTCATAACATGTGATAGCAGATGCTTACAACACTGAATGCAGGGCATGGGCTAGGACTGTACACCATGCAAGGGATGCTCCTGTCACTAAACCTAACAATATTAAAGTGATTTTATGTCTTATGGGCCAATGTTAGAACTGGGGTCTCTAGTTGGCAGCGGTAAGCACCCTGTCCAAGTAGGGACCACCACTCTAGTCAGGGTAAGTCAGATACACACTAAAAGATAAACTGTGCTCACCCTTTGGTAGCTTGGCACAGAGCAGTCAAGCTTATCTAAAGAGGCAATGTGTAAAGTATTTGTGCTACACACACACACAGTAACACAATTAAAACACCACAAAAAGACTCCACACTAGTTTAGAAAAATAGACAATCATTTTAATAAATAAATCAAGACCAACACTACACAAATCCAATAAGTAGAAGTTGAGTTATGAATTTGTAAAGATTAAAAAGAGTTTTAATGCTTAGAAGCAATTAGCGCCAATGGGGTTTATCTGGTCCCACTGGACCTGGGCAAAGTCAATAGTTCAGGCCGACCATGATGGAGCGCTGGCCCCGGTGAACAAAGTACCTTATGCTGCTCGTAACAGCGAGTTGTGGGGCGCCGTCGAAGGATGCGTTGAGAGATGCGTTGATGTCTATCCCGCAGAAGATGTTGTGTCATTTTTCTTCATGCAGTGATGGGGATGCATCGGCTCCGTAGACGTAGCTCCAAAGCTGAGATGTATTGGTTCCAAAGGGATGCGCCGAATTTCTCCATGAAGTTGTGGGGATGCGTTGACCTCAACAAGCTGCTACAGTGGGGATGTACAATTTCTTGGGCCAGATTCTGCAGGCGCTGCAGCAATTCCGAAGCAATGCGCCTGGTTCTGCTCCTGCCACAGGGATAATGCATCGATTTCTGCTCATGCAGTCAACGGATGTGTCGGTGCCTCTGAAGCAAGTATCTGGGTCCACTTCCAGTGAACCAGGCACAAGTGCAGGAGTAGAGACTTTAATATCCCTAAGTCTCAAACAACAGGAGGCAAGCCAACAAGCCCTTGGAGATCACTTTGGTGCAAGGCAGAATCTAGCTCTACTCAGCAGGATCAGAGACCAGCAGGCAGCAGGGCAGAACAAGAGAAAAGTAGGCCTTCCAGGTCAGCAGTCCAGCAGAGTGTCAATCCCTGATGCAGTACAGCAGTCCGTCTGACAGAGTCCAGTTGTAGGTCCAGAAGTGTCTGATTTGATGGGGGTCAGAGACCCAGTTGTGCCTTTGAAGTGGGGGGGACTTCAAAGAATGGTCTTTAAAGTGCACAAAGGTCCTTTTCTTCCCAGCCCTGGCTCAAGACTATCAGTAGGGGGTAATCAGCCCTTTGAGAATGGACAGGAGTCAGAGGACACTGCATATTCAGTTACAAGTGTTAGGTCATCCCTCCCTTCCTGTCCAGGAAGGGCCATCAGGATGCAGATGAGTGCTCAGACACACCTAACCTTCCCGTGGCTGTCTAGAGGGAATACACAAAGTGAAGCTGTCACCCACCCATACTTGCACTGGAGACAGGCTGCAGGCACACAGAGCCGTAACAGCAGAGAAATACCCACTTTCCAAAAGTGGCACTTTTTAAAACAGTAATGTTAATTCCACCTTTACCAGTAAAGAGGATTTATCATCAACATTCCAAAGATATGAAACATGACACAGCTGCTCCTTTTAATCAGGAATTACAGCTTAAACATGTATTAAGAAATTCCCAGTGTTAACCTATGAGACGAGTAGGCCTCACAGTAGTGAAAAAACAAAATTGGGTGTTTATCACTACCAGGACATGCAAAATTTAAAAGTACATGTCCTACCCTTTTCTTATACATCCCCCTGCCCTATGGGCTACCTAGGGCGTACCTTAGGGGTAACTTAGGTGTAATAGATGGGGAGTGTGAGCCTTGGCAAAGGGTTTTACTGCGAAGTTGAAATGGCAGTAAACTGCACACAGTGCCTGCAGTGGCAGGCCTGAGACAGGTTTGAAAGGCTACTGGTGTGGGTAGCATAATCAGTGCTGCAGGCCCACTGGTAGCATTTAATTTACAGGCCCTGGGTGTATGTGTTTGTGTGTATATATATATATATATATATATATATATATATATATATCATGTTTATTTTATTTTTATATAGCACAAACCTGACCCGAGGGTATCAGAGTGCTTTACATGAGCACCAGTTGCATTACAGATGGACACATTCATTTTGTTAGGCAAGGGGAGATTAAGTGGTTTGCCCAGAATCACAGGATGTTGAGCGTCTCTGCTGAGACTCGAACCCGGTTTCCCAGCTTCGTGGTCAACCGCTCTAGCCATAAGACCGCATTCTCTCCCCATGGTATGCCACTTTACAAGGGACTTACAAGTAAACTAAATATGTAAATTTTGTATACACCATGTTTGGGGGAGAAGCGCATGCACTTTAGCACTGGTCAGCAGTGGAAAAGTGCTCAGAGTCTGAAGGCCAACAAAAAGAATCAGCAAAAAGAAAAGGTAAGGAGACAAAACATTTGGGGGTAGACCACCCTAAGGATGACAGGTCTAACAGCCAGAATTTGAGTTTGACAGATGAGACACTCCTTTGCAAATGTGGTGTTTCTTCAGTCCACACTATTACAGGTGCATTATGGCCTATGGCTTTTTTAATTTGGCAGACAGGAATTATGCCACATTTGTGAGAGTATCTTGTCGGTCAAACTGTAAAGATGAGCCACAGTGTGTTTCCGCTAAAATAGACAATGTTACCTTGACTTAAAATCTGTGATTTTGCAAATGTTCTGATGTCACATCAGATACTCTTTCCTCAGAATATTAACATTGAGTGAAAGGATTCAGGACACCTTAGTTGTGTGCACATTTTGACATATCACTCTGAACTGTGTAATTAATTCTTACATACACCTGCTTTCAGTTTCCTCCGGAGAAAGCAGAGAGGTACTGGCTGCACTTCGGGGAACAGCAGGAGGGCCAATGTGAGTCCAAATATGGAGTAACCGACACAAAGGGACCCAGTGGTGATGGTGATGGGACTGGCCAGGATTAACATCTTAATCTGACTCTGAAGCTTCTCATCTGACTCTGATGCTTTTGATTCTGGCTTCTGATTTTGGTTAGCCCCTCGTGGTGGTGGCAGAAACATCTGAGTTAGCAATATCTGGTCATGTTGCTACCACCACCACTATCACCAGAACCACCCTCACTATTGCCACCTTGAGACCAAGCCAACACCCAACACTAAAATTAACCGGGCTCCTATCCGCCTGCTCTCATCCCACCAGCACTGATGTCAGAGGAGGCATTGGAAGTCCTTAAGAACCTCTCTGTGGGGCAGATGGCATTGCTGACTGCCATCCAGGGCATCGATCACCAACCTACAAAAGTGATTGTTATGTTATGCTATGTTAATTAAATTTAATATAGCGTGCGACTCACCCAAGCGCATCTCGGTGCTACCTACAGGTACACGCAAGCACAAACAGAAGAAAATTCACTTAAAATGAGGAAGCTTTCAGCATTTTCCTGAATTGATAGTAATTAGTACAGAGTCGAACGTGAAGAAGTAAGTTGTTCCAATCAAGTAGAGCCAGGTAAGAAAAGGCTCTGCCTCCACATCTAGACAGACAAATACGGGGTACACTCAACAAGGCTGTATCCAGAGATCTTAGGCTTCTGGTAGGTAAGTAGCATTTAAGTTTCTCCTGGAGAAATCTAGGGCGTTGCCCCTTAAAGCGTTATATGTAAAGCAGCAGATTTTAAAAATACTTCTCTGTCTTACAGTAAGGCTTTCAGCGAAGGGGCTAAAAGAGCCCCTGACGGAAAGTTAAGAACAAGGCTGGCTGCAGTGTTTTGCACTTCTTGTAATTTAGCCATAAGCGTCTCATTTGCTGCGGCTAATAAAGAGTTGCCATAGTCCAGTCTACTAACTATGAGGGCCTGGACTAATGTTCTTCTGGCAGTAATAGGAAGATAGGGAAAGACTCTTCATAGTAGGCGCATAGTATGAAAGCACAGACCAGTGGTAGCCAGGATCAGCTCTTTCATGGACAGAGCTTGGTCAATTTTTACACCAAGATTTTTCACAGACTGTGTGGGAGTCGGAACTGTGCCCAGTTGAGAGGGCCACCACTCATCAGAACAAAAAGTCGCTGCCTTGCCAAACATCATAATCTCAGTCTTATCGACAACAGTTTGGCTGTCATCCAGCTACAGATGGCTAACATTCCCTTTGCAAAACGATCTTTAGTTTTAGCCAGATCTTTATTAAAAGTGTAAATCAGCTGAGTGTCATCAGCGTAAGATATTATTTTGAAGCTAAATGGCTCTACACCCTGGACGGCATGCACTCTGTCATGTCTGCCCTATCAAAAGTTCCTCTCTGTTCTGGTGGCTCCCTGGGCACCAGTGCTTCTTGGACACCTGACCCTATTTCTGACCCTACACAAGTTCCTATTCCTGTCCGAGTCCCAACACCTGTACAAATTCAAACACCCACCCAAATTCCACCACCTGCCTGAATTCATCCATCTCTCTTCATTATCCTACCTGCCCCAAATTCTCATCATGCCCCAAGACCTTCCTACCCACACCACAAAGGCTCTTCCCCTTCCAGAAAATAAATTACTAAAATCCTACACCCCAAAAAATAGGTTACCGGATTTCCATCTGCTGCATGGAAAAGTAAAGCCCCATGACAAGGAATCTTTGCAGAATGGGAGGCAAAGACATCTGCTGAAGCCTATGGATACATTTGGAACTGTTATGGAACACTATTGTTCCTCTACTCCAGACTTTTATTTTTTCATTTTTGGGCATCTGGGTTCACTTTATACTTTCCTTCCCATAGGATGAAGATTTGAGTTGCCATGTTTTTAAATGTAGGTAAAAAAGCTCTAATTACAATATTTTGTATCTGTTTTCTTTAGGTCGTGGTTGTTGATGAAAATGTGAAACATTTTCCCATATCTGATTGCATATTTCAATATGTTGCTAATGTTAACCATTTGATTCAATTTTCAGTTCTTGTGACTGCCTAGGTGATGCATTGAGTGAGATGTTGTTTATTCCCTTTCCCAAGTGTGTTAAGGTGTGAGGGGATAGTGTGTGTAGAATGCAGCGTGGGGGTGTGTATTACTATATTTTACATTGTTTACTTTAGTGACAATATATTAGAAGTACACAAACACCTAAGTAACCTACTTCAATGCGGCGTCTGATATATGGATGATATCTGTAAGATTTAACAACGTAACATTGCAGTGAGTGGGTAATATGTATTTAGGGTACATGGTTTCATATTATTGTGTAATGTCAGGTAAATGTGCAGACATGACTCAAGGGAGGTCTCATACTTGGTGTATTTGTAAATAAAACAACATTTCTTAAGAGTCATTACAAGTCTACACATACGGTAGTAAAAAATATGAACATGTTTGTTACAGTATTTGCATTATATATTTGGCTGCCCATGATTGATGATACAGATTTGAGTAAAATTGTGCTACCTGAGTATTTTATATGGATAGGTAGTGTGAGGCATGTGGACAGACAGGGAGAAAAGGTAAATTGTTGTTAGATATTCTTGAGATATTCTTTGGTGTACAGGTGTTAAGTTTAGTGACATTGGTGTTTAATATAGGGTTATTAAACAAGTTCAAAAAGTTGTACTTACCTTCTAAGTTGTTTTGCATTGTGTTGTTCCTTCACCATTGCCAGTCCCATGGCTTGTAGTAGCAGGAACATGGTGATTGAGTTGGTTGTGTAGGGAATGTGGGCAGGATTTGGCTATTTATATTCTTTTCCCGACAACACAGGTGCTGAGGATGACCTGCCATGTTTCATTCAGCGGAAATTATACTCTAAAAAGGACAGATAGAGTATTGACTTTTCTTCAGTCCATCAGACGTGTATAGGGTATACCAACATCGTCAAAGTAAGGAACATGAGGCAGGGGCAGTAGACCAATGGCAGACTTTTGCCCATCAGTCCATCTATATAGGGCGTTTAGACCTCTATGGAGGCAGAAGGTTGGACAGAAATTTTTTAACCACCTGTCTGCCTCCTCAAACTCTGGACCTGGCCCTTAGTTTTGAAAATAATTTCAATGTGTGTATAGCCGGATCTGTGGAACTGTAAAATTATCTTTATAACATATTGTCCAACCTATAGTCACAGTCTTTTGTCGAATCCATAATATTTAAATCATTTGAGCAAATGTATCCAAGAACTTTGCCGCCTGGGTCTTAGATATCATAACATGTAAATCTCCAATCTATTGATGTCAAAGAGTGTAGAGATAGTGCATCAATTAAAGGAAAAATCAGATAACATTCCATCAGTATTTAATTACGTTGTGTCTTTTTGAAATCAGGATCAAAAATGACAGATGACAGAAAATCCTGAAGGGGCAAAGGATGGGCCCATGTACAAGATAAAAGACTTTATGGAAAACATAGTATTGACAATAATAAGCTATTCCTTAACCAGAACAGAGTTGCAAGTATAGAAAAGGGGGATTACATTACATCTCCTACTCATTTTTTCAGATTAACAATGTCATATTTAGGCTATTCAGCACACTAAGCTGGTGAGTATTCTTTGCACAATTGGAACTGTAGGGACCAACACAGAAACCACAACAGCATAAGTTTAAGTCTAAGAGCTTGCTTTCTCAACAAATAAACAAGTCAACACTGGGTTTTATCGAAAAATGTTAAAAGTTAGAAAACATGTCTGAAGGAACAATAAATAATAATGGACACAGATAATGGCACAGCTGCTTTTGTGATGGGTGCTGAATGTTGTCCCAAAGATGCATAAAGATTTATGAAAATATATGGGGCCAGATGTATGACCAATTTGCGAGCGCAAAATCGGTCGCAAACCGATTTGCGCATGCAAAATTGCCCGTACGCAATGTACAAAAGGCACTCGCTAAACCAAAAATAGCGACGAGAATGAATACTGACTCGCAATAAAAGCGACTGGTATTTGCGCACCAAAAATAGCAAATCGCAATTTGCGACTCTTGAATTGCAATGTACAGACCAGTCGCAAATAGCGAATATGCGCAAAATGGCCCGTTTGCGCATGCAATTTACCATGAATCAGAAACAGGTGGCAACCAGGCCCAACCTATAAAAATAGGCTCAGAATGCACCAGAAACCTTTGCCACAATGGCTGCCCTGTACGTGATAGCGAAGAGGATGCGGATACTGGCTGCTCAGCAGAGGAGGCGGAGACAGGAGAGGATATTCATAGTCAGGCTAACCTTGTTTGAGAAGACAGAGGAGGAGATATATGATCAGTACAGACTGAGAAGCACTGTCATCCTAGACCTCATAGACATCTTGAAGCCACAATTGGAAATCAGAACCCTGCGCAGCAATGCAATCCCCACACATGTGCAGGTGTTATGCACCCTACACTTATTGGCCATTGGCAGCTACCAAGATGTCTTTGCAGCGATTGGAAGTGTGTTGCAGAGTACGCTTTTACATTTCTTTCACAATGTCCTAGTTGCCATGCTACATCAAATACATCAACACATCTACCTGCCCAGGGATGATGTGGAACTGGAAAATACAAAACTGCAATTTTACAGAATAGCAAGGTTTCCACAGGTCATAGGGTGCATAGATGGGACCCATGTGACCATATGTCCCCCATCCCGCATAGAATACATATTCCGCAATAGGAAAAGCACACATTCCCTCAACATCCAAGTTGTCTGTGATGCAAACAACATCATCGCAGACACTGTGGCCAAATATCCTGGGAGCACCCATGACTCATACATCTTTAGACACAGTGGCATATACCACAAATTAGAAAGAGGTGACTTTGATGAAGGATACCTACTAAGTACTCATATGTCATGTCAACACTGAAATGTATTTGCACTTTCATGTCTGTCTGCATGTTGCCTCACCATCAAATTTTCATTACCAGGTGACTGCGCGTATGCCCTGTGGCCATGGATACTCACACCATACCTGTTGGCAAACAACCCAAATGCGAGGCGGTACAACATAGCACATAGACGCACCAGGTCTGTGATTGAGCGCACTTATGGCACCCTAGAATCGCACGTCAGGTGCCTTCACAAGAGTGGCAGAGCCCTGCAGTATGCACCTGAGACAGTCTGCAAAATAGTGGCAACATGTGCCATGCTCCACAACATAGCCTGCAGGGGTAGCTTACCCATGGATGTGTGTGACTCAGATTCAGAGGAGGATGACCCAGGACCACCTGCCCAACAGCAAAGGGATGGGAGCTCTGCAGCAGAGGGGAGGAGGCAGAGGGACAGAAAGCCAACAATTATTTTTCAAGGTACATCCAAACTAACGACACACCACCCTCTACAAAAGACAGAACAAAATGTGAATTTAGCTTT
Source organism: Calotriton arnoldi (assembly GCA_963921515.1). Classification (NCBI taxonomy): domain Eukaryota; kingdom Metazoa; phylum Chordata; class Amphibia; order Caudata; family Salamandridae; genus Calotriton; species Calotriton arnoldi. The sequence goes on from CAWUFW010008274.1 coordinate 795,029, forward strand.
AATGCGCAAGCTTGCACAAACAAAACCTGTCCATATACAAATGCATAAACAAACAAATGCAGCAGTGTATTGTGGTTACAGCACTACAAATGCAAACAATGCTATGGGCCCATGACCGTGCAGTTACTGTCCACAAGTCACTTTCTGCCTTTATGTCTAGCCTGGGTAGAGCTTGCACCTGGTACACCTGCATGGTGGCTGCTGCTTCTCTGCAGCATTGGTGTGTCTGCTGCAGACATGCTACTGTGGCTTGAGACCTCACTATCTGCTCCCTCAGTTGCACCCCCACTGGCACACATGTGAGTTTGCAGTGTCTCCACTACTGCTGTAATTTGTTGCAGGCCGCGTGCCACATCACCACTGTAGTGGCCCATCTCCACCTGGAGCCCCAGGGTGTGCTTTGTGTGATGGCTAGTTTCTTGCGCTAACCTCACAATTGCCCTGGTCAAAATGTCCATCCTGTGTCCCCTGCTGCTCTCCATGCGTCTTTGCTGCCCCCTCTCCTCAGCCAGTTCCTTACACAGATCCCCAATTGCACCTGTGAGGGCATAAAATTTCTCCTCCATGCGGCACTGGTTATCAGCCGTTTGCTGAGTTATGTCCCTGAATCCCTGGCTCAGCTTCAGGTTCATCAGCATTACTTGTTTTTATTGCAGGCGCTGAATTCTGAGCATTGCTTGTTCCAGGACGCCAAACACCACCTGATTGGATGCCCCAGCAGGTGGCTGGGTGTTCAGACTGGCTTGCATCTGCCTTCCAGACTGCTGGGTCAGACAGACCAGCCGGACTCTGGTGGCAGGAGTGCATTGTGCTCGTGCTGTGTGTCGTGATGCTGTTGTCATACTGGCTGGAGCCTGTGTTGAGGTCGATGCACCACTGTCTTGGACTTCGGGACAAATTGGACCACTTGATGTTCCCTCATCCTGCCCTTCCTCCATCTGGGCCTGCTCCTGGCTTCCCTCAGTGTCATCTGCGCTGTGCTCTCCTCCCAGAGATGTGTCTGTGTGGCAAAAGATGTAAGGAGACAATAAATTATGTGAGTCACTAGCTCAGTGGTGTTGCAATGTTTTTCAGCCTCTGTATTTCCGTGACTACACTGTGTGTGTCAGTGACTACGTTTCCCATATTGCACCACTTGGGTTTTTTGGGTGTGGCAATGGACTTTTGTGTGTGGATGATTGGCATGCATGTGCAGAGCAGGCTTAAGTGGTGGAGTCAACACATCTTACACATTTCACACTTACCAGGGTTTTTTGTTGGCTGTGATGTGTCAAGGGTCCCAAAACCAACAACTGCCTCCCTCTCCAGGGTAATTTCCATCATGGCCTCTGCTTCAGGTGGTTCAGATGCAGTAGATGGTCCTTCTTCTGTCCCTTGGACTTCTTGCAGTCGTGCTGCCACCCTCTCCTTCGCCCTGGAGCGCAGATCGTACCATCTTTTTTTTATGTCACCCAGGGACCTGTGTGCCACACCCAGGGCATTGATGCACTGCTGCATTTCCCTCCAGATCTTGCGATGCCCACCCAAACAGCTGCTCATGGTTGTTGCAGCATTCCTCTATTATGATGTCTATCTCTTTTTCTGAGAATTTCAGCTTCCTCAGATGCTCCTTTTCAGCCTTGTCACTGCCCTTGCTGTTCATGTTTGTCAGGGAACCTGCCTGCAATGTTGAGCTATGCTGCTGCACCTGACCATGTGCTTGCTATTCTGCCCAGGAATCTCCAGGGACACCACTTCCTGATTTGGGGTCCTTCAGCTCTCCCAGGAAGTGTTTTTGCCTTTTTTTCTCGTGTTTGCAATTTGCGTGTGCTAATTGGGCTTGTTTTGGGCGCTCTCGCTATTTGGGCACGCTATAGGTCCTTTTTAACCGGGGCACCTATTTGCGAGTGCGTACCAACTCGCAAATACTGGTACGCTAAATTGCGATGCGAGTCATTAGCGACTCGCAATCGTGACACCTTTTTGGTACATAGGAATCGTTTTGGGAGTCGCAAATTGTGAGCTGCAAATGGTCACAATTTGTGACTTGCAATTTTGGATGGTCGTACCTCTGGCCCAGGGAGCACTCCGATAGTTTCTGATGTACACTCAATTCAATTTAATTCAAAAATACTTTATTCGATTAATACAAAATTAATCATAAAAGTTCAGAAATACATCACAGTTAAAAACACTAAAAGCAGACAATTCATATCAGCAAGTGATCATTTTCCTAGTTCTCAGAGACGCACATAAAAAGGAAGTGACACTAAGACAGGTTAGAGGGTCAGGCAACATTCGTAAAAAGTAGAAGGCCGGGCGACATTGTCTAAAATTAAGCTTACATAAAAGAGGGATTAAAAACCTTTTCCGATGATTACAATAAAAGTTACAAAAGAAGAAAATGTGCAAATCAGTTTGATGCGAGAAATCATCACAAGGGCAATAAGGAAGATCATTACTAGAATAAATACCATCAGGGTGGCCCAACATACACAGGATATAATTAAGGCGAAATCTTAACAGAATGAATCTGTGCCGAGGGATTGTTACAAACTTCAGGTAGGAGGATAACCCGTCATCCTGCAGTGGGCCCTCCATGTATTCTCTTATAGTTGGTTTATTATGGTTTGCATTCATTCTCGCATCATTAGCAAAGGCAATAAAACAGGCTTTTAAAACTTTTTTCGAGACAGATACACAGTTACCTGGTAATTCAAATAGGCTCCCTAGATCTAGAGTATGTAGAGTATTTTTCACGTACTTCAACCATTTAATGTTCTCTGTATGTTCTAAAACAGGGTGTTCTTTAAAAATGTCACAATCCCACCCCTCGCCCTTCCGGCAGATGAGGGAATTGCAGGGGTACAGTTTGACCTTTAGCCATCTATATTAACAGGACCCACTGCCCAGGTCTTTAGCAGACATACTAGATCAAAACTGGAGATATATTCTATCCAATCTGAATCCATCAGTTTCTGCCCCAGGCCTGCAATGTTCCATGTGATGGCTGTAAACGTATCCATGTCCTTTGAAGGAGGAACTTCCTCAGCTTGGCTCTCCGTACTGCAAGTGAGATTGAGTCTCCGCTCTGGGAAAAGGAAAATCATGAGCCCTATTACCGTCTGTTCCTTGCTGATTCATCAATGGTTTATAAAAGGAGCCGAAAGGTAGTGCAAATATTTGTATAGTTGCTGAAGGGTTATTGGGTAATAGTTGTAGTAGCTTTTTAGCCATAACCGGTGATTTCAAGGTAACTACCACGCAGTCCCCTTGAATAGACTCAATACTACAGCCATTAGTAGTATATGCTGATCAAGGTTTGTGATCTTAAGTAAACAAGCATTAAAAATGCAATAGGTCTCGCCTTTGATTAAGTTAAAGCAATTTGCTTTGCTAATGGTATTGTATAGCAAAGCAAATGGCTTTAACTTAATGAAAGGCGAGACCTATTGCATTTTTAACCAGCACCATGATATTATAGATGCTATAGAAATAACAGCTCCTGCACATCGTTCGGTTGAGTTTGCATAACCAAGGCACACCGACATCCATACGTTCCTGCCCCGGGTCCCCCGAGTATTTGCGCTCCCGATTACATGCCGCCTTTTTTGTGGTCTGACTCAAGTCTCGGTGGCACTGCAGAGCCCTTCCTGCTTCCACTCCGCCTGGTTTTGGGAGTTTGCTCCAAAGGGCCCCGTGGAAGCCCCCCATCCCCACAGGCATGCACATCCTGCCACATCGGACACTCTCCCTGATTATGGTCTACAGGATTATCGATCAACCAATTTAATATCTCCGCCCACTCCACTCCATAAAGGCGTCTTAATACTTTTAATTGTAAAGTACCGGCACTTCTCAGAAACAAGCAGGTACTCTGGTACAGAGTACCTGCACTTCTATTTTTTCATTTCAAGCACTGATAATCGAAGTTTTTCCGCGAGGGCCAATAGGAGGCCCAGGGTTGGGATCTGTGAGACATTTCCCCGTTTGATCTTGGGCACAACGCTCAGCAGGGAATGGGGTGTCATTAGCTGTGAGAGGTATTTCCGTTGCCTGTTTGAGCCCAGTCACCTCCTCTTCCCAGGATCCCACCAATGGGTCCAGCCCATGTGCCTCGTCGCATTCGGGGCAGGGCGAGGGTATAGATGCTATAGTTAATGGAGGCAGCCATCTTGAACCATATTCTATGTCTGGAAGTTTATCGCTAAAGGATGCGTTACTATAGAAATATGTTAGCAGGCCTCTTGGCGTTGTCTTTGCGTGACGTGTCATAAAACAACTTTTAAAAACAGTGCAAACAACACATCCTCGCGATGTAGCTGTATATTTGTGGTTAGAGCCGCAGAGAAGGTGTGGTTTTCATGCTTGTTTTCTACTTTGGAAGTGGGTAAAGAGCACGCGAGGGGGAAGTTTGCAAATGTAATTCTTTTAAATGGAAGGCGGTATTTTGGGGTAAAAGCGTGTGCCTTTCAGGCCTTGTAAAGAATGGAGCGCAGGGCATGTACCGTGCCTGGCTGACTGCCGCTGCAGCCTGCCTGCTTCGGGAACAATGGAGCTGTGTCATTAATAGATGTGCAGGGCGGACCTTAGACTGCATTAAATGGCTGCGTGGGGACTGAGGAGACAGCAGAGAAAATCGTATTACTCGGTCTCCATGGCAACCGCTCACCACAGCAGTCTTCTTATTTTGCTGAGTTGATCACATCCTGTAACACTGATCATTACCCTGCCTTTTAAAGAAGAAAATGCACAGCGAAAAAAAAAGAGCAGGCAGGCTGGCAGCGACCTGAGAAAGAAGGATGGGAGGAGTGAAGAGAAGACAAGCTGTCGCCAGTGTGAAAAATATAGTGCGTCTGTCTCACGTCGCGAGTAAAGCATACAGTCCCTGCTTGCACATCTTCTGTCCGTCTGCGTGCACATCTGGAATCCGTATTGATTCCAAAAGGCCCTTGCATGGCGAGTGCAGCGCATGCGCGCTGCTAACGCCAGGCGAGACCTAAAAATGGAAGTACATATGGTAGTACATATTACAAAGGTACAGGGATGTTTTTCAAATTGCAGAGACCAAATTACAGTACCCACAGGTCAAACTATTCTTTTTACTCTCAGTGTCAAAAGTCTACATATATCCAAAGTCCAGAGTGAGGGAGTTGAAGTGGTTGAGTCAATACAATTACAACAAACATAACCAGTATGTCTGGCTTTAAATATCCAACCCTAGAGCTATTGTCTTTGTTAACACTTGTGGAGATGCAAGTGATAAGCTTAGAGTGGTTTTACCCATACTTCATTATTAGTTTACTGTTCCAGCTCCAACTCATCAGCAATTATGGAATAGTAAACCAGTGATAAAATATGGAAAAACAATTTAAAGATGGCTACCTATGAGTTCACACATACATGCAGTCAGTTTTGTATGTTTTTGTTGTATGTTCTCAATTACTGTACCAAGATAGCTGATGCGTTTAGATTAAGTGATTTGCCCAGAATCACAGGATGCTGAGCTATTTGACCACATCTCATCCCCTAGGAGGAGTAAGAGTGAGTACAAGTTTGAGTGAGTACAAGTGAACACTGGGAATAGGCATGTTTGTGTGTGTGTGTGACATAATTAAATATGTTAATGAACGCTAAGTGTTGAATGAAATGCTTCAAAATCTATGAAGGTGGTGAAAGGTGTGAGAATAATTGTGTGAATTAGTGTGCAATTTGTAGGCTATCTACAGATGCTAATATGTATTTTAAAGTGAAAGTGAGTGTGTGTGTGAGCATGCTTGAATTGTTGTGCGTGTGTTATCACACTTGGCAGCACCAGCCACAGCTCTAAATAAATAAACTCACAAAAGTTACCTAAACTCCTGGAAGATTGCCAGAAAATGGACTGCTCTAGCAGAGATACATCTCAGACAATGGTCTACGCTAATTATCATTCCCAATCAATGTGGCTGCACAAAGGCGTCCCTGGCAGATGCCAGGCTCCTCCCTGCCCGAATGACAAATGCTTTGATTGCATTCCAATGGAGATGTGATTGAGGCATAGGACAATACTTAGGCGTAAAGCACTGTACTAAATGTATATTAAAAGATAAGAAGAGATTGGTCAGTGAGGAAGCCACAACCTCACAATTGACACAGGATGGGAAAAGAGCCTAAGGTGCTGATCCTGGCTGCCTTTTGGAACAGAACTTGATGTACAAACACATAGTTGAAACAAGCATTTGAAATGCAATAGGTCTTGCATTTGTGCGAGTTTAAGCTATTAGCATTGCAAATGACAATGCCTTTTATTTGTTTAAAGAACCAAAACATAAATAAAAGACATTGGGGGATATTCACAAGAACGTGCGCTAAACATCTCCAAAAAATGTTAACGCAACTTTACACATCGCAGTCTATCGCGGGAAAATAACCCCGTGTTAACCTGGAATTCACAACACGGCGGTACCATGCGATAGTCTTCTGAAAACGCGGCCAATGTCCGCAATACAACCACCGCAACGGTGATAAAAACACAAACCCCAACGCGTAAAAAGACGCGATGGCCCCAAACGCGACAAGAAAACAGTGATAACCGGCAAGAGGCCAGCAATACCCACGCGTAATGTGGGAAAAAGCACAAGAACAGCCCACGGAAAATGCCACCAAAAAGGAAATGAACTGCGGAGTACCACGGATGCACCCTGACCGACTGCAGAGGACAACATGAACCCCACAATCCCCACAATCCCCACGGAGGAACACCCAGGAATCCAGGGCACGTGGAAGGGCAATGAGAAGAGGAAGAGGAAGACGGGCTACAGGCTGCATGAAAACACGATCATCGGCACGGATGAGATAGAACACCACCACCAACTGCACGTCACCTCCAACGTGTCATTGGCAACAAAGAGGCAAAGATGGCACACCACCTCGGACCATGTGAATGCCGTAGCAGCGCCGAGGAGGACAATGGAAGAGGACAAGAGGCGCTGGATTGATGTGAATGGCAAAACCAAGCAGAAACACGCTGCCAACACGAAAGCAGCAACGCACTTCGGAGGAGGGGGGCCAGCAGGATACCAGGAGCTGAATGACATGGGGAAGATGGTGGCCACAGCCATCAGTCTGGAGACGGTGACAGGAGTTGGGGATCCGGACACTGCCCAACATGACCCGACACCACAGCAACAGGGCGCGTACCAACCAGGGAGTGGGGGGAAGGGGGGAACTGGGCACAATGGCACACATGCACAATTAAGCAGAGCACACTGCACTCCCACAATGACTCAGGATCATGTCCCTGATCCCACGGGAACACATCAGCACACACACAAACACCAAGTAGTCGCACGTACACCATGTGCCCAAAGGGGCATCCACCCAACACATCAACAATCACACAACCAACACATGCACACGTGCGAAACACAGCAAACATGCATATACGTCAGCCACACTGACAATGCAAGAGACACCACATGACGAGTAGCATGGCTGCAGTCCAATCATCATGACAATGTACACGGCACGACACTGAGGTGGCAGAGTGCGGACCACAACCGGAAAGGAGCAGGTCACACTCGGACACAACGACCTGCACAAACAACCCCTGACGTCAACGACACATCTGCGGACAACCCATGCCCAAGAGTCACAACTCGACAAAGAGCACAAGTTACCCTAGTCTACAACATCTCAGCACTGTGGAAGCACAGAACTGAAAGGCACACCGCATGAAAGGGAGAAGTGGCAGCCATATCCGAGCCGCCGGAGCGCCTCACCCACCGTGCAGCATACGCACATAAGAATAAGTGCACCTCGACATTGACAACATCCTGGTACAAACAGCAACACCACCACAACAGAACACAGGACACAACTGGTGCTGCATATGTGCACAACATGGCCAATCACATCTGGCACAGCAGGAAACTGTGACATGACAATGTAGAAGTACAACCTGCAACCTGCAAATATTTATTATTCACACATGCCGTGCTTGTGGACATTTAGTACTACTACTGTCCCATGATTGCCAAGGACGGCCACAATGTGACGTGCTCAGGAGAAGAAATTGGCAATGAGGGTGTTCCTACGGGCTATTCCTGCCGCAGCTGCAGTGGCATGTGTGCCACCTGCCCCATCGTCCTCATCATCGTCAGGTACCTCTGGAACCGGGATCCATGGTGCATTGGTGCGTACACAGATGTTGTGCAACACACAACATGCAATGATCATCTTGCACACGATGTCTGGGCTGTACAGGAGCCTTCCACCTGTGACGTCCAGGCACCTGAAACGTGACTTCAACACGCCAAATGTGCATTCCACGATGCCCCTGGTGCGTATGTGGGCCGCATTGTACTGCCTCTGGGGGGGTGTTCGGTCTCGGAGGGGTGTCATCGACCAAGGGCAGAGTGCATATCCTTGATCACCTGTGACAGTGCAGAGAGATAAGAGTCAATACTTGGTTCGGCATGATGTGTTGGCAGGCCCACTAGTCCAGTGACGCCTGTGCTGGATGTGTGTGGGGTGTGTGTAGGCCAGCCCTCAGGGAGTAGCTGGTGCTGGCAACAACTTCAACAGTCATCAGGCACTCAGGAATGCAATGTACGAACAGCAAGGGAGCATGACTTGAGTTGCACAGAGTTAGTGGCCCCGGATGCACAGCGGCTGACACGGGCCTACCGCCATGGGACGCTGACTTGCAGGAGACTGGGGTAGGGTCATGAGGGCAGAGCAGGGTCTTGTATGTATCAAGGGTGGTTTTCGCGGAGTGTCCCGGGGGAGAGTGGGAGGTGTACCCCCAGGGCATGGTGCAGAGGGCACACACCAGCTGTGTCCGGCAACATGGCGGATATGAATGCCACAGACTCATGCCAAACACCAAGTCCGTACCTGCCAGTTGCTGATGACAACCCCCAGGCCACAGGCTCAGACACCAACAATGTTCGGCCGGAGGCTGACGGTGTCTCACAGCGTAAGTGGCACCACATCAGTCCTTGCGAGTGGTTGACCTCCTCCGTAACGGTGATCCGTGTTCCCACCGGACTGAAACGCATGTCTCTCACTCCTCTCCCTGCGTCCACTAGCATGAACTCTGCCATTAATGAATGAGGACTCAGTACTAGATGTGAGACATACTGGACTGCAGTGTAGGCCGGCTGCAGCGGTGGGGTATGTCAACGAATGTGGACTCCTGGGGGCCTGTGTCACGGAGGACAGCGATGGTCTGAGGAGGCTGCCAAGCTCGCAGGCATGGGTCTTGGAGCTAGCACCGGCACGTGGTGGGCCCTCTTTGACACACGACGGTGTCGGCAGGTGAGCAGTGCGGCCTTGGAGCGCTGGGGCAGGCAAGCCGGGTCTGGGTATCAGCGGCCTGGGGTGCAGCAGGCGCACAGGCTCACAGGCCCCGCTGCTCACGGCGTCGGCCTCGTGGCGGGCTGAGAGGCGCCGCCCTGGCAGTGACGTTGGCCATTCCGGGAGTGCACCACGCTCAGCACAACAGTGTTTTCATCCACTCCCCTGCGCAGGCCTGGCGTAAGCCAGGCCAACCCACTACGCTCACGCACACAGGTGTGGACGCAGCGAGCGACATTTCCGCAATCTACCCCACAGCCTGAGGTGACACGGTTGCGTCCACTGTTCACTACTCCCCAGACACCAGCAGTTAATGTCTGCATGGACATATCTGTGGTTTGCATACCCAGGTCTGTCCAGCACATTCACGCCACACTTGTCGTTGTGTACATTCCCATTCATGGGTCACTTGCGTCCTTCGCACATGCTTGCTTTCCGCCTCTCCACACGTTCAGCTGTTGTGTGGCTGTGGTGCCATGATATGGCTGGCTTGTGTACATGGGAAGCCCAGTATCCCAATGGAGTTGTGTTGTCGTGTCTGGTAGGTGGGCATGTTGATTGACATGTTGTATGTGGTTTGGTCACGTGTGCATTCCCACAGTTGTGCGTTATGTGATGGTGGGTTTGAGGTGTGTGGTGTGTTGATTTGGTACTTACCAACGAGCAGTCCAGTTCCATAGATGCCATCCTGGAAGCGCTGGTTGATGATGGGCTGTCGGAAGATGTAGGAATCGTGCACACTGCCTGAGTAGTTTGCGACGACATTGGTGAACATTCCCCAGTGGTCCACTATTGCCTGCACATTGATGGAATGCGTGTGCTTTCTGTTGCGGTAGATGTGTGCAGTGTCCGCAGGGGGCACAAGTGGGACATGTGTGCAGTCAATGGCCCCCAGCACGTGTGGGAAGCTAGCAATGGCGTAGAAGCCTTGCTTGGTCTCCAGCTGTTCCTGCGCAGTGTTGGGGAAGTAAAGGTACTGGGGTATGAAGCTGATGATGGCATCCAGGACAGGTGTGAGGAACTTTGATAGGGCTGGCTGTGAGACTCCTCCGACTCTGGCCGTTGTTGGTTGGAAGGTACCAGAGGCCAGCTTGTGCAGCACCGATAGCAGCTTTGTCTGGGGCCAATGTGGGTCATGATGCGGAGGATGGTTGTCCTCTTGAGCCTGTAGTGGGCAATGACTTCCTCGAGCGTTAGGTCTGTGAGACTAGTGCGTTTTCGGTAGGTCCGCTGTCTCACTCTGCGCTGCCTCTGTGGAGGTCCGGGGGGGGGTGCCGGTCCCGGTCCTGGGGGTGGTGGCAGTCCTGGCGGTGGTGGCGGTGGGTGTTGTCGCCCTGTTGGGGCCCCAAGCTGCATGATGAGTAGCTCCATGGCGTCGGTTGTTGTTCTGGTGTGGCTGTGTGCGGAGCTCCGTTGCCTACTGCAGGAAGTCGTCCTGCTTATCACCAGCAAGAGGCAGGTGTTAAATAGCTGCTGCTACCGCGGCTTATTGCGTGGTTTTGGTTCGCATCGCAGATCTGGCAGTTTGTTGTGAATGTGGTGTAGTGGTGTTTTTGCACGGGAACGCTTACTCTGCATCTCATTAGGGTTAGTTGGTGGTGTCACCCGTGGAGGTAAATTTTGCGGCAGTTATCGCGGGAATACTTGCGTTGTCTGCAGTTTGCACCCGCTTGTGAATGGGGCGTTAAATCTATCTCCACTTTTGTTGCGTTAAGGTGGCGATAACTCGGAGATAAGTCCTTGTGAATATCCCCCATTGTCATTTACAATGCCAATAGCTCAAACTCGTGTAAATGCGAGACCTATTGCATTGCAAATGCTTGTTATAGGTGCAACCGCTTCCAAAAAAAGTCACAAGGGACTCTGTTTTGGGCGTGCAATTAACTGATGCAACGTTGCAAGGTGTAACAAAAGTGGACGCTCTACGGAGATGAATCAACAAGCACATTTTAAGGTGTGTGACACTGAACTAATTTCACACACTTCATTACCGAAACATTATATTCAATCTAAAAGTCGAGGTTGGACATGTGCGGTGAAGGAGGTTCTCTCCCTGCGCATGTCAATCTGGCCAAGTGATGATTTCGGCGAAGTGCTATAATTTTGCAGACTGCCCTGGTGGGCACCATGAAATACTGATCACACCGCTCCCAGTTAGCCAATAACTTTGTAGGGGCCTGGTTAAGTAAACAGCTTCGGGAAAAAGGCTTGATCAGATGAAACTGCACAGCATCTGCCAATCTAAGTGCTAAACGGGTCAGTAAAAGCCCACCCTCTGCACAAGGGGCGAGGAGCACCACTAACGCCTGGTGGCCTTTTACAGCTGCACATGCGCTGCTCTCAACTCGGACATATGATAGTGAGATACTGCCTACAACTCACCAGGAAGAAACAACAAGATTGGCATACGATAGTCTGAGTTTGTCTACAACCCATAGGAAGAAACAATGAGATTATCAATCCAAGAGCCCTCACCACGCGAGCCTCTCCAGACCTCTACTGCCAAGAGCTCACCTGTGGTAAGCTTGGCTGACACCTCTCCAAAGGGTGAGCGCTGCTGCACGTGGAGGTACTTCTGCGGAGAGGCCACGGAGGATGAGGGGGTACTGGGCGCGGAGAGAGGGGCGCAGCGCCTGTGCTTAGGGGAACCCGGGCTGTGTAGAAGGTCAAAGTACAGAGTCCGCTTGAGGGTCACTCCGCAGGCCATGCCCTGGCCGCGCACTGCCTGCGGGGGGCTCCGCGGCTCCTTTCTGCCACCAGGGGCTGTTCCGGCGCTGCTCTGTAGGGTGTGCGAGGGTCAGGCGAGCGCCGGTCTGTGTTACTCTGCCGCCTGGTGCTGCTCCTGGGCCTCAGCCACCTCCTCTGTGATCCTCTGCAGCAGCGCCAGTAACAACATGGTGTCAACAACAACTCCAGCGCTCATTCAAAACGCCGGCACACACAGCTGGGATGGTGGCGACATCAACACGGCGGTGGAAAGACTTTTTCGTCGTGCCTGAAGTAGGAGACACTCAATAAAGGAAATAGTGCTTACAACACTAAATAAAACATACCATGTAACAACCTCAGTAAAGGGCCCAGTAGCCATGGGAGGTTAGAAATGAAGACAAGGCGGTACTAAGGAGGGACTAACAAGCCTATTAAGGAATCAGAAGCCAGCATTTACGAAGGACAAGCCAATAAAAAATATGGGCGGAGAGTGGGCAGGACTTCTCTTCCATACTCTACTACAGCAGATCGCCAGAGCAGAGCATGCGCGCTGGCTCATGCTCGACCTAAAAAGGTGCTCTGTATTTCTTTAGTGGCAACAATACATTTGCTTAAATAACACTGACTGTAGAAGATATGTACAGTTAGGAAGCTAAGGCCTGACATCAGTACTGACTGACTGGAATGTGACAGGGAAAAAATCACCCCAGGCTGGGCTTCCGATACTGTGTTTTTTCTACATGTGTAAAGAATAAAATGTTCAGCTGCTGGCTTTACCATTGCACGGTCACTTGCACACCACCTTCAGCCAACATTCAAACCTCACTAAAGTCTCTTAAAGACTCACAGTTCAATAAAGTCATTTAGAGGGTGGTGTGCAGTAGACGATGCTGACCTTTGCTGACACAGAAGTGGGCTGCTTTTTAGGCAGATGTGCACATAACAATATATTGGAGCCAGTAAATTATGAAACCTACAATTACTGAATTTTATTACACATCACCCCTATTTTATACTGCGGAGTTAATATTTCCTAGTTAACAGGCACAGGAATATGGCCAATGTGGCCTGTGCTTGCATTAACATTTTCATGTATCATTTTGAGAGTGTGAAATATCAGCGAATATTAAACTTACAAGGAAATTGATGAACTAGCTATGCTATCTAGATAACCGTTTTAGCAAATTTAGTTTACATTGAGTGTGGGGGCTCCCAATGTATATTTCTTGGAAGTGAAAGTAAAGTATTAAACTAAAAAAGTATTTCAAACAGAATATCTACTAATCAGAAAACATTTTTGAAACTGGAGAGATGTACAATATATAATTTTCCAATCACACAAATGTTGTGATTAAAATGCATAAACTAGAATTTCAAAGAATTTGGAAAACATCAAAGATGGATGATGCAGTAATTCAAAGATTATGAATGACGAATTATGAATAGAATGTCTATTAATTTCTAGGAAGTAGTTTGTAATGCACAAACAAATCAGGAGTTCATCATCGTTGTGAGCAATGTAAGACAGAGGCACAGGTGAATGTGTGTCTTGAGATTTAAGTTGACAACTACTTACCGAAAGTACTGTTCTGCTATTTTCTGCTTTTTATAACAAGGAAGCTTTAGACCTTCAACCTGACAAAGAAACAGAATGCTCCAAAATGCACTGATTGTTGAAGAAGGAGAAATATCATACAAGGGATGAATTGACCAAGTAATGCTGAAAACAACTGAGTGAATAACAAGACACTCTGGGCCTCATTATGTTGTCGGTCTGAGTTGCCTCCGACCGACATCTCTGCAGTTGCGGAACCGACCGACCTCCGGTCGGCGGTCCAGACACGGCAATTACGATGCAACCGCACATGGTGCGGTCGCAAACTCTCATTTCTCTATGGGAGCTTGTACGGCGGTCGGAAACCGGCTGCAGCACAAGCTCCCATAAAGAAATGGTAGTTTCTGCTATCCCTGCACTGTGTGGCAGGCACCTCATTGTGCCTGCCACACGGTGCAGGGATTTACAGGGGGGCAACATAGGTGCCCCCCAGGCCCACAACCAGAGGGCCAGGGGAGAAGGGGGTCCCCAAAGTCGCTCTCCGACAGCATTTCCATGTCAGAAAGGGCGAAATGGAAAGGCTGTCGGAAACCGACATCATAATCCCGATGGTGGAAACGCTGTACGTAAGGGATTATGAGGAGGTTTCCTACTGTCCCACGGGCTCCTTGAGCCTGTCGGAAGCCAGTTGGATTGACTGTCCAGTGTACACTCTGACCACCGACAATGTATTTCGGCGGTCGGATTGTAAACCTACCGACATTGTAATAGGCCCCTAAGAATTTTTATATCAATTTTAATATGACTTTCTTTATTTTAGAAATAGATATAATCAAAGAGGGGATTTGCATCTAGAGGTGCTGTGAGAGGTCAGGTGGCATCTCCTGTATATATTTATAGATGGGATAACATAAGCAGGGGCCATGCATCTAACTTATAATATTCACCTTGAGGGCCATGAACAATTGGATAGTGCAGGCAATGGTAGTTCCCTATTATTGGTGCACAGGAGGACAGGCTGCAGCATGCTCACATCTGCACTCCAATCAGAGGAGCTAGGCATTCTCACCCATATTCCACAAGGCGCAGGCTGTTTTTCACCCAGTTCCTACTCATGGCCTAAGGTTCTTCCATGGGTAATGACACCACTAGCCCCTGCCTAGAATTGATTTACTGATCATCTACTCATCACCTTGCACGTGCTATCTGGATGTATGTTGCAGCAAACCTTACTGACAACCAGTAGCAGTCGGTGGTGGGAGTGCCGCCGGGCGCTGACGTGGGGCGGGGGAGGGGCAGGGTGGGGGGTAGTGAACTACGGATTACGGGCGATTACAGGTAAGTACACATATAAATAAATAAAACGAATTTCGTTTCTCGCGCTGCATCGCCAAATGTGATGCAGTGCGAGAAACGAAATTCGTTTTATTTATTTACATGTGTACTTACCTGTAATCGCCCGTAATCCGTAGTTTACTACCCCTCACCCTGCCCTCCCCCGCCCCACGTCAGCACCCGGCGGCACTCCCACCACCGACCGCTACTGCTGACAACCTTTATCCAGTCTGGATGCAATCAAAACTTCCTTCTCGGACTAAAAAATACTATTCTTGGTGTCAATATCCCAGCATCTTGGATGGACCTAAATCTTTTTTAACCTCTCTTTTTGCATACCTCCTTGATACATCTTCTTGAGTCTTTGCAGAGAGCTGATATCAAATGTGCCACTTTGAAAACAATATTCTACATGATTATTTGGGACACAATATAGACTTGACTCTACTTATTTGGGGAAACAGCGTTTACAACGCTGTCTCCACAACGCAGTTCCTTTACAACGCGGTCGTTACAACGACCGCGTTGTTACTATATGTACCATTACATCGCAAGTCGTTTCAACGACTTGCTGTAGGGGGCGCGCTGGTGTTGAATCCAACACCTTCCCTGCTGTTGCACAAACTGGAGTAGGAATAGTAAATAATACTATTCCTAAGTCCAGCGCGCCCCCTACAGCAAGTCGTTGAAACGACTTGCGATGTAATGGTTCACGTGGAAACAATACGGTTGTTGTAACGACCGCATTGTAATGGAATGCGTTGTTCAGGCATTCGTTTTAAAGAGTCATATTCACTTATTTGTCTGTATTAGGACAGAAAGGTTTATTTTTGCATAAATCTACTTATGTTTCTGGTTTAAAGGTGCTTGAAAGGGCCTCCAGGAAGACCAGGGCCGGACTAGCCGTAGTGGGCACTGGGCGTTTCCCCGGTGGGCCGCCAGGGTGGGGGCCGGTTTTGGGCCCCTGGGGGGCCGTTTTTGTTACAGGGCCGTTTTTGCAGCATAGCTGCAATATCGGCCCCTGTAACAAAATCGGCCGAAATCGGCCCTGGCAAAGTGCTCGGCAGCACCCCGAACCCCCGGGGGTGGCCAGCCGAGCACTTTGCCAGGGCCGGTTTTGGTTCCCAGTCCGGCCCTGAGGAAGACACCAGAGATTCATTCATGATAGATGTTGGTGCTGATACAAGAGGAGAAGGAAAGACACTCTTCCTCACTTCCAAATTGTTGCAACCGTTGGTCATCCACCAGTATCAATCAAGATACTATCAAGATGGTATGGGCCCATCAGGACAACCCACAATATGCAGGTAAATGTTCCATCTGAAATACAAATAGAAATTATCCAAATATCGAAAGCTCCATTCATTTAGCTCATGTGCTTGCAATTGCCGTTTAGAGGTGCACAAGAGGTTCTTTTAGGAGTACTGTCAGGTCACAGCTATAACCTTAATAATTATAATATACTCTACTATTAGAGAAGAGAAGAAATGAAGAGCTTGGAAATGCAATATGGCAGAAGAGGGTAAGGTTAGAACAGTGAGATTACTTCTAAGACTTGACAGGCAATCAGTCTGTGCACACTGCATTACTAGCACATGGGTCTCTGCACATATGGGCACTCTGCTTTGTAAATTAGCCATTCGATATTTGATCTAATACGCTGATAATATGCACGCTGAATATTTGCCCTAGCTGTGGAGTATTTCCCCAAAACATAGAGGCATTTGGGTGCATGCATTTGTTTATAGGATGTGGGAGTTGGTTTTATATGCATTGGGGAAAGTATGCTATCCCATATCTGGATCTATCCAAGCTGGGCATGCAGTCTGTTATTGATCTGGTTTTTCTGCTGCCATGTGGGCCTTCCATGCATATGTGGTCTCTCTTGCACTTTTGGCCATTTAGTGTAGTGTGTTATGGCATGTGAATACTGGGCAAAGGATCCTATTTGTTGTGAGAAAGATGTTGTCATAAATAACTGAATATCATCCGTGCATACGTGCTATGACATGAAAGAATGTTTGTCTATAAGGAGAAAAGGGTTCTGTAAAAGGACTGCTTCATAGCTAATTCCACAAAGATGATTTGGGCCTTCATAGGACTTAATCCCACACCAATTATTATTATCTCTGCTATAAAATGTACAGTGAACAGTGCACAAATTTACCATCAAATGTGCCTTCAGTCACACTCTCCAAACATATAATATGTCCCTAAATACCATTATTACAACTTCATGAGCTGTCCTAAACAATCAATCAATTGTATTTTTTGAAAGGAGAAAAGACAGAAGACACACACATATACCCAAAGTGTTCTCACTGCGTATCATTCTAAAGTCCATAATAGAAAAAAACACATATATGGCATTTTGATTGATTTGCTTGGCTTTGTATGTTCTCAATGAACATTGCTAGCCATTTTCTGTACTAAAAACAAAAGGTAAATTTTCATATTTTAGAGTGGCATTATGGGTACACACTTTAGTCGTTACATATATTAATTTAGGATGCCAATGCAAAGAAACCTACCCTTAATGGTACCGTTTGTATTTGGTGAAGTCATTCATCATCCACACTTCGGGGCAGATTTACAAGCCCCTTGC
Organism: Calotriton arnoldi; assembly: GCA_963921515.1. NCBI lineage: Eukaryota > Metazoa > Chordata > Amphibia > Caudata > Salamandridae > Calotriton > Calotriton arnoldi. The sequence continues at coordinate 812,554 of CAWUFW010008274.1, forward strand.
GCCACTTTTGCGTCACTTTTCCCATGGTAAAAATGACGCAAAAGTGGCGCAAGGGGCTTGTAAATAAGCCCCTTCATTTTTAGGTAATGTTCGAGGGAGCCAGAGAGCTGGTGAAGAAGATGGTCGCCTGTTAATTGAGCTTCGGCAGCCCGAACATTTCTACCCTCCTCTCGCCTCTCCATGTCCCTTTTTGGGGAACTCCTGCTGCTGTGGGGAGCTTGTTCTATCCGTTGGGTGTGATGGTGGGCCCCGCTGAGTGAGCTGCAATGGCCCCTTCCCAAATTACTTATGCTCCGGGGCCACCCCGTGTTGCAGCCTGCTTCCTCTTCCGGGTGCAGTCCGGACTTGCCTGCAGTCTCCCGGCGCTCTAGGGGCCTTCCTTATCTGCAGCATCTCCGGCCTTTAGCGGTTGCCTTCCTTGGCTGTCCTTGACCCCCGCTCTGCTCGCCCTTGTCAGCGCGGGGACTGGGACCTGTAAGGAATGATCGCTGCAGTCGTGCGGCCGGTCTTCTTGTTGGTGCTTGCCAGGTGTGCCAACTGCGGCCTTGCAGCGGTTGCCGCTTCACACTCAGCTTGGCTTCTCAGGATGAGCAGGCCGAGGGCTGTCGGCCATCACTCGAGGCATTAAGTGCTCCATTCTTTTTCCAGCTAGTCTCCGTCTCAAAAACAGAGGTAAAACTCATTTTTCCTACAACCTGTGTCTGCCTTAGAATTCATTCATTGAGCACCATATTCCTGCCAGCAGAGGTAGATCCTCTGATTCCTCCAACCCCTCAGCATCTCTTGACGGGAGCGGTGTGGCACCTCTACTCTCAGTGACAATGACTAAATGCGGCTGCCCGCGGCCCACGCAGGGGGCCACCCTAAAAGGGCGGCCCTTTAGTGCCATTTGGGCACTAACCCACCCCCTCTAATGCCGGGACTCAGGGAGGAGTCCCCCTTGCCTTAGGCGCGCTAGGCGCGTCACTTCCGGCGCGCCGAGGAGGTGGGGAAGGTATTTATGCCTCCCCCGGCCATCCTGGCGTCCTCCTTGCGCCGGACACGCCGTCTGGACACACTGTCGTCGTCTTTTGCACCGGACATGCCGTCTTCTGGGTCGCGCCGTCCGGACGTGTCGTGCGGGTTCGGAGCCACTCTCAACTTAGTTGGCGGTAAGCTTGGCCCCATGCACCATTGTCCCCATGCGGGACACCCTCCCCCCCCCCCGGCCACATTCCAGCCGGCTGCTTCACCCGGACACAGGGAGTTGGTCACACTTCAACTCGCTGGCATCCCGTTGGGGGAGGGGGGGCCTTCTGGTCCTGGGTTGGGCCTGCCTTTGCCCTCAGCTGCAGGGTGGCTCACCCGGCGGCCGCATAGAGCAAAACGGCCTTGGATATTAAGTTGGGGCCTGCCTTTTGGCCGATGTGGCTGTGGGATTACCTCGGCTTGGCACGGTAGGGCGTTGAACGGCCGCTGCTGCCTGCCCTTGGATCGCCTGTAAGATAACCCACCATATTGCATACTTTTGTATGGAATAAACCTGCAGCAATATTTTCCCAAACAAAAGTTGTGTTGTGTATTTATCTATTCATGCATGCTCTGTTGTTGTGTGGGTGGGGTGTGTTGCCAATAATGGCACTATGTGTGTTGCTTTGAGCTGTCTTATCTGTTGTTTGTCACATCCACAATTGTTCACCCATGGCCTCCTTTTCTGTTGCTGATCTTCATTTCGGGCTTTGTGATCTCTGGCCCTTCCTTCCCTGTGCTTTCGATGCACCACCCATGCTGGCTGACTGACAGCCTACACGAGGCCCTGACTGAGTTCACTGGCTGATTACATGTACACATAGTTGTACATCCAACGAGAAGATCATCAAAAGTTATGCTAATGTCTATCCAGCCAATTTGCTCGGGGCATGGCCATGCTCTCCAGGCACCCCCTCTGCGTGGAGCACACCTTTCGCCCTTGGGTTTGGTGTCCCTTAATTTGGTCCTTCCCCTTTCATTTTTCTTTTTCTTTCTCACCTCTTGTTTTATAGCAATGCATGGGTTTTTCGTCGGAGTTTGGGGTCAGCAGGGGTGGGGGTTGTTTCTTGTTTCTGTTTGTTATTGGTGTTTATTATTTGTTCACACAGAGACTCATACACTCATAACCACATGATTTAAGCTTCATTTGGTACATTTGTCTTTTGGGGGTGCAGTCTGTGCACCTCAAGTCAGGCCGCTACTCTCTTTTTCCCTCAATGCTTAATTTCCTGACGTGGAATGTGCGGGGTATAAATTGCCATGCAAGGCCAGCCAGGCATACCTATAAATATTGATATTGCCCTGATTCAGGAGACCCACTGCTCCCCTCTTGGCACCTCAGCATTTACCTCCTCTTGGGGCACCCATCATTACTTTTCTTCCTACTCCACTTACTCTAGGGGGTGATCACCTTCATTCGAAAGTCAGTTAATTTCTCCCTAACGGAACATATCATGGACTCAGTGGCCATGCTGATTGTAATTGCCAGTATACTGGACGGGAATCGTTTGTTCTTGGTCAACGTCTCTGGCCCAAATGTTGAGGACCCCAGGTTCATGACGAGATTATGCAGTTATGTTATGTTGTTATGTTATGTTAATGGCAATTTCTAAAGCGCACGTTCAACAAACGGTCTCTTGGCGCTGGGTTGCTAATACGGCCTTGATCCATGGTTATTGGTAAGCCTGTTTGAATAACCATGTCTTCAGAAGCTGTCTGAAACTGGTGCAGTTAGAAGTGGACCTAAGATCCAACGGCAGAGTATTGCAAACTCGAGGGGCAATGACGGAAAACCTGCGTCCTCCAGTCCACTGTTTTTTGCACGGAGGCACCACTAAATAATGTAGATGGCTAGATCTCAGATCTCTGGTAGGATGATACTTGCTGATCCGCGCTTTGACAAAGACTGGACAGTTCAGATACAAGGCCTTAAAGATCGTACAGCACACCTTGAACATTGTTCTCTGTGCGACTAGCAGCCAGTGAAGGTCCTTCGTCACTAATATATCAACCGAGCGACCTGGTTTTGGATTAACTGGAGCCTACGTAATAAGGCGCTTTGGGAAGACCCAAGTAAAGAGAATTGGCGTAGCCACCTCTAGACATGACTAGGGCTATTATTACTTGGGTCAGAGCCTCCCTGGTAAGAAATTTCCTTATCTTTTTTATGCGCCGCAGTTGGCAGAAACTTGCCGATGTCACAGCTCCTACCTGCTGCTTAAACAATAACTCCTCATCAATGATGACCCCAAGGCTTTTTACCATCTTTTTAGGAGAGGGAGGGGGACCCATCTCGCTGGGCCAGAGTGATGGAATCCAATGGTCCACCTTACTTTTTGTAATAACTATCTCAGTTTTGTCAGAGTTCAACTTCAACTGATTACTGTTCATCCAATCCCGGATGAACAGCATAGTGACCTGAAATTGTTGTCTAGACGTGGGGCTATCGTTGATCGCGAATAGTAATGGCATATCATCAGCATAGTTAAAGATGTTAATTTCCTTGTTCTTAAGGGAACTGACCATGGGACGGATATAGATATTAAAAAGGTGAGGAGAAAAAGAGGAACCTTGTGGTACCCTGCAGTTCAGTAGTACCTCAGATGACACAAAGGGGGGAGCCTAACTGATTGGGATCTTTCACTCAAAAAATAAATGATCCAGTTCAAAGCTGAATCTCGGAGCCCTGCGGCCCTGACCCGGTCAGCCAAAATGGTATGGTTGACCGTGTCAAAAGCCGCAGACAGGTCCAGTAGCACCAAGGCTTGAGTATTACTGTTGTCAGCTTCCTTCCGCATGTCATCAGCAACTGACATGATCACAGCCTCTGTGGAGTGCGCCGGCCTAAATCCTGCCTGGCTTGAGTATAAGAACCCTGATTCTTCAATAAAAGAGCAGAGATGGCGAGCTACATGCGCCTCAAGTGCTTTTGCCAAGTAAGGTAAGAGGGAGACCTGGCGAAAGTTTTTCATATCTGTGGGAGCAGATCCCACTTTCTTTAGTATAGGAACAATAATCACTCTCTTAAAAGCTCTGGGGACCAGCCCAGACTTGATGGACTGGTTAAGGAGTGACAGTCCCAAGTCGGCAAAGCAGGTACATACCTCTTTTAGGACCTTTGGTGGCCAAATATCACTTGGTGACCCTGATTTGACTTTGTCAGTAAATTGACCAGGTCCTCTTGCCATAATTGTGGGAAGCAAGAGATTGTGTGATTATTCCCAACACCTGATCGTGGATTATTGTGTAAGGGACCGGAAGGAATGCAATTTTTAATAGCCTCAATTTTGTTAACAAAGAAGGAGTGGAGCGAGTCACATAGATTTTGAGTAGAAGTGACTGCCAGGGTGAATCTGTCTGGGTTGGAGAGGTCTGAGACAATCTTAAATATCTCTTTGGATTTATTAGAGGCGTTCATGATTTTGCTTGTAAAAAAGTTCACTTTTGTCTGCCTTAAGAGAGATTTCTAAAATTTCAGATATTGAATATACTTAATTTTAAAATCTGGCAAGTACTTAGACCGCCATTTCCTCTCTGCTTGTCGGAGCTTTAGTTTTGCTAGTTTCAGCTCATCTGAGAACCATTTATTAGCCTTATGTGTTCTTGATGGTCTAGATCTATGGAGTGGAGCATGGTCATTACTGGCCTCCCTCAGCCAGCTCTTGATTTCATGCTCAAAAACCTCAATATCCTCCTTAGGTCCAGTAAGGGACCTTACTTAATGCCTGACAGAAGGCCGTGCGGTTGACCCAAGCCCAATTTCTTGCGATGCTGGGCGGTCCGGTGGGAGGGCTATTCCACTTAGGCAGGGACACTGAAAAGGAAATCAGATGGTGGTCAGGCCAACCACAAGGCGACATACTCAGCACCCTCACCGGGAGTCTGGTGGTCCACAGCTGATCCAAGATGTGTCCTTTAATGTGGGTTGGGAGAGTCACTAGCTGTTCCAAATTTAGATCACTCAGGGCCGCAGTAAGATCTATAGCTTGCTGCCCCCTTTTCTCCTCATTAGCCCAGTAGTTGAAGTCTCCTATGAGGATGACGTTGGCATTATCAATAATAAGAGGTGCGATCGATTCTGCCAGGGTCTGAGGGAATTCCTGCATGTAGTTAGGAGATCTCTATAACTGTACAGATGTAAGGGACAAAGTCGAAGACTCCAATCGGATGACTAAATTCTCCACCGAAGGTAAATCTAGAGAGATCAATTTAATAAATCAGTGATTTTTCTTAATAATGGCTGCAACGCCAACCCCCCCCCCACACTTTCTTCCCTGTGGTCCTGTTAGTTAACAAAATATAATACTGATCCGGAGTAGCCGAGAGTATATCCGGTGAGGACTCCTCTGTGAGCCATGTCTCGGTTAGTAGCAGTATGTCGGGTGATTGAGACTCCAGGAGTTGGAAAATGTAATCCTCATATCTTACTAAGGAGCGAGTATTCAGGTAAATCACCTGAGGATCTGATAGCTCTGCCTTATGAGTTATCAGGGTGGGACTCAGACTTATCTTAGTCTCTTGGTTATTAAGGTGGCTACTAAACTCGCTAGCCACTGCTTGGGGAGTTACCAAAATGCCTAAGTCTTTTAGTACCATATTATTAAGAGGGGAAATATTTTGCCTCCCTCGGTTACAGCTTAGCAGTTCTTTCCTGGAATAGATGATGAAGGGAGCAGAGTAACTGGCCCCTGGCCCCGGCCGGGCGTAGACGGGTGCAGACGGGCTTGCCTTTGGAGTGCCCTTCGGCACGCCGCCGGCGCGCCCGCTGCCTGCCGACGCACCATGCTTCCCATCAACTAGGCGTGGCAACAGCCCCTTCCACAGCCTTTGTCCAACCCGGTTGCTGATTGGTTTTCCCACTGACCAATAAGCTCTCAGCTAGTGCCCAAAAGCGAACTACGGACTGCCAAGCTGGGAAGATGGGTAAGCCCCGTTTCGCAGTGCAAACAGATTCAATTACAGTCACAGTGCTATTCCCCCCACCATAATTCCAACTAAAATCCAATTAAAACAGTTCCAGTATGTAAAAAAGTCAATCAGCATGTTCCAGGTACTGTGATTGGCCTACCGTTTGGGGGGTGACTTCAACCTCACCCTTTCCTCGGATCTAGACAGATCATCAGAAGTCGCCTGCCCTCCGTTGCAGCTTCATATCCTGGCGGATGCATGCAGGGAACTCCATCCTGATGCTGCCGAACATACTTTCCACTCTCCTGTACATGATACCCTATCTCGTCTTGACATGTGGTTGCTCTCAACAGCACTCATGCCTTGTGTGAGTAGAGTAGCCATTCTTTCTCACACCATTCAGATCACTCACCTGTGAAATTGTCTCTTTCTCAACATACCCCTGCACCGTGGTTTTATACGTGGCGGCTTCACGGTCATGAGTTACGGGATGCAGCCTCCTCTGGTGAGGTTGGCAATTCCATTGTTGAATACTTAGAGTTGGGGATAACGCTATGCTCTGGGAGGCCTTAAAACCTATATTTGGTGGGGTGGGGGGGTTGCATCTCCAAGAATGCTGGGGTCCTAAAATTGATCCACGCCTGTCTCTCATGGCTTGAGGCCCAGCATGAGCACATCGAATCTGACTATTCTGCCACTGAGGACAGGGCTGTCTTAACACAAGTGAACAAGACCCTTCTAGATTACTGAGAAGAGGCAGAGCGAGAGGTTCTGTACATAAGCCTTCGATGAGGGTGACAGAAGAGGTAGGACTTTTGCTTGAATTGCTGGGTGAGAGCATGGGTATATGGGAGTTGTTGCTATTAAATGCAGGGATGGTGGTAACCACATTGATCCCTTATCCATATTGTGTGAGTTTCAGTCATACTATGATCGTCTTTATGTATTGCTCAAATATGAATTTACCTTGAAAAAAATGAAAAGACAAGAGACGTTTGGCAAAACAGGAACTGTTGGTTTAATTAAACGCTTCAGCCGGGAGTACAGTTACAGAAGCAGGCCTGAGGACTGTCTGAAAGTAGAATCGATCTGAGCAAGGCTTTATACATTCCTTTGGGTCTCATAAAAGGCTTCATTTGATCCTTTTTTGGTAAAGAATGCAGGCATTGTCTTTGGAGTCATAAATAAGGCTCCTGATAACAAATGCAGGTGGGCCTCGACCTTGTGTGGACTCAATGGGGGCCAGTGGGTAACGTGTCCAGATGTCCAGCATGAGGGACGCATGATCACTGCATGTACTGTGTGTGCTGTGTCCTGATTGGCTATGTGTTCCTAACTTCATGTGGCATCTGACTTTATGGTGCTTTTGGGAATGTGCGCACCCCATGTGTGCTTTATTGGGGCCAATCTCCCTGGACCATTATGGTGTTGCTGCGCCTATCTATGGAATTGATCTGAGTTTCCAGTTTGCACGTTTGTCTGCAAGCAATGTGCCACCCTACCTGCTGTAAACTCAGGCCTAGGTCTCAGAGCCTGCCTGACAACATATTTCTGAGTCAGGGTTGACGGAGAGTTCATGACAGGTGAATTCGATAATAGAGTTGCAATTTCATTCTTACATATGAATATATAATTTTTAACATTGACATCAACTTTTTCAATATTAACATGCTTGCAGGCCTGGTAGAGCATATCTGGATATTTCGCTGTATTGGACCAGATAGCGTTGCCCTGGCTCGATAGTGAGGCCAGGGAGAGCCTAAATTCCTCAATTACGCTAGAATTTATTTAAAAGTGCTATTGCCTTCCAGTAGACTTTTACAAAGCCTATAGTGCCACCCTAGCTCCAAGGCTCTTAGATATGTATAACAAGGTGATCTCTAGTGGGGTCCCTTCCTCCTTCGACAATGGAGGCCATTATTACGGTTCTCTTTCCCGTCATCACAGCGTCCTGATCCCTAGCAACTTTGGCACTGATATAGACAAGATTTCTGCTTGCATAGATCAGTGGGTACGGTTGCCATTATCGTTATTGAGGAGGATTTCATTATTCAAGATGGTGGTGCTCGCTACATTTTTTTGTTTATTCTCTAATATTCCTTTTCGCCCCCCATTGCACTTTTTTGTTCAGCTGAAGCAGGTCCTGTCCCATTTGAAATGGAGGGGTAGTCAGCGCAGAATCCACTAGGAGGTCCTCAGACATTCGCTGCACTTGGGTGGCCTTGTGCTGCCAGACTTCCACACCTATTACTTAGCGGCGCAAGCTCATTGCTTAAAATACTGGGTCATGTCCTCGACTGAACCTACACGTCAGGGTGGAACGGGACACAATCCAAACGCATACATTAATGGGTCGCATTTGTGTATCACCAAGTGTCATTCATCGGAATGTGGATGTCCTTGCTTCCACCTGTCAGGCCTGGTGAGACATAGCACGTAGTCTGCAGCAATAACGTCCATAAACACCCTTTTTCCCTCTAGCAAATAACCTTATACTCCCTTCTATGAGTGAGAGAGCCACGAAGTGTCTTCTCCATAAGATAGGTTTAATCACCATGGGTGACATTTTTGTAGACAATGGGGCAGATTTACAAGCCCCTTGCACCACTTTTGCATCACTTTTCCCATGTTAAAAGTGACGCAAAAGTGGCGCAAGGGGCTTGTAAATCTGCCCCAATGTATTTATTTCATAGCACGATTTCTATCACGGGCCGGGCGCGAGTCCTTTTGCACCGTTTTGTTACATTAGACTGTGATCTGAGGCACAGGTTGCTCTGCCTACCTTTCCTGTGGCGCCAGCTTAGACCACTCTTCTTACAGCTTACATTAAGCGGGCTGAAACGGGACACTCTCTCGTATATCTACACTAACTTTCTTACTGCCGGGTTTGATTCACTCCCTGAGGTGAGGCGCAGGAGGAAAGCCTCGCTAGGTTACTAACTCCCGGAAACGACTTGGCCATACTGCTGCTCGCAAGTTAGGAATACCCTTTTTAATTGCAAACATAAGCTGATACATTTTAAATTTCTACATCACTACACACCACCTAGAATCTCACAATTTAGCGACAATGCAGATGTGGTCTTATTAATGCTGTTTTTATTCATATAGTGTGGCTTTACTGTGGTCTTGCTTTCTTGTATGACACATTCCAATCTATTTCTGAGGTTCTTTGCATCCCACGTTCCCCGTCCCTTCAGACTGCCTTGCTGGGTGACACTTCAGCATTGACCCCTCCCCCCGCAGAAGCCTAGCCTCTATCTAATTTTTCTTGTCGAAGCAATGTGTTGCTATGGTCTTGATGCAAAGTACAGCGCTCAAGATGGTTGTAAGATGCTGCCCACTACCAGGAAATGATTAATAAATACGCCAAGATGGTTCACCCTTCCACCTGTCCCTTGGACATCTGGGCCCCTATCAGGGGGTATTTCCTCCACAACACAGATCCCACGCCCCTCTCCTCACAGTGAGAGAGTGCCCGGGCCGCCTCTCCTTAAATGGCCTCCCCCTCTGGGTATTGCTCCCATTTCACCATTATGCACTGCAGTCTGCTGTGCGCTGATATTTTTTCACTGTACCCCATGTGATTTTATATATATTCCTTCTGTATTGAATATGTGCTTCTGAGCTGTACTGCAAAATTGGCAATAAACAGAAATTATATATAAGTAATCATTGATACAGTGGGACTGATTCACAAAAGCCTTTACAAGCATAGGATGTAATACTGTAGTAGTACTTTTTTACATACTTTTAAAGGAAATGCATCTTTTTTCATTATCACCCCCAAAGTTCTGGACTGATGCTGCTAGTTTTTCGACTCAGAGTGCATTGAGGCTTGCTAATCAGAGCTCAGTGTTAGTGTCCTGACCCTACAAAGTATATGTCTGATTGGCCTACACCCAATTGGTATAATTTTACTTACTTATAAGTCCATAGTATATGGTACCAGTGGTACACAGGTGCTTGTAAGTTAAAGTGTCCCACCAAGACTGCAGCACCTATTGTGCTACCCAGGATGTGACAATGTGGAAACCCTAAAACCACTTCAATGACCCGCTACCCCCAAACTTCTTCAATGAGATCAAGCTATATATGCTCCCACTGTGGACCAAGATTGTAAATGCCTCTCTAATACAAGGCACTATCCCTGATTGCCTAAAGGCGGGACAGGTCACCCCTATCCTAAAAAACCTACAGCAGATCACACTGACCTTAACAACGTCCGTCCTATCTCCAACATTCCAACACTGTCGAAGCTCCTTGAAAAATGTGTACACTCCCAACTCTGCAACCACATTGAACAATTCCATCTTCTGGACCGATTTCAATCTGGCTTCCGCCTGGGGCATACCACTGAAACGGTTCTTACACACATGTGGATGACGCACTAAGAATGTTGGATCAAAACGAGTCATGCCTCCTTATCCTCCTTGACCTATACTCAGCATTTGATATGGTTAAGCATGACTACCTTCTAGATCTTTTGGAACATAGGCTGGGACTCTCAGGAACCGTCCTAACCTGGTTCACCTTGTTTCTCCAAAACAGATCGCAAAAAGTCGAGGTCAATCAGTCTCTATCCAAGACCGCTCCAGTCACCTTAGGGGTCCCACAGGGATCCTCCCTCTCACCAACTCTCCTTAACCTGTTCATGGAGCCACTAATGGTAATTATGAGTTCATCCAACATCCACTATCACATGTATGCCAACAACACCCAATTATACCTGAAAGTCTCCTCCCTTGAAGACATCAGATCCCTCAACTCAACCCTACAAAAAACCCAAAATTGGATGACATGCAACCACCTCAAACCAAACACTCTCAAAACTGAATTCCTCCTAATTGCCCTAACCAAGCAGTCACACGTCATTAACGAATGGATGAAGCAATTAACAGCCTTTAATTGCCTGCCTCAAGTCATTGATTCAGCGAGATCACTGGTAATTACTCTTGACAAGAACCTTAACATGCAGAAGCACATTAATGTCGCTTCCAAAAGAACAAACCTCCAAATGAACGTCTTAAGAAAACTGAAACCCTTCCTCCCCCCCCCCTCCAAAGGACCTTAACACGGCCGTCCAAGTCCTGTTGACTCCTGGGTTGGAATAAGGTAGTGCTATCCTAGGTAGTTTGCCCAAATCTACAATGGCTCCCTTAAGGGCCTCCCTTAACTCTGTGGCAAGGCTCATACCGGGTTCAAAAAGAAACAACCACATCACTCCTGATTTCAAATTCCTCAATTCGCTATCCTACAAAGCAAGAATCCAGCTGAAAATTGCATGCATGACCCACAAAGTCTTACACTTCAATACCCCAAGTTACCTTGCTCAAGCTCCTCTAGAAGCTCCAGCACCTTACTGCTGAAACCACAGAGATTCTTTAAAAAGAACACTTAGAATAGAGCCTTCTCAGGCATTGCCCCAAGAATTTGAACCTCCCTCCCCCTGAAACTAGACTGAATCCCTCTACAGCATCCTTTAAGAAAGAAGTGAAAATGCTACCTATTAACACATTTCTGCCTTAGGTCCTAGGACCTCTTCTTTTCAAGCAAATCAGGTCTTTTCAGTTGTTCGCTTTTATGCAATTGTTTTTACCTATCTGTTATAACATTGAGGTGAGACCACCCTCATCAGGTGAGCTGCCATATCCTGTACTGTTTCTCGACTATGATAAGATTGGTTTTATATGTCTCTGTTCTTCAAATGTCTGTAAAGAGTTCTGATATCCACGAAGGTCCAGGTCGCGCTATATAAAACTCTTCAAATAAATGTCTCCCAGCCTGGCAGAGCAGTTTAAAACTGCCAACTCAACTTTGGCATTTAAGCCATATATATATATATATATATATATATATATATATATATATATATATATATATATATATATATATATATATATATATATATATATATATATATATATATATATATATATATATATATATATATATATATATTGCAGCTTCAAGTTCACCAAAACAGTGCGATCGCGGGCGGGTGCTTTTTGTTACGGGGGTGCTCCCGCATGTATATTATAGCTCCAAGGTTTCCAGGATATGCGCATCGAGAAAAGAAACACAGCACTCGCGGGGGTGAGTATTCCGTAATTTATTCGCCTGGACTCCGGCCAAACACACGCGTTTCGGCTGACGCCTTCCTCGATGTTAGTCGGGCGCATCTTGGCCACCATTTTATTATATACATTAAACATCTCTGATGCATTTCCTGTGAAGGCAACACAAACAGGGGCCTGCATGGTAGACACAGATTTGAATACCAGTGGTACCGCCATTTTGGCATGGTGTAAATACACTAGTCCCCCTTCAATTTAAACTTGCGGAATCCTTGAATGTAATACGAGGTTGCAATTCATCACTGAATCAATTTCAAACACCAATTTAATTTCATAGTTACAAACATATATTCAATTCATAATTGATGTGTATCATGATAGTTAATTACGCATTATCTTACCCTGAATGGGTCGACATCCCCTCGTTTAACAAGTGATATGTTATTCATCACATAATCTTCCATATTAATTACGCCCTGTATGGGCTAATCTCCTAAATTGCCTAACTTAATCTATCCTTATTACTTGTTGCATCGTTCAGTGGCCAATCGATGCGGAGTTATAAGCATGTATACATATTTAATCCTAATACAAGTATTTCACTCATTCATGGGACCAGGAGATTAGAGATATAAAGTGAGATAAAGCACGAAACATTACACTATACAATATTATAGTAGAGACAAAGGAGGATCTTCCTAAGGATTTCCATAAAAATCTTTTTTGGAAGAGGAAGAGACAATAAGAGTAAATAAATAATTACAGAAGGGAGGGGAGATACGGATATGGAATGAAGGGAAATAATACCCTCATCTTCCCGTTTCAATCGCCCAGGTGTACTGCCGTCTCTTCGCTACTATTCATCCCTAGTGGTGTTTTTGTTTGCAGGTCTATGATATAACGTGATTCCAAGTGTCGGAGACGTAAAATTCTGTCTCCACCTCTAGGATTCACTGGGGCATGGTCAATACAGTGATAGGTTAAGAGATTTCTGTTACGCTGATGTACTTGGTGAAAGTGTCTAGCGACCGGATATGCCGCATCTCCATTTACTATGGCCCTCACGTGTTCCAATTTTTGCACCTTAGTAGGGTGGATCGTGCTGCCAATGTATCTAAGGCCACATGGACAGTTTAAGCAATACACAGTGTACGGAGTAGTACAGGTCAGGAATTTCTTTATCTCTCTTGGTTTACCCAACCCTGGGACACTGTAAGATGTCACTCTTTTGCTTCTACTACAGGCCTTACATTTCCCAGATGGGAAAAACCCATTTAGAGTAATTAATCTGGGTTTTGCAGTTTCTTTAGTTTGATAACTATGAATCAGATCACCTCTGCAGGACCTAGCTCTCCTAAAGGTTACTAATGGATTGGGGGTAAATCTCTCCCTATGACAGTATCAGACAATAGGGTGTGCCAGTTTTTATGTAAGATACGTTTCAGCTGCCCCGCGTTCTCTGAATACGTGGTGATCATCCTGAACATGTATTACGAGGTTGCAATTCATCACTGAACCAATTTCAAACACCAATTTCATTTCATAGTTACAAACACATATTCAATTCATAATTGATGTACATCATGATAGTTAATTACGCATTATTTTACCCTGAATGGGTCGACATCCCCTCGTTTAGCAACTGATATGTTATTCATCACATAAACAAATATGTGTTTGTAACTATGAAATGAAATTGGTGTTTGAAATTGATTCAGTGATGAATTGCAACCTCGTATTACATGCAAGGATTCCGCAAGTTTAAATTTAAGGGGGACTAGTGTATTTACACCATGCCAATATGGCGGTAACACTGGTATTCAAATCTGTGTCTACCATGTCAGTCCCCTGTTTCTGTTGCCTACACAGGAAATGCATCAGAGATGTTTAATGTATATAATAAAATGGTGGCCAAGACGTGGCCGACTAACATCGAGGAAGGCGTCAGCCGAAACGCGTCTGTTTGGCCGGAGTCCGTGTGAATAAATTACGGAATACTCACGCCCGCAAGTGCTGTGTTTCTTTTCTGGATGCTCATATCCTGGAAACCTTGGAGCTATAATATATATATATATATATTCACTGAAAAAACCATAGGTTTCAGGCACGTTATAGTTAGAAATTAGCATTTAAAAAACCTTAGAAATTCACTGAATTAACCATAGGTTTCAGGGGCGTTATAGTTAGTTGGACATTTCACTCGTACAAAACCATAGAAATTCCCCCGTTATAGTTAGTTCAGCTAACTATAACTCGCGCACTCCGCAATGCACTGCTGATGAAGTCACATATTACATCACTCATGACATGCTCAGTGACATCACTCATGACATCACTGATGACATCTCAAATGACATCATTTTCAGTGAATTTCTAAGGTTTTTTAAATGCTAATTTCTAACTATAACGTGCCTGAAACCTATGGTTTTTTCAGTGAATTTCTAAGGTTTTTAAATGCTAATTTCTAACTATAACGTGCCTGAAACCTATGGTTTTTCAGTGAATATATATATATTTATTATACTATGTATACATGTGAAAATGTCTCGGTCCCCTGTTTGCCTCGGTGGCACGGAAAAAATGGGTGGAACTGACGTCAGCACGCCGACGAGGTCCTCTTATGGCTCCGATGACGTCATACGGTGTCGCGAGCGGAGCCGTGCTCGTTGACGTGGGAGAGCTAGGAAAGAATTTCTGTGGAATGCTGGTGCAGGGGATATTCACCTAAGTGTTCAGGCTAGTCCTTTGGGAGCAACTGTTTATGTTGCCACTCCAGAAACCGAAACCAGTGATCCGAGGGCAGAGGCCCTGCAGATGGCACACGAGGTGGGGTGCCCAGTCATGTGCACCGGCGGGGCAGCGAACTGACAAGCACCACAACCTACAAAAAAGGTAACGAGGGCACTGAATAACACAGGATCTTCTCTTTGTATCTGGCAGGAACAACGAAGTTAAAATGCCCTGGTACCAAAATGTAGAATTAGTGCTACAACGGTCTTCAAGAGGACCTGCGATGCCGCTTCTGCCTCCCGTACCCTGGAGGCGGCACATGGGTCACGCGGTATGGTCATACTGCGGTGGGACACACACTCGTTGACCTCTCATGGCACTGCTCCACACTTCAGGGAGGACGCTTTCCATTAGCTATGTTTTCTGATGACATGTCGCGCCGGCCCCGTCCAACAACAGAACTCCTTTAGATCCATACAGACTCTTCCACTCTCTCACCGGAAGTGAAACCAGGCCACGTGGACACTTTCACAATACAACAGCCGGGAATTCACTTTTCGGTAAAAAAACCACATTCCTTCCTCCTAATTAATCAAATAAACGTCTCACTGAAGAACAGGGGCCAGCTTCGATTGGTAAACAGCCGTTACAACGACTTTTTACTTTGCGATACCATTACAACGCATGCATTACCGCGCATGCGTTGTACATCACGAAGTCATTACTACGCATTTTTTAGAACGCATGGTCATTTACCACGCATGCCTTTACAACGAATTTTGTTGTAAAGGTATGTATGGTAAATGACCATGCGTTCTAAAACATGTAGACGATCCATGTTGTTGTAAGGAAACAGAGGCTGTTCCGTTTCCTCACAACGACGTGCACCGCCCCTCAGAGATGACGTGAAGCAGGAACCACGAGGAGAGAGGAACCATGAGGAGTGAGAGGTAAGGGGGATTGGGCATGGGGTGGGGGTTTCTTTTCTAGGGTTTAGGGTAGTGCAGTGGTGTTTGGGTGGTGTAGGGGGTCATGCTGGGGGTAGTGTTTTAGGGTTTAGGGTAGTGCAGTGGTGTTTGGGTAGTGTAGGGGGTCGTGCTGGGGGTAGTGTTTTAGGGTTTAGGGTAGTGCAGTAGTGTAGGGGGTCGTGCTGAGGGTAGTGTTTTAGGGTTTAGGGTAGTGCAGTGGTGTATGGGTAGTGTAGGGGGTCGTGCTGGGGTAGTGTTTTAGGGTTTAGGGTAGTGCAGTGGTGTTTGTGTAGTGTATGGGGTCATGCTGGGGGTAGTGTTTTATGGTTTAGGGTAGTGCAGTGGTGTTTGGGTAGTGTAGGGGGTCGTGCTGGGGGTAGATTTAGGGTTTAGGGTGGTGCAGTGGTGTTTGGGTAGTGTAGGGAGTCGTGCTGGGGGTAGTGTTTTAGGGTTTAGGGTAGTGCAGTGGTGTTTGTGCAGTGTAGGGGGTTGTGCTGGGGGTAGTGTTTTAGGGTTTATGTTAGTGCAGTGGTGTTTGGGTAGTGTAGGGGGTAGTGCTGGGTTAGAGTTTTAGGGTTTAGGGCAGTGCAGTGGTGTTTGTGTAGTGAAGGGGGTCATGCTGTGGGTAGTGTTTTAGGGTTTAGGGTAGTGCAGTCGTGTTTGTGTAGTGTAGGGGGTCGTGTTTTAGGGTATAGGGTAGTGCAGTGGTGTTGCAGTGGTGTTGGGGGTCGTGCTGGGGGTAGTGTTTTAGGGTTTAGGGTAGTGCAGTGGTGTTTGTGTAGTCATGCTGGGGGTATATTTAGGGTTTAGTGTAGTGCAGTGGTGTTTGGGTAGTGTAGGGAGTCGTGCTGGGGTAGTGTTTTAGGCTTTAGGGTAGTGCAGTGGTGTTAGGGTAGTGTAGGGAGTCGTGCTGGTGGTAGTGTTTTAGGGTTTAGGGTAGTGCACTTATGTTTGGGTAGTGTAGGGTGTCGTGCTGGGGGTAGTGTTTTAGGGTTTAGGGTAGTGCAGTGGTGTATGGGTAGTGGAGGGGGTAGTGTTTTAGGGTTTAGGGTAGTGCGCCCAACCAGCCACAATATACGTGGACAAAGGGGATCCTGACTCTTTGGAACGCTCCGTCAATTGAATAATTTGGGTCAAGGGCCTTACCACGTCCAAGACCTATCAATTCCTTTCTTGGGATCCCTCATATACTTGGAGAAAAAGGTACATAGTTTCTCATCAATTTCAGGCGTGTGTGCCACCTTCCCCTTCAGTGAGGGCCTGGGGCATTCTCCCCTCATCCTATTCCTGACCTCCCTTTCAAGGGGTTGATGGATTTTCCCCCATCACATTCTCTGCCACTTTGGCGTCAGGTGTCCACTCTGCCGACCTAGGATGGTAAATTTGGGTAGGCTCGAACATGTCCGAGTGGACCCCGTCCCCAACCGGGGACTGAGAGGAGTGGGACTCTGGACGCCAGGGACGCCCCGAGTCCTTATCCTCATCGGAGGAGAAATCGTCCTCCGGTACACCCTCTCCCTCTAAGGGAAACCCGCCATCGGGGTCTACAATAGTGGTGACAGTGTCTCAATTTTCTCCGGGCCCCTCCTCCTCCCGGCAGGGTGCATGTTTTAGCGTTCGCGCACTGTTGAGGAAGGTCTCCGTAAGTTTATCAAATCCTTCCAAGTGCCCCGCGTTATGCTTAACGGCCCTTTTATTCCCCATCTGGGAGCTACTTGGACCCACCAGACACCCCAGGGATGCTTTTCGCCAGCTTATCAACCTGATCCCTAAGAGGAGCCAGCGCCCTAGAAATAGCCAGAGAGAGGGCTTGGTCCACTGCTGGAGGGAGAAGTTGGGGGGCCATTCCACCTCCACTTCCTGGTAGGAGGAGTAAAAATGGTCATCTGGAGAAGACATGATAGCAGAGGGTGTGAGCACAGAACAAATGCCCTTAAAATCCTTAAGACAGCCCCCTCGCAGGTGCTCCAACAGCTGGGCTTTCCCCGAAGCTGTTATAAGAATAGACTGAGGCGCAATACCAATTACCACCACCAGGTGGCGCTGGTCACTAACGTGGCCGTGTGGGGAAATCACTGCGTAGCGGTGTCAAAATTAGGCGAGGGTTGGTCGGGAATCAAGCGGACACTAAAGGAGTGACCGGATTCCCAAACGCGCGTAAAGACCAGCGGGAGCGCTCGACAGAGCTGCCTCGCTCGGACCAGACGCACCTGACAGGATCTCACCGCGCGCAGAGCACACAGCGGGAGAAACTGCGAGGGGAGAACGCGCTCGGGCAAGAGCCTGCTGCGCAGGGAATATGAAACAATACCAAGGCAATAATGCTAATATCGTGCACAAGAAACCGCTATACAAACAGCAACAACGTCAGATTAAGCCAAGAATGTAAGGAATGCACTTAACTGACGAGCAGTGAAGAAAGAGGAAGCGGAAGGGACGTCACGATATTATATACGATGGACTGTGATATGATTGGACTATAGTTGCCTTGGAGACTACCCCTAATGGTTCATGGGTTGTGTAGTCTTTTGTTTAATGATTGTTGTGTTACGTTTTCTTTGAACTGCTATGCAAATAAAGTGAAGAAAGATATGCATAATCCTCGCCTCCGTCCTGCCATAGAATTCATTAAACTTTATTTGATCTGATTTAGAAACATAGATCATAAAAGTGTACATAGAAACAGTAAATCCTCTTTCCTAATACAATACAGTGAGAATTAATTAAAACCAGTAGGTAAAAACGGGTGTTACAAAGCCCGGATCAGAGCAACTTCAGGTTAACAGAATCGTAAAGTTCAATGTTTCGCAAGATCAATCTCATGTACTTCGTGCAAAATACGCAATAAGGGGTCCAAGTAAGATGTAACGCTCCAATACCTGACCAGTTTGCACTATATAAAACTGCAGATAAACTAAAAATAAAAAGTGTTTTGCACACTTCTGTCATTGGGCTATATGTGGGCTACATCTGGGTGATATTTGTGCTACATTTGGGCTCTTTTTTCTCTGGTGGCCATCTTGGGAGACTTATTTGTTATGAAGTTTCCTAATTTCGTCATTTACTGCAGTCTCCTCAGTAGGAAATGCTTTCAGTTTTTACTTTGATTCCATCAAGAAGGCATTCAGATGTGTCACATATTTGCCATAAATTCAGAATGTTAGCACTCTAGTTTTTCAGTAGATCACTGTAGTAAAGCTACTGCTCACCAGGGAGTTAACTGGAAGTCTACTGCTGGTATTGAAAGTGATTGTTTCAGTCTGCATGTCAGAATTTTCTAATGAAATAGAAGAGGATTTGAGATCTCACTTAAAACATGCCCTAAATTTTCTTTCTGTAGCACTAACCATAATTTCTATGGCAAAATGAACCCCCTCATTTTGTTCCTTTTTAAATTAAATGTTTTAAGTGTTACCAGTTTATTCCAATCAAGATGGCTTCAGGTGTGCCATACTTTTGTCATAAGTAAGACTGTTAGCGCTCTAGTTGTTCTTTAGAACACTCTGGGAAGCTGCAGTAGAACACAAAGGCATCAACTGACAGGCTGCTCCTGTTGAAATATAACAGGAAGATATTTGAGATCTCACTTAAAACATGTCCTAATTTTTCTTTCTACAGCACTAACCATAATTTCTATGACAAAATGAACCCCCTCATTTTGTTCCTTTTTAAATTAAATGTTTTAAGTGTTACCAGTTTAATCCAATCAAGATGGCTTCAGGTGTGCCATACTTTAGTCATAAGTAAGACTGTTAGCTCTCTAGTTGTTCTTTAGAACACTCTGGGAAGCTGCAGTAGAACACAAAGGAATCAACTGACAGGCTGCTCCTGTTGAAATATAACAGGAAGATATTTGAGATCTCACTTAAAACATGTCCTAATTTTTCTTTCTACAGCACTAACCATAATTTCTATGACAAAATGAACCCCCTCATTTTGTTCCTTTTTAAATTAAATGTTTTAAGAGTTACCAGTTTATTCCAATCAAGATGGCTTCAGGTGTGCCATAATTTTGTCATAAGTAAGACTGTTAGCGCTCTAGTTGTTCTTTAGAACACTCTGGGAAGCTGCAGTAGAACACAAAGGCATCAACTGACAGGCTGCTCCTGTTGAAATATAACAGGAAGATATTTGAGATCACACTTGAAACGTCCTAATTTTTCTTTCTACAGCACTAACCATAATTTCTATGACAAAATGAACCCCATCATTTTGTTCCTTTTTAAATTAAATGTTTTAAGAGTTACCAGTTTATTCCAATCAAGATGGCTTCAGGTGTGCCATAATTTTGTCATAAGTAAGACTGTTAGCGCTCTAGTTGTTCTTTAGAACACTCTGGGAAGCTGCAGTAGAACACAAAGGAATCAACTGACAGTCTCTGCCCTTGTTGGATGTACATGTTTTACTGAGAATGTCAGACTTCATTCTCACATGACTGAGAAAGATAATGTGAATTTACAGAAAATATGCTCTCATTTTAGCTTCTGGAGCACCTTCCAAAACTGTATGGAACAAGCATGTGAAAATAGTTTTCTCTCAAACATGATTCATGATATCCCAGCAGAAGGTTTTTCACAGGGTAAAATCACCTTAGAACACACCACAATTCCTGAAATTAGTATGGTACCATCAACAAATGAATTCTAATGTAACTAAAGTCTGTTATCACCCTTTATAGTTCTCCTTTTGGTAACCCTCAAAATCTTCGATTCACTACAATGCATTTCAATGGGGTACTATCCTTTATATTGGTCCCAAGATGGCTGCCAGCAATTCCAGGATGAAGTGCTGACAGCCAATCAGATCTCACGATGACATGTGTGGTTAGGCTCCGCCCAGATATATATGTGTTTTCTTTTTCAAATTTCTCAGGAACTACTGAACGGATTTACACCATTTAACCAAAAGGCACGACTCTGAACCAAGGGCTACCTCTTTGCCAAATTTGGTGTAATTCCGTTCAGCAGTTCGGGCTGTAGCTGCGACTAAAGGTTCCTATGGAAAATTGCATGGGGAAAACACGTTTTGGGGCCCCCCTTTTTTCTCGGCCCCCACTTGATGAATCACCCCGAGACTTTCAGGATAGGAGCGGACCGGAGCGCCCCACGAGTTTTGAAAATTTTGCAAAGATTCATCAACCGGCGCCAAAGTTATTGGAAATAGAATGTTGTGAATTTCCTATGGAAAATAGGTCCTAACTATAACTACCTACTGGCGACCGCCAGTAGGTTATATATATATATATATATATATATATATATATATATATATATCCAAAAACCTTCGTCACCAATTCCTTGAAAGGACGAGAAGCAGACCCAGAGTTGGTGCAATTATAGGTTTATTTGGTGAACTCCCGCACCTCCGCCATAACTCGCGCCCCCGCAATGCACTGCTGATGACGTCACATATTACATCATTCATGACATGGTCAGTGACATCACTGATGATATCACTGATGACATCTCAAATGACATCACTGATGACATCATCCAGTGACTGTGTGTTTCTGTAAAGTTTAAATATGTTTTATAGATATATATGCCAAGGTGTATTGGAGAATGACTGGGTGTATTAGTGTCTGAATGGATGATTTAGTAGGTGCGTGACTGACTGTATAATTGAGTGATTAAACGTGTCTTACTGAATGAATGGGTTAGTGACTAAACTGTGTGAATGTCTGTATCAGTCTGTCAGTTGGTATGTAAGCAGCTGCATGGGTTGGTGAGTAGCTACATGAGTGTCTATATGGGTTATTGATTGGTTGTCTGAGTATCTGTATGGGTGCCTGAGTGTCTGTGTGGGTGGGTGGGGGGTGTGACTTTGTGCATAGACGTGTGAGTGGGTGATTCACTGGGTGTATGGGTTCAAGAGTGCATCTGTGAAGGGCTGTATTGGTGGGTGAGTGTGTGTATGGGTGTCAGGGTCTGACCCTTGCGCCTGCCGAGTTTTGCATTAGGACGTCACCCCCAGGAACTACAAGTCCCAGAATGCCCATGTAGGAGGGGCTTCAGGGTACTTAAGGCAAGCACGCACGTTAGACTACGTGCGTAATTCTAATTGCGAGACACAGAGGGTGTTTCTCGCGGCTTCGGCGTTTTTTGGCGGTCGGCTGTTTGCTTCGGATTCCCGCTGGGACCAGCAGGGTCAAGCAAGCCCTCGCCATCCAACTCGCGGTCGAGATTCTGACCGGAGTTCTCTTCCGGACTTGCACCATTACTAGCTTCAGCAGAGAAGAGAAGCTGGTGTGAGGCTTCAGGGTGTATAGGAGTCCCCTGATGCAACTCCAACGGCTGTTGGGGAAGTTGACTGCTCAGGATCGAGCATTCAAACTAAGAGGCTCCTTCTGCGCATCATCACCAGTAAGGTACTGTCGGCGAGCGCACTGATTATAATTTATTAGCTTGATGGCTCTCACCAGAGTTTGACTTTCAAGACTCCTAGAGATTTCGGCTTTGGTCATGTATATACTTTATAGGAACTAATGGAACTTTTCGTCTATGGATACTATGGAGGCTAACGTTACAGTCTTGCTGAACCTCTGAATTAAGGACATTGGGACTATTCCTTTTCTTTTTGCTTTCTTCACTTCGTTTCTTTTGGGCTTCTCCCTAGTTGTGTGGAGAATGGACATGCAGGGTATGTATGTATAGGGAGGTGGTTCTATGGAAACGATGGTGGTTTGAATGTAGCAATAATCTATGTGTTTTGCATTTTAGGAAATCCTCTTTCAGTCATGAGTTGTATCATTGCTGAGTATAGAGAGTGGATAGGAGCCCGATGCTGGTGAATTCGGCTTTTCAGGTACTACGCCCTTTAGTGAGACTGTTTGAGTGTAGGAGAAATGTTTAGCAGAAACTAATCTATGTGTTTTATGTTTACAGGTATCCCATTCCCTGCTGATCCTACCCTTTTCCCTTCCCTCACTTGATCGCCTCATTACTCTGTGCCTTTTGTGTAAGAGTGGGGGATGTCGAGAGGTGGACCCCTTTGAGCATCATCTGGATCCCGTGGAGTCCCCGGGGCCGTGACAGAATTACGCACCCACGTACTTACACCCCCCGGTCCAGGTGGTGCCCAAACATGGCCTCCTTGGATGAGGTTTTACAGGCACTGGTAGCAGTTCAGCAGGAGCTAGCAGCCTCTAGGGCTGAAACGGCCGCACTTAGGGAAAGAGTGGACAGACAATCCAGAAACCCATTTGATGCTTCCTCATCGCAGATCCAAGTACATGTACCTCCACCCATACCTCTGGCTAGTCCAGAACGTTATTCAGGGGATCCTATGAAAATACAGGCCTTTTTGACGCAGGTGGCGTTGCACTTTTCGTGCAAACCGGCTTCCTTCCCCAACAACCATACTAGGGTGGCATTCGCCATCTCATACTTAACAGGGGACGCTGCCAATTGGGCAGTCCCTTTGGTAAGAAACGACGATCCAATGCTGTCGGATTGGAACGCCTTTCGTAGGGAGTTTGAAAGGGTTTTCGACAGAAGGGCGACTACGTTTAGTGCTGATAGGGAGCTGTTGGAGTTGAAGCAGGGAAAGCAGGACTTGGTTACGTATTTGACGTCTTTTAATCGGTTAATAGCTGAAACTGCTTGGCCAGAGGAAAAACGCATGTCGCTCTACTATCAGGGTTTAAGGGACGACATGAAGGACGTGTTGGCCCAGATTGACCCCCAACCCACCACTTGTACAGATCTAATGAATCTGACCTTACGTCTGGATCATCGCCTGGCAGAAAGGGGAGGGGAACGCAGGAGACATGATCAGACTAGAGGATATATGGACAGAGAGAACAGACCACAGAACGTTTCCTCTGAGACGGGATCAGAACCCATGGATTTGGGGGCCGTAAGAGCACCTCTGTCTAGAACTGAGAGAGAGAATCGCAGAGTACAGGGTCTTTGCATGTACTGTGGGAAGAGGGGCCATTTTGTGAGGGAATGCCCTCATAAACCTAAGGGACAGGGAGCATTCCGTTCAAAGAGGGTGGCAACGACTACCAGTACAGCCAAAGACAGAAAAGTTCCAGCCAGGGCGGTAGCAGAGGAAGAAGCACCACAGAGACAGGAAGTTAGACTGCCCTTATTAGCGGCTCTAGATGCAAAAGACACAGAACCCCACTTAGTGCTGTCTATGACTCTTACAGCAGGTTCCCAGATGTTCCAAGTGAGGGTAATGGTTGACTCAGGGGCTACCGGGAATTTTATCGATGCTGGGTTAGTTGATCGTCTAGAGCTACAACGCATACCTAGAGAAACCCCTGAGAAGGTATTCGCTGTGGATGGGAAACCCATTAAATCAGGTCCCATCAGGGAACAGACAGAGCGAGTGGGGTTGGTATGGAAGGGAGAAACACAAGATCATGCCGAGGTCATTATGTTAAACATTATTGAAGCACCTCAATATGAGGTGATACTGGGAATGCCATGGCTGTGGCAGCATAATCCTCAGATAGACTGGAAAAAGAAGTCCATATGTTTTCAGTCGGAGGAGTGTAGACAGCACTGCTTGCACACTCCTGGTGCTCATCTTCTGGCGCTTACGCAAGTGTTCCATCTAGCTACTGCTGCAGAACAAGAGACCGTGCTTCCTTCAGTGTATGCTTCTTACAGGGACGTGTTCAGCGAAGAAAAGGCAGAGAGACTCCCCCTCACCGTACTTACGACTGCCAGATCGATTTGGTCACGGGAGCCACCATCCCTTCTTGTCGTGTATATGCCTTGTCAGAACCAGAGACAAAGCACTTAAGAGAGTACTTAGACCATTATGTGGAAATAGGCTTCATCAGGCCTTCCCGCTCACCTGCGGCTTCGCCTCTTTTTTTCATTTCTAAGGCTAATGGGGATTTGAGGACATGTATTGATTACCGGATGCTCAATAAAAACACGGTACGGAACCGATACCCTCTTCCACTCATCTCGGTGTTGTTGGACCAGGTAAGGGAAGCAGTGGTTTACACCCGTCTGGATCTCAGAGGGGCTTACCACCTGGTTCGTATCCGCGAGGGAGATGAGTGGAAGACAGCTTTTAAGACTAGGTATGGGTTGTTTGAGTACTTAGTCATGCCCTTTGGGCTGTGTAACGCCCGGCAGCGTTTCAGTTTTTCTTAGACGATGTGCTTAAGGACTTCATTGATAGGTTTGTGGTTGTCTACATAGACGACATCCTGATTTATTCCAGCCATCAGGATGTACACGCGAAACATGTGTCTCAGGTGCTTCAAAGATTACGAGAATATAGCTTATTTTGTAAGCTGACCAAATGTGTGTTTCACGCTACTGAGGTGGAATTTTTGGGAGTCATTTTGAGCCCGTCTGGATTAGGTATGGCTGAGAGGAAAGTGGAAGCAGTACAGGAGTGGCCTGTTCCAAAGAATGTGAGAGAGGTGCAGTGCTTCTTAGGCTTTGCTAACTACTATCGTAGGTTTATCTCTCATTTCTCCCTTTTGGTTTTTCCTATCACACGCCTGTTAAGAAAGGGAACGCCTTTTTTATGGAATGTTGAGGCCATGGAAGCTTTCACAATCCTGAAGAAAGCCTTTACCACAGCTCCTATACTACAACACCCACAACTGGAAGCTCCATTCATTGTAGAAGCCGACGCCTCTGATGAGGCTATAGGGGCAGTGTTATCCCAACGAGACAGACAAACGGGTCAGTTACATCCGGTTGCATTCTTGTCCAGGAAGCTGAATGCGGCTGAGCTCAACTACACGGTGGCAGAAAAGAATTGCTTGCCATCAAAAAGGCATTCCAGGAATGGAGGCAGTATTTATGGGGGGCTCAACATCCAGTCACAGTATACACCGACCACCGGAATTTACTATACATGAAGACAGCCAGACAGCTTACGCAAAGACAAATGCGTTGGATGTTGTTCTTTGCGGAGTATGATTTTGTTGTCACTTTCCGTCCGGGGTCAGAAAACCGAAAGGCGGATGCACTGTCTCGCCAGGATGAAAGTGCGAAACCTCGACAAGGTATCACCGACTCAATAGTCAGTCCCGACAAGGTGTTGTGTGTGATAGCCTTGGACCATTTCTTAGAAGAAATATCAAAACATCGATCCTTGGCGCATTGGCGACGATGGGCAGAACAGGGGGCTTACCGCACTCTCAAACATGGTATACCGTTGTATAGAAACAAACTGTATCTACCAACACAAGACCTGCGGCTCAAAGCTTTCAATTGGTGTCATAATTCAATCTTAGCAGGTCATCCAGGACGTACCAAGACATTACACCTAGTACAACGACAGTTCTGGTGGGAAAGTATGGCTCAGGAGGTGACACAATGGGTGTCACTATGTGAGACTTGTGCCCGTAATAAAAGTGAGCCATCCAAGAACAAGGGACGGTTGATGCCTATGCCCACTCCTTCACGGCCGTGGCAAACAATCAGCGTGGACTTCGTTCTAGGGTTACCCAAGGATCAAGGGTATGATGCCATACTGGTGGTGGTGGACAGCCTAACCAAAATGGGACATTTCATCCCTTGCAAGAATCTACCTACAGCCGGTCAAACCGCTCAACTGCTGTTAGCCCATGTGGTGCGGTTACATGGTCTTCCGGGAGTTATTGTGTCTGACAGGGGGCCTCAGTTTACTGCTCGGTTTTGGCGTATGTGGTGTAGGGCCTTACAAGTTGAAGCAGCCCTTTCAACCAGTTTCCACCCGCAAACGGATGGGCAAACGGAGAGGTTGAATCAAACTCTCAAGAAATACCTCCGCTGCTTTTCAAGGGAAGCAAATGACTCATGGGTTTCCCTGTTGTGGTTGGCTGAACTAGCATACAACAATTCCTGGCATTGTTCCATCAAGGAGACTCCCTTCAGAGCCAATAACGGGTTCCATGCTAAGATATTACCAGTGACCATTCCTAGCGAGGTGGTCGCACAGCCTACTGTAATGCAACACATCAAAAAGATACGATCTGTGCATAAAAAGATCCAGGCCAGTTTGGAGCAGGCTAAGCAATCCTATAAGAAGTGGGAGGACAGGCATCGAAGCGAAGAGCCGTGCTTTCAGCCGGGAGATCGAGTGTGGTTGTCCACAAGATACATTCGATTTAGGGTACGCAGCATCTTTCATCCTCGGTTCATTGGGCCGTATGCTGTGCTGCGTCGGATCAATCCGGTAGCATATAAACTCAAGCTGCCCGCTTCGCTGCGCATCCATTCGGTATTCCACGTCAGCCTGCTGAAACCTGCGAAGGGAGCCCGTCGCAGGGCTGTACCCCCGTGCTTAGGGACGGCCAGTTGGAATACGAGGTTCTCCGAGTAGTGGACTCCAAGTACCGTCAGGGCCAATTGTGGTATCTCATTTCCTGGAAGGGATATCCTCCGGAGGATGATTCTTGGGAACCTAGCTGTAATGTTCGGGCTCCTCGTGCGGTCCGCAGTTTCCACATCCGACACCCTAACAAGCCTGGGCCTAGGAGGCGCATGGGAGGAGGGCGTACTGTCAGGGTCTGACCCTTGCGCCTGCCGAGTTTTGCATTAGGACGTCACCCCCAGGAACTACAAGTCCCAGAATGCCCATGTAGGAGGGGCTTCAGGGTACTTAAGGCAAGCACGCACGTTAGACTACGTGCGTAATTCTAATTGCGAGACACAGAGGGTGTTTCTCGCGGCTTCGGCGTTTTTGGCGGTCGGCTGTTTGCTTCGGATTCCCGCTGGGACCAGCAGGGTCAAGCAAGCCCTCGCCATCCAACTCGCGGTCGAGATTCTGACCGGAGTTCTCTTCCGGACTTGCACCATTACTAGCTTCAGCAGAGAAGAGAAGCTGGTGTGAGGCTTCAGGGTGTATAGGAGTCCCCTGATGCAACTCCAACGGCTGTTGGGGAAGTTGACTGCTCAGGATCGAGCATTCAAACTAAGAGGCTCCTTCTGCGCATCATC
The DNA here is from genome assembly GCA_963921515.1 of Calotriton arnoldi. Classification (NCBI taxonomy): domain Eukaryota; kingdom Metazoa; phylum Chordata; class Amphibia; order Caudata; family Salamandridae; genus Calotriton; species Calotriton arnoldi. Next base: position 840,151 of record CAWUFW010008274.1, read on the forward strand.
ACCAGTAAGGTACTGTCGGCGAGCGCACTGATTATAATTTATTAGCTTGATGGCTCTCACCAGAGTTTGACTTTCAAGACTCCTAGAGATTTCGGCTTTGGTCATGTATATACTTTATAGGAACTAATGGAACTTTTCGTCTATGGATACTATGGAGGCTAACGTTACAGTCTTGCTGAACCTCTGAATTAAGGACATTGGGACTATTCCTTTTCTTTTTGCTTTCTTCACTTCGTTTCTTTTGGGCTTCTCCCTAGTTGTGTGGAGAATGGACATGCAGGGTATGTATGTATAGGGAGGTGGTTCTATGGAAACGATGGTGGTTTGAATGTAGCAATAATCTATGTGTTTTGCATTTTAGGAAATCCTCTTTCAGTCATGAGTTGTATCATTGCTGAGTATAGAGAGTGGATAGGAGCCCGATGCTGGTGAATTCGGCTTTTCAGGTACTACGCCCTTTAGTGAGACTGTTTGAGTGTAGGAGAAATGTTTAGCAGAAACTAATCTATGTGTTTTATGTTTACAGGTATCCCATTCCCTGCTGATCCTACCCTTTTCCCTTCCCTCACTTGATCGCCTCATTACTCTGTGCCTTTTGTGTAAGAGTGGGGGATGTCGAGAGGTGGACCCCTTTGAGCATCATCTGGATCCCGTGGAGTCCCCGGGGCCGTGACAATGGGTGTGTTTGTGAGTGAATGGATGTCTCAGTGGTACATGTGTGAGTAACTACATATGTGAAAGGCAGTATATGTGAGTGTTGGAGTATATAAATGACTACATGTGAGAGTGAGTGATTGTGAGAGTGGCTGTATGGATGAGTGTGTGCTTGTACCAGTGATTGTATAAGAGAGTAAGTATGTGTTAGTATCTGTATGAATAAGTGAGGTGGTGTGTCTATAAATTTATAGGTGAGTAAATGGGAGTGTAATTGATTCTTTGCATGACTGACTAGGTGTGTGAGTAACTCTATGGATGAGTGGCGGTGTGTGAGTGTCTGTATAGGTGTATGAGTGCATATGATAGTGCTGTATTGATGAGTGACTGCATGTATGAGTAACTGTATGGGTGAATGAGTGGATGTGTGTGTAGACCTAGGAATCAGTGAGTGGGTATGTAGTAACTGGTATTGGTGTGTCTATGGTTTCGAAAATGGTAGTCTGTTTTTTAGAGTGGATGTATCAAAGGTTATATTAGGGTGTGAGGAGGTGCATCAGATTATCACGTGGATGATGTCATCAGTGATGTCATCAGTGATGTCATTTGAGATGTCATCCGTGATGTCATCAGTGATGTCACTGACCATGTCATGAATGATGTAATATGTGATGTCATCAGCAGTGCATTGCAGGGGCGCGAGATATAGTTAGCTCAATTAACTATAACGGCAACATTTCTCTGGTTTTGTACGAGTGAAATGTCCAACTAACTATAACGTCCCTGAAACCTGTGGTTTTTTCACAGAATTTCTAAGGTTTTTTAAATGCTAATTTCTAACTATAACGTCCCTGAAACCTATGGTTTTATCAGTGAATTTCAAAGGTTTTTTTAAACGCTAATTTCTAACTATAACGTCGCTGAACCCTATGGTTTTTTCAGTGAATTTCTAAGGTTTTTTCAATTCAATAAATTTCTAACTATGCCTACAGAGGTAGGACATGTGCAGAAAGAGAAAGAAAGGCGCAGAAAGAAGCAAGAGAAATGCAGAAAGAGGCAACAGAAATCCAGAAAGAGGAAGAAAGGTGCAGAAAGAAGCAAAAGAAATGCAGAAAGAACCAACAGAGGTGCAGAAAGAGGCCTTCTTGCAAAGTCATCATGTGCCCTGGGCACCCCCCAACTTTTTGCTGACTGGTACTGGTAGTAACTGACTCTGACTGACCCTGGGCTCTGCCTAACCAGGCCTGGAGCCAGTGCTATCCTGAAAGACACTTAGAATACAGTGAAAACACCTACATACTCTAGGGTGCACTATGGGTTGGGGTACCCCTGTGACTGGCATGACCTCCACTGTAAGGCCCTAGTACATAATAGGGCAGGGGGGTTAAAACTATCTCTAAGTCCCTAGAATATAATAGGGCATGGCAGTTTAGAGGCCAGCAGCCCTTTTCTGCACTTGCATGTGTGCACTGCTGAGCCTGAGGTCAGTTTGAAAGTAGCCCTGTGTGTGCAGATAGAGGCAAGAGAGGTGTAGAAAGAGGCAAAATAGGTGCAGAAAGAGGGAAGAAGGGTGCAGAAAGAGGCAAGAGAGGTGCAGAAAGAAGCAAGAGAAGTGCAGAAAGAAGCAACAGAAGTACAGAAAGAAGCAACAGAGGTACAGAAAGAGGGAAGAGAGGTGCAGAAAGAGGTAAGAGAAGTGCAGAAAGAAGCAACAGAGGTGCAGAAAGAGGCAAGAGAAGTTCAGAAACAGGCAGCAGAGGCAAGAGAGGTGCAGAAAGAGGCAAAAGAGGTGCAGAAAGAGGGAAGAAGGGTGCAGAAAGAGGCAAGAGAGGTGCAGAAAGAAGCAAGAGAAGTGCAGAAAGAAGCAACAGAAGTACAGAAAGAAGCAACAGAGGTACAGAAAGAGGGAAGAGAGGTGCAGAAAGAGGTAAGAGAAGTGCAGAAAGAAGCAACAGAGGTGCAGAAAGAGGCAAGAGAAGTTCAGAAACAGGCAGCAGAGGTGCAGAAACAGGCAGAAGAGGTGCAGAAAGAGGGAACAGTTGTGCAGAAAGAAAGAAGAGGGGTGCGGAAAGAGGCTAGAGGGGTGCAGAAAGAGGCAAGAGAGGTGCAGAAAGAGGCAAGAGATGTGCACAAAGAGGGAAGAAGGGTGCAGAAAGAGGCAAGTGGGGTGCAGAAAGAAGCAAGAGAGGTGTAGAAAGAAGCAAGAGAAGTGCAGAAAGAAACAACAGAGGTGCAGAAAGAAGCAAGAGCAGTGCAGAAAGAACCAACAGAGGTGCAGAAAGAGGCAAGAGACGTGCAGAAAGAGGCAAGAAGAGTGCAGAAAGAAGTAAAAGAAGTGCAGAAAGAGGCAAGAGGGGTGCAGAAAGAGGCAAGAGCAGTGCAGAAAGAGCCAAGAGACGTGCTGGAAAAGGGAAGAAGGGTGCAGAAAGAGGCACGAGGGGCGCAGAAAGAAGGAAGAGAAGTACAGAAAGAAGCAACAGAGGTGCTGAAAGAGGCACGAGGGGCACAGAAAGAAGGAAGAGAAGTGCAGAAAGAAGCAACAGAGGTACAGAAAGAGGGAAGAGAGGTGTAGAAAGAGGCAAGAGAGTTGCACAAAGAGGGAAGAGGGGTGCAGATTGAAGCAAGTGAGGTGCAGAAAGAGGCAAGAGAGGTGCAGAAAGAGTCAAGAGAGGTGCAGAAATAGGCAAGAGAAGTGCAGAAAGAGGCAAGAGAATTGCTGAAAGAAGCAACAGAGGTGCAGAAAGAAGCAAGAGAAGTGCAGAAATAGGCAAGTGAGATGCAGAAAGAGGAAAGAGAGGTGCAGAAAGAGGGAAGACGAGTGTAGAAAGAGACAACAGGGGTGGAGAAAGAAGCAAGACAGGTGCAGAAAGAAGCATGGGAAGTGCAGAATGAAGCAACAGGGGTGCAGAAAGAGGCAAAAGAAGTGCAGAAAGAAGCAACAGAGGTGCAGAAGGAGGCAAGAGAACTGCAGAGAGATGCAAGAGAGTTGCAGAGACAGGCAAGAGAGGTGCAGAAAAAGGGAACAGGGGTGCAGAAAGAGGCAAGAGGTACAGAAAGAGGGAAGAGGGGTACAAAAAGAGGCAAGAGGAGTGCAGAAAGAAGCAAAAGAAGTGCAGAAAGAAGCAAGAGAAGTGCAGAGAGAAGCAACAGAGGTGCAGAAAGAGGCAAGAGGGATGCAGAAAGAGGCAAGAGAAGTGCAGAAAGAAGCAACAGAGGTGCAGAAAGAGGCAAGAAAGAGGAGTGCAGAAAGAGGGAAGAGGGGTGCAGAAAGAGGCACGAGGGGTGCTGAAAGAAGCAAGAGAGGTGCAGAAAGAAGCAAGAGAAGTGCATAAAGAAGCAACAGAGATGCAGAAAGGGGGAAGTGGGGTGGAGATAGATGCAAGAGGGATATAGAAACAAACAAGAGAGGAGCAGAAAGAAGCAAAAGAAGTGCAGAAAGAAGGAAGAGAGGTGTAGAAAGAGGCAAGAGGGTGCAGAAAGAGGGAAGAGGGGTGTGAAAGAGGCATGAGGGGTGCAGAAATAAGCAAGAGGGGTGCAGAAAGAAGCAAGAGAGGTGCAGAAAGAAAGAAAAGAAGTGCAGAAAGAAGGAACAGAGGTGCAGAAAGAGGCAAGAGGAGTGCAGAAAGAGGGAAGATGGGTGCAGAAAGAGGTACAAGGGTGCGGAAAGAAGCAAGAAAGGTGCAGAAAGAAACAAAAGAACTGCAGAAAGAAGTAACAGAGGTGCAGAAAGAGGGAAGAGGAGTGCAGAAAGAGGCACAATGGTTGGTGAAAGAAGGGACAGAGATGCAGAAAGAGGCAAGAGAAGTGCAGAAAGAAGCAACAGAGATGCAGAAAGGGGGAGCAGGGGTGGAGAAAGAGGCAAGAGGGGTGCAGAAAGAAGCAAGAGAGGTGCAGAAAGAAACAAAAGAAGTACAGAAAGAAGCAGCAGAGGTATAGAAAGAGGCAAGAGGAGTGCAGAAAGAGGGAAGACGGGTGCAGAAAGAGGCACGAGGGGTGCAGAAAGAAGGGACAGAGGTGCAGAAAGAGGGATGATGTGTGGAAAAAGAGGCAACAGAGATGCAAAAAGGGGGAACAGGGGTGGAGAAAGTGGCAAGAGGGGTACAGAAAGTGGCAAGAGGGGTACAGAAAGAAGTAAGAGAGGTGCAGAAAGAAACAATAGAAGAGCAGAAAGAACGAACAGGGGTGAAAAAAGAGGCAAGAGAGGTGCAGAAAGAGGGAAGAGGGGTGCAGAAAGAAGCACGAGTGGTGCAGAAAGAAGCAAGAGAGGTGCAGAAAGAAGCAAGAGTAGTGCAGAAAGATGCAACAGAGGTGCAGAAAGAAGCAAGAGGGGTGCAAAAAGAGGGAAGAGGGATGCAGAAAGAGGCACAAGGGGTGCAGAAAGCAAGAGAGGTACAGAAAGAAGCAACAGAGGTGCAGAAAGAGGGATGGAGAAAGAGGCAAGAGGGGTGCAGAAAGAAGCAAGAGAGGTGCAGAAAGTAACAAAAGAAGTGCAGAAAGAAGGAACAGAGCTGCAGAAAGAGGCAAGACTAGTGCAGAAAGAGAAGAGGGGTGCAGAAAGAGGCACAAGGGGTGCAGAAAGAAGCAAGAGAGGTACAGAAAGACGCAAGATAAGTGCAGAAAGAAGCAACAGAGATGCAGAAAGAGGAAAGAGGGGTGGAGAAAGAGGCAAGAGAAGTGCAGAATGAAGCAACAGACAAGCATAAAGGGGGAAGAAGGGTGGAGAAAGAGGCACGAGGGGTGCAGAAAGAAGCAAGAGAGGTGCAGAAAGAAACAAAAGAAGTGCAGAAAGAAGGAACAGAGGTGCAGAAAGAGGCAAGAGGAGTGAAGAAAGAGGCACGAGGGGTGCAGAAAGAAGCAAGAAAGGTGCAGAAAGAAACAAAAGAACCGCAGAAAGAAGCAACAGAGGTGCAGAAAGAGACAAGAGGGAGCAGAAAGAGGGAAGAGGAGTGCAGAAAGAGGCACAATGGTTGCAGAAAGAAGGGACAGAGATGCAGAAAGAGGCAAGGGAAGTGCAGAAAGAAGCAACAGAGATGCAGAAAGGGGGAGGAGGGGTGGAGAAAGAGGCAAGCGGGATGCAGAAAGAAGCAAGAGAGGTGCAGAAAGAAACAAAAGAAGTGCAGAAAGAAGCAGCAGTGGTATAGAAAGAAGCAAGAGGAGTGCAGAAAGAGGAAAGAGGGGTGCAGAAAGAGGCACGAGGGGTGCAAAAAGAAGGGACAGAGGTGAAGAAAGAAGCAAGAAAAGTGCAGAAAGAAGCAACAGAGGTGCAGAAAGAGGGATGATAGGTGGAAAAAGAGGCAAGAGAAGTGCAGAAAGAAGCAACAGAGATGCAAAAAGGGGGAACACGGGTGGAGATAGTAGCAAGAGGGGTGCAGAAAGAAGAAAGAGAGGTGCAGAAAGAAACAAAAGAAGAGCAGAAAGAAGGAACAGGGGTGCAGAAAGAGGCAAGAGGGGTGCAGAAAGAGAGAAGAGGGGTGCAGAAAGAAACACGAGTGGTGCAGAAAGAAGCAAGAGAGGTGCATAAAGAAGCAAGAGTAGTGCAGAAAGATGCAACAGAGGTGCAGAAAGAAGCAAGAGGGGTGCAAAAAGAGGGAAGATGGGTGCAGAAAGAAGCACAAGGGGTGCAGAAAGAAGCAAGAGAGGTGCAGAAAGAAGCAACAGAGGTGCAGAAAGGGGGAAGAGTGGTGGAGAAAGAGACAAGAGAGGTGCAGAAAGAAGCAACAGAGGTGCAGAAAGAGGGATGGAGAAAGAGGCAAGAGGGGTGCAGAAAGAAGCAAGAGAGGTGCAGAAAGTAACAAAAGAAGTGCAGAAAGAAGGAACAGAGGTGCAGAAAGAGGCAAGAGTAGTGAAGAAAGAGGCAAGAGTAGTGCAGAAAGAGAAGTGGGGTGCATAAAGAGGCACGAGGGGTACAGAAAGAAGGGACAGAGGTGCAGAAAGAAGCAAGAGAGGTATAGAAAGAGGCAAGAGGAGTGCATAAAGAGGGAAGAGGGGTGCAGAAAGAGGCACGAGGGGTGCAGAAAGAAGGGACAGAGGTGCAGAAAGAAGCAAGAGAAGTGCAGAAAGAAGCAACAGAGGTGCAGAAAGAGGGATGATGTGTGGAAAAAGAGGCAAGAGAAGTGCAGAAAGAAGCAACAGAGATGCAAAAAGGGGGAACAGGGGTGGAGAAAGTGGCAAGAGGGGTGCAGAAAGAAGCAAGAGAGGTGCAGAAAGAAACAAAAGAAGAGCAGAAAGAAGGAACAGGGGAGCAAAAAGAGGCAAGAGAGGTGCAGAAAGAGGGAAGAGGGGTGCAGAAAGAAGCACGAGTGGTGCAGAAAGAAGCAAGAGAGGTGCAGAAAGAAGCAAGAGTAGTGCAGAAAGATGCAACAGAGGTGCAGAAAGAAGCAAGAGGGGTGCAAAAAGAGGGAAGAGGGGTGCAGAAAGAGGCACAAGGGGTGCAGAAAGAAGCAAGAGAGGTGCAGAAAGAAACAAAAGAAGTGCAGAAAGAAGGAACAGAGGTGCAGAAAGAGGCAAGAGGAGTGAAGAAAGAGGCACGAGGGTGCAGAAAGAAGCAAGAAAGGTGCAGAAAGAAACAAAAGAACCGCAGAAAGAAGCAACAGAGGTGCAGAAAGAGACAAGAGGGGAGCAGAAAGAGGGAAGAGGAGTGCAGAAAGAGGCACAATGGTTGCAGAAAGAAGGGACAGAGATGCAGAAAGAGGCAAGGGAAGTGCAGAAAGAAGCAACAGAGATGCAGAAAGGGGGAGGAGGGGTGGAGAAAGAGGCAAGCGGGATGCAGAAAGAAGCAAGAGAGGTGCAGAAAGAAACAAAAGAAGTGCAGAAAGAAGCAGCAGTGGTATAGAAAGAAGCAAGAGGAGTGCAGAAAGAGGAAAGAGGGGTGCAGAAAGAGGCACGAGGGGTGCAAAAAGAAGGGACAGAGGTGAAGAAAGAAGCAAGAAAAGTGCAGAAAGAAGCAACAGAGGTGCAGAAAGAGGGATGATAGGTGGAAAAAGAGGCAAGAGAAGTGCAGAAAGAAGCAACAGAGATGCAAAAAGGGGGAACAGGGGTGGAGATAGTAGCAAGAGGGGTGCAGAAAGAAGAAAGAGAGGTGCAGAAAGAAACAAAAGAAGAGCAGAAAGAAGGAACAGGGGTGCAGAAAGAGGCAAGAGGGGTGCAGAAAGAGAGAAGAGGGGTGCAGAGAGAAACACGAGTGGTGCAGAAAGAAGCAAGAGAGGTGCATAAAGAAGCAAGAGTAGTGCAGAAAGATGCAACAGAGGTGCAGAAAGAAGCAAGAGGGGTGCAAAAAGAGGGAAGATGGGTGCAGAAAGAAGCACAAGGGTGCAGAAAGAAGCAAGAGAGGTGCAGAAAGAAGCAACAGAGGTGCAGAAAGGGGGAAGAGTGGTGGAGAAAGAGACAAGAGAGGTGCAGAAAGAAGCAACAGAGGTGCAGAAAGAGGGATGGAGAAAGAGGCAAGAGGGGTGCAGAAAGAAGCAAGAGAGGTGCAGAAAGTAACAAAAGAAGTGCAGAAAGAAGGAACAGAGGTGCAGAAAGAGGCAAGAGTAGTGAAGAAAGAGGCAAGAGTAGTGCAGAAAGAGAAGTGGGGTGCATAAAGAGGCACGAGGGTACAGAAAGAAGGGACAGAGGTGCAGAAAGAAGCAAGAGAAGTATAGAAAGAGGCAAGAGGAGTGCATAAAGAGGGAAGAGGGGTGCAGAAAGAGGCACGAGGGGTGCAGAAAGAAGGGACAGAGGTGCAGAAAGAAGCAAGAGAAGTGCAGAAAGAAGCAACAGAGGTGCAGAAAGAGGGATGATGTGTGGAAAAAGAGGCAAGAGAAGTGCAGAAAGAAGCAACAGAGATGCAAAAAGGGGGAACAGGGGTGGAGAAAGTGGCAAGAGGGGTGCAGAAAGAAGCAAGAGAGGTGCAGAAAGAAACAAAAGAAGAGCAGAAAGAAGGAACAGGGGAGCAAAAAGAGGCAAGAGAGGTGCAGAAAGAGGGAAGAGGGTGCAGAAAGAAGCACGAGTGGTGCAGAAAGAAGCATGAGAGGTGCAGAAAGAAGCAAGAGTAGTGCAGAAAGATGCAACAGAGGTGCAGAAAGAAGCAAGAGGGGTGCAAAAAGAGGGAAGAGGGGTGCAGAAAGAGGCACAAGGGGTGCAGAAAGAAGCAAGAGAGGTGCAGAAAGAAACAAAAGAAGTGCAGAAAGAAGGAACAGAGGTGCAGAAAGAGGCAAGAGGAGTGAAGAAAGAGGCACGAGGGGTGCAGAAAGAAGCAAGAAAGGTGCAGAAAGAAACAAAAGAACCGCAGAAAGAAGCAACAGAGGTGCAGAAAGAGACAAGAGGGGAGCAGAAAGAGGGAAGAGGAGTGCAGAAAGAGGCACAATGGTTGCAGAAAGAAGGGACAGAGATGCAGAAAGAGGCAAGGGAAGTGCAGAAAGAAGCAACAGAGATGCAGAAAGGGGGAGGAGGGGTAGAGAAAGAGGCAAGCGGGATGCAGAAAGAAGCAAGAGAGATGCAGAAAGAAACAAAAGAAGTGCAGAAAGAAGCAGCAGTGGTATAGAAAGAAGCAAGAGGAGTGCAGAAAGAGGAAAGAGGGGTGCAGAAAGAGGCACGAGGGGTGCAAAAAGAAGGGACAGAGGTGAAGAAAGAAGCAAGAAAAGTGCAGAAAGAAGCAACAGAGGTGCAGAAAGAGGGATGATAGGTGGAAAAAGAGGCAAGAGAAGTGCAGAAAGAAGCAACAGAGATGCAAAAAGGGGGAACAGGGGTGGAGATAGTAGCAAGAGGGGTGCAGAAAGAAGAAAGAGAGGTGCAGAAAGAAACAAAAGAAGAGCAGAAAGAAGGAACAGGGGTGCAGAAAGAGGGAAGAGGGGTGCAGAAAGAGAGAAGAGGGGTGCAGAAAGAAACACGAGTGGTGCAGAAAGAAGCAAGAGAGGTGCATAAAGAAGCAAGAGTAGTGCAGAAAGATGCAACAGAGGTGCAGAAAGAAGCAAGACTGGTGCAAAAAGAGGGAAGATGGGTGCAGAAAGAAGCACAAGGGGTGCAGAAAGAAGCAAGAGAGGTGCAGAAAGAAGCAACAGAGGTGCAGAAAGAGGGAAGAGTGGTGGAGAAAGAGACAAGAGAGGTGCAGAAAGAAGCAACAGAGGTGCAGAAAGAGGGATGGAGAAAGAGGCAAGAGGGGTGCAGAAAGAAGCAAGAGAGGTGCAGAAAGTAACAAAAGAAGTGCAGAAAGAAGGAACAGAGGTGCAGAAAGAGGCAAGAGTAGTGAAGAAAGAGGCAAGAGTAGTGCAGAAAGAGAAGTGGGGTGCATAAAGAGGCACGAGGGGTACAGAAAGAAGGGACAGAGGTGCAGAAAGAAGCAAGAGAGGTATAGAAAGAGGCAAGAGGAGTGCATAAAGAGGGAAGAGGGTGCAGAAAGAGGCACGAGGGGTGCAGAAAGAAGGGACAGAGGTGCAGAAAGAAGCAAGAGAAGTGCAGAAAGAAGCAACAGAGGTGCAGAAAGAGGGATGATGTGTGGAAAAAGAGGCAAGAGAAGTGCAGAAAGAAGCAACAGAGATGCAAAAAGGGGGAACAGGGGTGGAGAAAGTGGCAAGAGGGGTGCAGAAAGAAGCAAGAGAGGTGCAGAAAGAAACAAAAGAAGAGCAGAAAGAAGGAACAGGGGAGCAAAAAGAGGCAAGAGAGGTGCAGAAAGAGGGAAGAGGGGTGCAGAAAGAAGCACGAGTGGTGCAGAAAGAAGCAAGAGAGGTGCAGAAAGAAGCAAGAGTAGTGCAGAAAGATGCAACAGAGGTGCTGAAAGAAGCGAGAGGGGTGCAAAAAGAGGGAAGAGGGGTGCAGAAAGAGGCACAAGGGGTGCAGAAAGAAGCAAGAGAGGTGCAGAAAGAAGCAACAGAGGTGCAGAAAGAGGGAAGAGTGGTGGAGAAAGAGACAAGAGAGGTGCAGAAAGAAGCAACAGAGGTGCAGAAAGAGGGATGGAGAAAGAGGCAAGATGGGTGCAGAAAGAAGCAAGAGAGGTGCAGAAAGAAACAAAAGAAGTGCAGAAAGAAGGAACAGAGGTGCAGAAAGAAGCAAGAGTAGTGCAGAAAGATGCAACAGAGGTGCAGAAAGAAGCAAGAGGGGTGCAAAAAGAGGGAAGAGGGGTGCAGAAAGAGGCACAAGGGGTGCAGAAAGAAGCAAGAGAGGTGCAGAAAGAAGCAACAGAGGTGCAGAAAGAGGGAAGAGTGGTGGAGAAAGAGACAAGAGAGGTGCAGAAAGAAGCAACAGAGGTGCAGAAAGAGGGATGGAGAAAGAGGCAAGAGGGGTGCAGAAAGAAGCAAGAGAGGTGCAGAAAGAAACAAAAGAAGTGCAGAAAGAAGCAACAGAGGTGCAGAAAGAGGCAAGAGGGGAGCAGAAAGAGGGAAGAGGAGTGCAGAAAGAGGCACAATGGTTGCAGAAAGAAGGGACAGAGATGCAGAAAGAGGCAAGGGAAGTGCAGAAAGAAGCAACAGAGATGCAGAAAGGGGGAGGAGGGGTGGAGAAAGAGGCAAGAGGGGTGCAGAAATAAGCAAGAGAGGTGCAGAAAGAAACAAAAGTGCAGAAAGAAGCAACAGAGGTGCAGAAAGAGGGAAGAGTGGTGGAGAAAGAGACAAGAGAGGTGCAGAAAGAAGCAACAGAGGTGCAGAAAGAGGGATGGAAAAAGAGGAAAGAGGGGTGCAGAAAGAAGCAAGAGAGGTGCAGAAAGTAACAAAAGAAGTGCAGAAAGAAGGAACAGAGGTACAGAAAGAGGCAAGAGTAGTGCAGAAAGAGGCAAGAGTAGTGCAGAAAGAGAAGAGGGGTGCAGAAAGAGGCACAAGGGGTGCAGAAAGAAGGGACAGAGGTGCAGTAAGAAGCAAGAGAGGTATAGAAAGAGGCAAGAGGAGTGCATAAAGAGGGAAGAGGGGTGCAGAAAGAGGGACGAGGGGTGAAGAAAGAAGGGACAGAGGTGCAGAAAGAAGCAAGAGAAGTGCAGAAAGAAGCAACAGAGGTGCAGAAAGAGGGATGATGTGTGGAAAAAGAGGCAAGAGAAGTGCAGAAAGAAGCAACAGAGATGCAAAAAGGGGGAACAGGGGTGGAGAAAGTGGCAAGAGGGGTGCAGAAAGAAGCAAGAGAGGTGCAGAAAGAAACAAAAGAAGTGCAGAAAGAAGGAACAGGGGAGCAAAAAGAGGCAAGAGAGGTGCAGAAAGAGGGAAGAGGGGTGCAGAAAGAAGCACGAGTGGTGCAGAAAGAAACAAGAGAGGTGCAGAAAGAAGCAAGAGTAGTGCAGAAAGATGCAACAGAGGCGCAGAAAGAAGCAAGAGGGGTGCAAAAAGAGGGAAGAGGGGTGCAGAAAGAGGCACAAGGGGTGCAGAAAGAAGCAAGAGAGGTGCAGAAAGAAGCAACAGAGGTACAGAAAGAGAGCTGGAGAAAGAGGCAAGATGGGTGCAGAAAGAAGCAAGAGAGGTGCAGAAAGAAACAAAAGAAGTGCAGAAAGAAGGAACAGAGGTGCAGAAAGAAGCAAGAGTAGTGCAGAAAGATGCAACAGAGGTGCAGAAAGAAGCAAGAGGGGTGCAAAAAGAGGGAAGAGGGGTGCAGAAAGAGGCACAAGGGGTGCAGAAAGAAGCAAGAGAGGTGCAGAAAGAAGCAACAGAGGTGCAGAAAGAGGGATGGAGAAAGAGGCAAGATGGGTGCAGAAAGAAGCAAGAGAGGTGCAGAAAGAAACAAAAGAAGTGCAGAAAGAAGGAACAGAGGTGCAGAAAGAGGCAAGAGGAGTGAAGAAAGAGGGGTGCAGAAAGAGGCACAAGGGGTGCAGAAAGAAGCAAGAAAGGTGCAGAAAGAAACAAAAGAACTGCAGAAAGAAGCAACAGAGGTGCAGAAAGAGACAAGAGGGGAGCAGAAAGAGGGAAGAGGAGTGCAGAAAGAGGCACAATGGTTGCAGCAGAGATATAGAAAGAGGCAACAGGAGTGCAGAAAGAGGGAAGAGGGGTGCAGAAAGAGGCACGAGGGGTGCAAAAAGAAGGGACAGAGGTGCAGAAAGAAGCAAGAGAAGTGCAGAAAGAAGCAACAGAGGTGCAGAAAGAGGGTTGATGGGTGGAAAAAGAGGCAAGAGAAGTGCAGAAAGAAGCAACAGAGATTCAAAAAGGGGGAACAGGGGTGGAGAAAGTGGCAAGAGGGGTGCAGAAAGAAGCAAGAGAGGTGCAGAAAGAAACAAAAGAAGAGCAGAAAGAAGGAACGGGGTGCAGAAAGAGAGAAGAGGGGTGCAGAAAGAGAGAAGAGAGGTGCAGAAAGAAGCACGAGTGGTGCAGAAAGAAGCAAGAGAGGTGCAGAAAGAAGCAAGAGTAGTGCAGAAAGATGCAAGAGGTGCAGAAAGAAGCAAGAGGGGTGCAAAAAGAGGGAAGAGGGGTGCAGAAAGAAGCAAGAGAGGTGCAGAAAGAAGCAACAGAGGTGCAGAAAGAGGGAAGAGGGGTGGAGAAAGAGACAAGAGAGGTGCAGAAAGAAGCAACAGAGGTGCAGAAAGAGGGATGGAGAAAGAGGCAAGAGGGGTGCAGAAAGAAGCAAGAGAGGTGCAGAAAGTAACAGAAGAAGTGCAGAAAGAAGGAACAGAGGTGCAGAAAGAGGCAAGAGGGGTGTACAAAGAAGCAAGTGAGGTGCAGAAAGACGCAACAGAGGTCCAGAAAGAGGCAAATGAGGTGCAGAAAGTAGAAGAGATGTGCAGAAAGAGGCACGAGAAGTGCAGAAAAATAAAGAAAAGTGCAGAATGAAGCAACAGAAATGCAGAAAGAGGCAAGAGAGGCGCAGAAAGAAGCAACAGAGGTGTAGGAAGAGGGGTGGAGAAAGAGACAAGAGAGGTGCAGAAAGAAGCAACAGAGGTGTAGAAAGAGGGAAGAGGGGTGCAGAAAGAGACAAGAGAGGTGCAGAAAGAAGCAACAGAAATGCAGAAAGAGGCAAGAGAGGCGCAGAAAGAAGTAAGAGTGGCTTGCACACCATTAGTACCAATTTAACACCCGCATTTAGCAATAAGTAACAGGTGACCATTCTAGGTTTACAAAGGACCTTCCACCACGCTGTAACACTTGTCGCTGCATTTTTGGTAATGTTTGAGCCGTTATGAGCTAGAAACAAGGCTTTTTTTGTTCAAATCTGCAGATTAGGCAGCAGATGATGGATTATGTGGCTAATGCGGAAAATTTATAATTGTGCGAAAGTTGGTGCAGCCAAACAGTCGCATAATTCCAGTGGCCCTGCTCATACCGCTGACTAGGTTCAGAAGTGCTCCTCAGTGAGTCCTTCTTTTTTTTGTCCCATTGAGTTCATAGTTTAGCTTCTATGGAAACGAGGAAGACTAAACCTGAGGTTACCACTCCACAACACAGACTACCATACCACATAATTACTCTCCATAACACATAATCCCACTCTACATAATTCCTATACACTAAATACTACATACTTTCTATACACATAATTTCACTGCACAACATACCACATAATTCCACTACACACAACCTAGAACCACTCCACTCCAAAAAACATTAGTAAAAAACTTTTACATTTACAACGCCAATAGCTCTAACTCTTGCAAATGCGAGACCTATTAAATTACAAATGCTCCTTTAACTGGTAGTCACGTTTGCAGACTGGTGGAGAAAGGGGGCTGGGTCTCCAACCAGCGCTTAAGAGTTCCGCTGCGTAGGACTTACAGGAGGTACCAGGAGGGCTTCTTGGCCCCCAAAGTCCCTCAAGAGTAAAGTGGGCTTCATCCCCCAACCAGTACTGTGCCAGGAGGTGCGTTTGCAGAGTGGTGGAGAAAGGGGATGTGTGGCCTCCGAAGACCTCTTAGCAATCCCACTGTCTGGGACTGACTTAGTGGAGGTAACAGGAGGGGTAGTTGGCCCTCAAGGACAACCTTGGGGGCCAACTACCCCTCCTATTACCTCCAGTAAGTCCCACACAGCAGCATTGCTAAGTTCTCATAGCAGGCCATGCCCCCTTTCCCCACCACTCTGCAAACGCGCTCCCTGGCTTGCTCTTGGATGGGGATTAAAGTCCACTTTGCTGCTGGGGGTCCTTAGGGGCCAACTAGCCTACCCGATACCTCCTGTATGCCCCAGATAGTGGGATTGCTGATATGTGGACACAGGTCACGCCCCCTTTGTCCACCACTCTGCAAATGTGCCTCTTGGCACGCTCTTGGTTGGGGGATGAAGTCCCCTTGCCTCCTGAGGGTCCCTGGGAGCCAACTAGCCCACCAGGTACCTCCAGTAAGCCCCACACAGCTGGATTGCTGAGTTCTCTGAGGCCACGCCCCCTTTTTTACACTCGCCTCCTGGCGCACTGCTGCTCGGGGGATGAAGTCCACTTTAGTCCCGAGGTCCTCAGGACACAAGAGGACCTCATCGCCCCACCAGCAATGCACCAAGGGGCGAGTTTGCAGAGTGGTGTAAAAAGGGGCATGGCCTCGGACCACCTGGGGCTTACTGGAGGTACCTGGTGGGCTAGTTGGCCCCTAAGGACCCTTAGCATTCAAGGGGACTTAATCCCCCAACCCAGAACGCGCCAGGAGGCGCGTTTGCAGAGTGGTGCAGGGAGGGGGCGGGGCCTCCGATGAGATGCCAGCTTTTCTTTTTTTTTTTTTTTTAGAAGGGGGGCTGTGTGACCCCCTTCTCTTAATATTTTTGGGGCCCTAGGGACCCCATCCCCCAGGGCCTGGCCAGCCTTTTCTTTTTTTTTTTTTTGGAGGGGGGCCACGCGGCCCCCCTCCTGAGGCCTTTATCGTCCCCGGGGACCTCATCCCCCGGGGCAGTGCCTTTTTCTTTTTTTTATAAAAATAATTAAATATTCGGGAGGGGGCCGTGTCGCCCCCCTTCCCTGGGCCACAAGCCAGCCTTGATTTTTAAAAAAAAATTTGGGGAGGGGGCCGCGTGGCCCCCCTCCTGAGGTCAATTATGGCCCCGGGGACCCCATCCCCCGGGGCCGACCTTCTGTATTTAAAAAAAATAATAATAATTTAATTAAAGGGGAGGGGGCCGAGTGGGCCCCTCCTGAGGTCAATTATGGCCCCGGGACCCCATCCCCGGGGCCGAGCTTCTGTATTTAAAAAAATAAAAAAATAAAAATTAAAGGGGAGGGGGCCGAGTGGCCCCCCTCCCGGGCCACTTCAGGCCCCAGGGACCCCATCCCCCGGGGCCGGCCCTTACATTGGGGAACGCGGGGGAGCCCCAATGCCCCCGCAGTCCCAGCCGGCTCCCCGCCTCCTGCGGGAGCCGGCATTGCTTTTTGGGCAAGGGGAGCTGCTGACATGCAGCTCCCCTTGTCCAAAAGCAATTCTGCTTTGCTTCTTGGAAGCGAGAGCAGGTTTCCTGCTCTCGCTTCCAAGAAGCAAAGCAGTGTTTGCTATGGCAGGGCGGGAGCAGTGCTCCCGCTCTGCCATAGCACACTGCAATGTCCCTGGGGTGGGCATTCCGGGACATTGCTGGAGCCGGCCCAGGGGGGTGGCTGTCCCCAGGGCCATTGAGGGCTCCAGAAGGGGGGCCTCGTGGCCCCCCTCCCAACTGTTTAAAGCCCCGGGGAGGTGGTGGTCCCTGGGACGGGGGTCGGCAACGGACCCCCGCATTTTAATGAAGAGTGCCCCGGGGAGGTGGTGGTCCCCGGGGCAGTGTGGGGGGGCTCGAGCCCCCCCACACTTTCTTTTTCAAAATAGCCCCGGGGAGGTGGCAGTCCCCGGGGCTGCGAGGGGGCCGAATGGCCCCCCGCTTTTAAATCATATAGCCCCGGGGAGGTGGTGGTCCCCGGGGCTTGGGGGGGCCCGCAAGGCCCCCCTGACCTAAATAAATTATAGCCCCGGGGAGGTGGCGGACGCCGGGGCTTGGAGGGGCCCGCGTGGCCCCCGCCCTAAAATAACAATGCCCCTGGGAGGTGGCGGTCCCCGGGGCAGCGTGGCGGGGGCAGGAACCCCCCCATGCATTTTTTAAAAAAGCCCTGGGGAGGTGGCGGTCCCAGGGGCCGCAGGGGGCCCACGCTACATAATTAGGTTTTGCCCCAAGACCTGGCCCACCCTGGGGCTTATAGAGAACGAATCGCAGGAACCCGCGCTTCGTTTTAAAAAAAAATTTCAGCCGGATTCGCGCACCCAGCCCGAATTTGGCCGATTTAAAAATAAAAAATGCTTTTTTTGGCCCTGGGGGTCCTTGTGGGACCACCTGAGCAGGCCTAGGGGGTCAGGGTGTTTCTACCCTGCCCCCTTTTCTTGTTTTATATCCTTTATTTTACTGTTTTCTTGTGACTCGGTTTTACCGAGTGTAGGACTTGGCCTTTTTGGCTAAAGTTCCCTAAACTTTTTGCTTTCCCCCTAGACCGTTTTCTTGACATAGAGTTGCCAATTTAGATGCTTTGGGTACTTTGCCACTGCTGATCAGTGTCAAAGTACATGGGTTCCCTGTGTAAAGTATAATGGTAATTGGTTGGCCATGATTGGTATGTTGCCTTACTAGTAAAGTCCCTGGTGATGTGCACTGTGTGTGCCAGGGCTAGTAACGCAAAGGTGCGCGGAGAAGGGAACTCAGGCCTGCAGTGTAGGGCCTGCGCTCAGTTTGCTAAGTTAGCATGTTGTCCTGACAAGTGCAACCACTTGTCAGGCCTTACTTTCCCTTTTGCGTACACAGTGGGCACCCCTGTGGTAGGTCCCGGGTAACCCCTGGGCAGGGTGCAGTGTAGGTAAAAGGCAGGACATATACTGAGGTGTGTGTTATGTCTTGACAGTGAAAAACACTCCATTTCGTTTTTCACTGGTGAAAGGCCATCCTGCCCATAGGACAGAATGGGGGAGGCTGGGTATTGTTTGTTAGCCTAGTTTCCCATAAGTTTCAAATGGAGAGGTGAAGTTTAGTATGTATGAACTCACAGCGTCATAACACATCTTTCTATGAAAGTGGTTTTGTCACTGTGTGTTCAGAAGCCACTCTTTTAGAAAGTGGCTGAGTTTTGTGCTTTAAGCATTTCTGTGTGTCTCTGCTGAATGTGGATTGACTGTCTGGATCTGAGAGGGAGAGGAGCTGGGGGAGGTCTTGACCCAGGGAGGGGTTGAGATGGCACCAGGCTGACCTGCATCTGGAGAGTAGGCGAGGAAAAGCACCGGGAGGTGAAGAGGCCTGGGTTGCGGCTATAAAACAATTGACCCATCTCCTGCTGAGTGATTAAGGATCCAGACCCCCAGTATCAAAGGGAGAAAGGTGACACTGGGAGGGAGACACCCAGAACTGATTTAGGCAGGGGTCAGGGAACCCTGAGCACAACGAACTTCAAAGACATTTAAGGGTATAACTATGAGAGCTGATACCCCTGAACGGCGGAATAGAAATGAATTGAGACTGAAAAGGCTTGGACCCATTTCGTGGTCAAGAGGAACCTCTGCTAAGGAAGGAACAACTGAAGAGACTGCTGGGAAGGACCGACCCTTGCTTCGTGATCTGGGGCTGGTCTGCAGTTTGCTGTTTTAACCAAGGAAGAGGCTGTTGGGACTGTGCTTTGTGCGCTGGGTCCCCCTGCTTGAAGAAGACTGTGCTTTGTGCTGTGTCTTGTTACCCCAAGGGTCCGAGGTGAGCTGGCTCCCTGTTTGGAAATACAGGAACATAAAAGTTTCCGGAGAAGTTTCAAGCGACGCGGTGGGCGCGTGTTGTGGCAGCTTGAGACCCTCGGAAGGTGTGCCCTGTGATCTTGGACACACGGAGGAGAAGTGAGACTCAGATGCGCTGGGTGCCTGTTGTGGTGCACAGGAGGCGTTGGTGAAGAGCGCCTGGTCAACGTGTGCATCGAAGGTGAAGTGAGTCTCGGACGTGCTGGGTGCGTGTCGTGGTGCACCGCAGGCATTGGTGAAGAGCACCTGGTCAGCGTGTGAATCGGAGGTGACGTGAGACTCGGACGCGCAGGGTGCGTGTCGTGGTGCTCCGCAGGCGCTGGTGAAGAGCGCCTGGTCAGCGGGTGCATCGGAGGTGAAGGGAGTCTCGGACGGCAGGGTGCGTGTCGTGGTGCACAGGAGGCGTTGGTGAGGAGCGCCTGGCCAACGTGTGCATCGGAAGTGGAGTGAGTCTCAGACGTGCAGGTTGCGTGTTGGGCTGCTCCGGAGGCGCTGGTGAAGAGCGCCTGGTCATCGAGTGCACTGGAGGAGAAGTGAGGCTCGGACACGGTGAGCGTGTTGGGGTGCGGCCGAAGGCGTTGGTGAAGATCGCCTGGATATCGGGGCACCGGAGTTGGAGTAAGTCTCAGTGAAGCAGTGTGCGTGCTTTGGTGCAACCTGGGACTGTGGAGGTGATCGGCTGATCATCGTGTGCACCGGAAGAAAGTGAGTCTCAGCAGCGCGGTGTGCGTGTCTTGGTGCCAACTGAGACCGCAGGAAGGAGTGCGTGGTGAACGTGCACTCGGAGTCGACGTGAAGTCACATCAGTGTTGTGTGTGTGGCTTAGTGCCAGAGGAGACCCGGAGGGTGCTGTGGTGAACGTGCACCCGGAGTAACGTAATCTCAGGGGCGTGGGGTACGTGTGCCCTGCGGCCGCCTGAGACCTTCCTAACAGTCACGGCCCGGACCGGCAGCCCCGGAGGAGTTGAGCTGCCAGGCCGAGCCGCTGAGGCCCATTGAGAAAGTTCTACACGGAAGGCCCAGCCAGTTCGCTGAAGGTGGAGAGGAGAGTGGGGTCGTGCCCCAAAGGTAATGTGGATCACTGCCTGGGCGGGGCACGGGCTCGGAGGGACAATCTCTCGGCCTCTCAATCCTTCTGGCAACGTGAGTCTTTGCTTTGGCTCAGATTGGGGCCCGTACTGCATTCAGGAGTGGCAGTACTGGGGCCAGAGTGAGAAGCTGTACTTTATGTCATCGTTGATACGTTGGGGGGCAACTATTATCGAAGAGGCTGACTGTCGTAATACACATTGCCAATATTGCTGCTAACGAACTGCCGGACTGTCTTATGACGCCTGACATTATTTCTGCATAACGAAGTACACGATTGTAGCGCTACGCATTGCATTATTTCTCCATTGCAAAGTACAGGATTGTAGCGGCCCGCATTGCATTATTTATTCATTGCAAAGTACATGATTGTAGCTACGCATTGCATTATTCCTTCATTGCAAAGTACATGATTGTAGCGGTGCGCATTGCATTATTTCTTCATTGCAAAGTACGTGATTGGGGTGTGACGCATTGCATTATTCCTTCATTGCGCAGTACATGATTGTAGCGGTACGCATTGCATTATTTCTCCCATTGCAAGGTACCGGGGTGTATCGTTACGCAGCGCACTATTGTTTGTCCATTGCAACGTTTGTGATTCTAGCATTGCGACCAGCATAGCATTTTGAAAGCGGTGGTTGGGATTTGGACCTACCAGCCAGCACGAATATTACCCTTTATTACATGTTGGCTTATGTATCGTGTGGTCTGATCGTATATCTTTTTACATAAAGTTTATACTCGTTTTATCAAACTCGTGTGGAGTCCATTTGTGGTGTCACCAGTGGGTTGTTGTGAGTGTGGTTGCACATACTGTATACTCGTGCCTTGGAGATAGGCCTGGCTGCTCGTGCCAAGCTACTAAGGGGGTGAGCAGGGCTATCTCAAACGGTGTCCTTACTTGGACTAACGTTGAGTGAAGAGTCACGGGTCTTGCATTTGGTGACAGTGGTGCGGGACGGGGACTCCGGCTTCCAACACCGAGTCACAAGATGGCTGCCAATACTTCCTGGTTTGGAGTATTGACAGCCAATCAGAATCAAGCTTGTGCTCGGGAGGGTTCGCGAATCGTTGTCGGCCCTCTGATATCGATATTTTTATTTTTTGAATTTCTCAGGAACTACGGAACGGATTTACACCATTTAAAAAAGCACGCTATCTGACCCAAGACCTACCTTTATGCCATATTTGGTGTAATTCCGTTCAGCAGTTCGGGCTGTAGCTTTGTCTAAAGTTTCTATGGTAATTAACATGGGGAAAACGCGTTTTGGGACCCCCCCTTTTTTCTCGGCCCCCGCTTGACGAATCACCCCGAACCTTTCAAGACAAGAGCTGACCGAATCGCCCCATTAGTTTTGAAAATTTTGCGAAGATTCGTCAAACGGCGCCAAAGATATTGGCAAATCAAAAAATGCTTTTCCTATGGAAACTAGGTCCTAACTATAACTACCTACTGGCGACCGCCAGTAGGTAATATATATATATGTATATATGTATGTATGGAGTATGGACTGGAGAGAGGACTGAAGTAGGACTGCACCAGCCGCTGGACTGCACCTGCTGATCTTTGGGCTAGCAAAGAAAGGACAATGCCTGTAATACCTGGCTCATGGAACAGTCACTCCTGAGCCCTAGACAGAAGAGGTAAACCCCAAGAGTCGGTTGGCAGACTTCCTGTTACAGCATCAGGGCCACAAAAGCTGAAGGACCCAGTTCTTGCCAGTCAGTAGCCACAATCGCCTATTTGCCACTGTTTGCTGATGTGCAGTCTGGATGACCAAGTCCTGATGCTAAAATCTTGCACCAAAGTGTGTCGGACCGCATAGAGTAGTCAGAGTGCAGTTTGGTTCCTCAAGATGGACACTAGCCTTCAACAAAGGGAATAGCTGGTTTCGCTGTGACCGTGGACCAGTAGTCCAGTGGCTTCTGGACTTTTGCTGGACTGAAGAGGAATTCGAGGGACATCAACTATGTGACCAAATTGACCCCAACTGGGCCGTGAACCGAGGAGCAGCCCCAGGAACATCCCTGTTGACCGCACAGCATCCTCAACATCTTAAAGCATCTTCAGCATTGTGTATCCCTTGCATCTGGACTCCTCCATTGAAGTCTGGGGCGGTTTGCCCTTGGCACCTGGAACTGGACTTGTGACTGCTTTGGTGCCAAGGTAACTGTCCTACTACTCCTCATTGGCCCTCCAGACCTTCCCTCTGTTTGATTTGGTCACCCAGGGCAGCCCAGAGTAGCCAAAAACAATTCTTTAAAAGTGTTACATTGTTTCCAAGCAGTATGGTTACCATTGCTTGTTCGCAATTTTGAGTGAAAAGCTGAGATTTACATTTCATTTAAAAATCTGTACCTCCAGAACCCTGCAGCGGATTCTGTTCATTTTGGTGTCTAAAAATGAATAAAAATAATATCTATTTCTATAAATTGGAGTTGTATTTTTTTCTTTTGAGAATAGGCCTCAGGGTCCCTTACACACATATCAGGACAATTAACGGGGGCGTGGCTGACTGGCCAAGATGGCGGACGCACTCTAGGGTAGCTCTGCACTGTGGCCCAATTATCCGACAAAAATAAATAGCTACTGGCGCCATCCAAACTCCGCTGTGGACGCCACGGACAAGAAACATCACACCGCACAGCAAGGCTGTGAAATTGGGGGCTGAAATAAAATGCAGGCTTGGGAGACGACTCAAACTGGCCCTGAGTGAGCAGCGGCTGACGGCCATCTTGCCGCCCGAAGCGAAGACTGTACGCCGCTGAAGCAGCTAAAGGCCCGGGAGTCGCCGGGTAGAGTCATCGGCAGCAAACATTAAATAATACCGGCCCCTGCGGAGCGGTAGCAGCGGCCGGTGAAGAAGCCCGGACACCGGGAGGTGGTAGACGACGGCGGTATAACAGTGCACCACGAATGGAGGTGAGACGCACTGTGTAAGCCCGGAGGCGTGAGGCCCTGCGAAAACACTGCAGCGTGTGACTGGCCCCGCAAAGCGGCCGGGAAATGTGTGCCTGTAGCGAGAGTTGTGCGGCTGGGGACCGGGGGCTGTACTAAGCCTAGTCCCAGAAGCAGGGTGCACATAGTACGATCGCACAGACGAAAAGAGGGCACGCAGAAGGAGGCCTCCCCAAGGACTCAGCACGTAGGGCCTAGATGGGAGGCAGACACCCTCATTGATAAAGAGGTGTGGAGCCGAAACAGTATCGGAGCCAAGGCCGGGGTGAGCATCGTTACAGAGAGAGCAAGGCAGAAGTGGGAGACACGCAAGGAAGGCCCAGGGATGACACCGGACCGGGCCGCATCTCAAATTGTGAAGATAAGTCGCACATAAAAAGCAACGGCGGGCGGCCTGTCAAAGACCCCGCTAGACACAGGCACACGGCCATGCGGGGGAATAAATTATGACTGGACACTGTGAAAACGGCCCCATCACTCGTATAACAGCGATCTACACCGCTAAGGGACATACTGCAGAGGTCGGCCATCTTGACACTCACAACGGAGACTGCAAGGCGCCAAACAGCCCGACCATCAACGGAGAGCAGTCTTGGCAGTAAGAGCCCTATAGATGTGAATTCAGTGGAGGGGCAGCCACTGATAGGGAGGGCACCCATGCGTGGGAAGAGGATCAAGGTGACGGCGAAGGGAGGCGACACGGGAACCAGGCGAGTCACACTGTCCAGAAGTAAGAGTAGAAGAAACAGTGCGGAGGGCCCACATCAGATGCTAACGGAGACTAGCAGTGTACGCGGACGGAAGGAGCAAAGAGATCTGTGGTTCGCGGTGAACACTGCGCAGACAGGAGCAGCGCGCACAGACACAGTGGACCAACAAGTGGCAAACAACTATACCGCTGGCACCACATTATTAACATAACGTGCTTAGCGCTTCAAACAGAAGGGATAGTGGCTGGCCCATCACGTCCATAATACACTTACCTAATCTGTACCCAGCCGACGAAGATAATGGGCAGACAACGTACAGGGACGAGAATGCAGTCAACACAATCCACTGCGCCGCCCAAGCAGCCAGAACATGAAAAGGAGACTGAAGAGAATGCGGAGAATCCCACGTTGGGATCTAAGATAGACACTGTACTTCAAGCGGTGACGCAGCTAAGTGTGTCACTGGTGCAAACTCGCACGTCTCTAGAAGGATCAATCGATAAAATCACTTCAGATTTCACAATACTGCACGTGGACCATCGCAAACTAGCAGAGAGAGTAGATGAGATAGAAGCGGAAATGGAAGAGATCCTCCCCACCACCAAAGCCTCGGCTACTGAAGTGCAGTTGCGGCCCGTGGTGGGAGTGCTGCCGGGCGGTGACGTGGGGTGGGGGAGGGGCAGGGTGGTGGGTAGTAAAGTACAGAATACGGCCGTCTAGAGGTAAGTAGACATATAAATAAATAAAACGAATTTCGTTGCGCGCGCACATTACATCTCACGAACACAACATTTGGAATTATGCATAGAGAGATTACAGAATAGACCTACGCTACATGTATGCGCCATCCACCCTCCCTATAGGGACTGCCCATACACCTATATCATGTAATTAAAAGATGCCGCCGACAATAATAATTACTTGGAACGTCAGGGGTATGCATACGCCAGCGCGCCGGTATGACACCTATGCGTACTTGAAGAGACATGCAGCCCATATAGCATTTTTACAGGAAACACATATATCGCAACCCGAGATACACAGACTACAGCGAAAGTGAAGGGGGCAGATATTTGCCACAGGATACTCCTCATACGCGAGGGGAGCGCTAGTGTGGGTCAGACCAGGCACACAATATGTGTCAGAAGAATCGGAAGTAGATATCCATGGCCGATTTGCATTGACGAAAGGCATACTAAATGGCAGACAGATAGTGTTGGGATCCATTTATGCCCCAAACACTGACCAGGCTTCATTCTGGCACACACTATCAGCAAAGCTGTCCCGATGGTGCGATATCCCGTGGTTATTAGATGGGGACTACAACACAGTATTAGACACGAATCTGGACAGATCCTTCCTGCCGCTACAACAGACAACTGCTGCATCCAACGCTAAAGGTTTGAGTGAATGGTTATGGAGATGGGGACTAGTAGATCTATGGAGGACGTTAAACCCACACACACGTCTCTACTCGCACTATTCACACCCACATGGCCTGCATGTGCGCATAGACAGATTTGTAGGGAGCACGACGCTGTTGGCGGAATGTACCAATGCGAACTACCTAGGCTGCACACATTCTGACCACAACCCACATACGTTACAGTTGGGTGACGATGATTTGACGCATACCACTAAAATATGGAGACTGCAGATAGCGGAGTTGGAGGACCCCCCTTTAGAGACTCAGTGGGCACGACCATAACAACATATTTTGACACAAACGAAGGATCAGTGACTGACCATGGGGTATTGTGGGACGCATGCAAGGCGGTGATAAGGGGGCAGTGCCTGAGCCTGACCTGGAGTATACGTCGGCAGCTGGATTGTGAAGCTAAACAAATTGAAGACGCACTTCTCAAATTTGAAACAGACTTAGCAGGGGGCGCTGACACGCAGCAAGCTCTTGACGATCAGCGGCAAAAATATGCCGAAGTACTGGAGAGACTGTGCTGCTGAATTATGCGGCGCACTCGGCCCGCACTCACTCCTCGGCTGATAAAGCCGGACGGCTGCTGGCGCGGATAATCCAGCAGGACCATGCGCAACAACCGATGCTACACTTGAGATCCAGAACGGGTCACTTACTAACGCGACAACGCAACATACATAATGAATTCACCGCCCACTATGCTGCCATATATAAACCAGTGGTGCAAGCGACTATGGAGGAACTGGTAGCATATCTGTCCCAGCTACCCATACCGATGGTGGCCGACTCTCAGAGGGCTAAGTTAGACGAACCAATAACATTATTAGAAGTGCAACTAGCGATTCGGGCACTGGCCACGGGCAAGGCACCAGGCCCAGACGGGCTGCCTGCAGAATTTTACAAGGCGTACCAAGAAACACTCGCCCCGAAACTGCTTGCACTATATATTAGTGCGCAGGAGACCTCTATCCTACCTCGATCGCTACGCGAGTCCCTACTTGTTTCACTGCCCAAGCCGGACAGGGATGCAGAGCCCATTAGCGCTGCTAAACTCGGATTATAAAATACTTGCCAAGCTACTGGCAAACAGACTGGCTCCAATAGTCCCGCAACTACTGCATGGGGATCAAAATGGGTTCGTACCAGCGCGCAGCACTTCACTAAACTTGAGGCGATTCTTCAGAGTCGCCCATTACTCTAGAGAGCGCTGGCCACACTCGCTGTGTTTAGTGTTAGACCTGGAAAAAGCGTTTGACACACTCGAGTGGACCGTTTTATTTGCCACCCTAGCCAAATATAACTTGGGCGCTGACTATATAAGGCTAGTTAAACTGCTCTACACACGACCCACAGCGCCGGTCAAGACAGGGCCGCATATATCCAAACCTATCCCAATTGGTCGAGGAACGCGACAAGGCAGCCCTCTTTCCCGGCTATTGTTCGCGCTGGCCATCGAGCCATTGGTGGCAGCCTTACGTGGAACAAAGGAAGACTGGGGAATCCCCCGAGGGGACGGTGTGCACGTGGTGTCATTATACGGAGACGACTTGCTGATATATTTGCGCGATCTTCGGCAGCCATGCGAGGCAATAGAAAAAGCACTCTCAGATTTCGCCGCTCTGTCTGGGCTGTCTGGGCTGCGTGTGAATTGGGGCAAGTCATGCCTCTATCCCTTTAACGAATTCACCCCAGATCCTGCGCTAACGGTGAATGGCACGTCAGTACATTGGCAGCAGACAGCCTCTCAGTACCTAGGGATCCGAATATATCGAGAACCACCGGATCTCCTGGAGGGCAATTACACCAGAGCAGTAACAGCAATCAGATCGCAAATGGCGTTTTGGCACATGCTGCCCACTGCCACAATG
This sequence comes from Calotriton arnoldi, assembly GCA_963921515.1. Classification (NCBI taxonomy): domain Eukaryota; kingdom Metazoa; phylum Chordata; class Amphibia; order Caudata; family Salamandridae; genus Calotriton; species Calotriton arnoldi. Next base: position 866,450 of record CAWUFW010008274.1, read on the forward strand.
GGGAGAGTAGCACTATTGAAAATGGTGGCACTCCCAAGGTTATTGTACCACTTTGCAAACCTGCCTGTATATATTAAGCCGGTGGTGTTCCGATCGTTTGAAGTAGATATGAGGCAATTCATTTGGCACAGCAGCCGAAACAGAGTAGCATTGGCCAAGCTTTACTTACCAGTAGATGGCGGTGGAGTGGCAGTCCCCAACATGGAGCACTATTATTTGGCAGCGCAACTGCAATGGGTGGCCCGCTGGCTCAGTGTGCGGCAGCTCGCTGATACTGCTTCGCAACAACCGGGCTACACACAAGCGCAGATAGTGACTCTGTTTCATCCTGGTAGAAAGGGGGTGGTGGTCCCACCCAACAGTTGGTGAAAGTGGCATACGCTTGCTTTCGGCACGTTATGCGACTTACCAAAGAGGTCACCACATATGCACCCTCTCGCCAGATACTGGGCGCACCGCGGCAAAAGCAAGAAATTACAGCTACGGAGCTTCGCACATGGGACGAAGCAGGAATCCAGACAGTAGGGGACTTATACCAAGACGGACAGCTACTTCCATTTGACACTCTTGTGAATGAATACAACCTGCCACAGGGTCAATTTCTGCTTCATGCCGCGCTCATTAGAACGTTGAGGTCAATCTGGGGTGACATAACAGAAGAACCAAAAACACATCTAATGCTACAGTACCTGCACATAATGGGCACAGGCCGACATCTCACTAGATGGTTGGCAGTGTCGCTACTTACACATGCGACAGCCCCACTAGTAAAACTCAAAGAACATTGGGACACAGACCTGCAGAGACAAAGCACAGACCGGGAGTGGGCAAAAATACTAGAAAGTCCTACTTACATACCAAGGAATGCCAGGTTCCGGCTTATACAATACTACATAACGCAAAGAGCTTATATGACACCAGCCAAAATAAATATAATTTTTAAACGTGAAGATGCCCAGTGCCCTCGATGCGACTTGGTGGGAAGAGACCTCATACACATGCTGTGGGCATGTACCAAACTTGCTACATACTGAGAAACGATCACAACACATTTAGCGCTCTGCACTGACCGCACGATGGAGTGGAACTGGGAGGGGTGCCTATTGGGGCTATACCAGAGGACTAAGAAACACAAGGTGACAACCCGCTTCATAGACATGGGACTCATAGTAGCAAAGCGCTCATTACTAAGCGCTGGAAGTCCCCGTCAGTGAAGGCATGGTTTCACTCCATGGTATGCTGGGCGCAAGCAGAAAGCGTGGCGCTCTGGCGAGAAGATGCCACTGGCATACGTAAGACACCTATAGCTGCAGCATGGGATACAATACTCACAGGCCTTCGAGGCGCCTGGCAGGAGCACTTGGAGACACAGGGGAATTCCCAAGCGACAAACATGGCACAAGAACAAACCGAGAGCACCTACTAGAAGCTAGAGATCCCCCCCAGAAGGAGCCATCTTCAAAGTAGAGCATGGTCTTTATACACACAGTAATCCTGATAAACATCCAAAATAACACATGCTAAAACATACCAGGTCGAAGGGTGGCGGCACACAAAACCACTAAGCAAAGGGTGACATAGAATGTAACAAAATAAACAGAAAAGTATGAGACACAAATGGGAAATGTGTTGGTGCAGAAACGGACGGTGATACATATGGCAAGCACTGCCAGTAGCAAAGTCATCTGCGCTCAATATATTAAAACTGCGAGATGTCATTCCCCTACTCCCCATCCCCCAACCTATTGTTCACCCCCCAAGAGTTAGCATGTTATTATAAACAGTACTGAGTGCATTTCTAGTTGTATATTAGTAGGAAAGATGATATGCTGATTTAGCAAGTGCTGTACACACTACTCGTTAACAGATACAGAATTTGTTGTAAAGAAGTTTACCACTTGTGGCAAGTTACAACTGAAAGAGATGCAAATATGCAATTTCAATTGTTTGCAAACGCTGTAATGCATGGAAATTAATAAAACTAATAAAGAAATTTAACAAATAAAAAAATAAAAAAATCAGGACAAATAACACCTTATTCTGTGTATGTCAAAATGTTTCAGTATGGGAGCCATCAAGAAGACCTATAAAGATTGACAATAATTAACTATCATTACTTTTAGTTCACAGATTAATATTAAAAATCCCATAGATCCATTGCCAGACAAGCATTGCCAAAGCCAACATATCTGATTAAAATGTGCTAATGCATGCAGGGCCGGACTGGCTTAATGGGCATTGGTCGTTTCCCGGAAGGCTGGAAGGGTGTGGGCCGGAATATCAGTGGTGGGGGCCGGTTTTGTTACTAGGGTCCAGTTATGTGGCGGTGCTGCAATATTGGCCCCCAGTAACAAAAGCAGCAGGCAAGCGTTTCCAGCCCTGGGGCCAGGCAGTGCTTCCCCAGGGGCTGGTCCGAGAAAACTGCTAGGGCTACTTTGGGTTCCCAGGCGGCCCTAAATGCATGTATACAAACTGTAATTGTGCAGGCCTATCTGTCTATGTGTAAGCACATTAATGATTGGCCTGCTGTCCAGACAAAAGTAGTAAAAGGTGCCTGCTGCAGTATTAAAATAGAACAGAAAGGATTGCTTTCTGTATAGAATTAAAGCATGAAATAAAGAGTTGTATGTGGCAAAAATATAAAGATTGAGTGTACATTTCAGATGAAAAGTAGTCCTTTGTGCGCTGTAATAGAAATTAAACCACTTCCCTAGGAGACTGAATGACACATCACACAGCCAGTAGAATGAGGCTAGAAATGTATACTCTTTAGGGCTGATTCAAGATGAGATTGACAAATACTCAAAGCAGTTGTTGAAAAAAGCTAATGACTGAAGAGGGTTGACCAAAACCCTCCCTCTATGTATAGGAAACAACAGATCTTGCAGACAGCTACTGTGTCAAGCCAGGTTGAAAAATGATTGAACTGGTACATTTTAAATACTGGGCTAGTATGAGACAATTTGTTTGAAACAAATCGAACATGTTCTAGAATTAATTAGGATAGTGGATTTTGGCAAAATTATTCACAATTGGCACATCTTGACTGAGTAAAAAAGTCTCACAATTCAGACTCTGTCACTGGAAATGTTCCTAGGATTCTTTCATTGGGTATAATAAACAAGCATTAGCAAAGCCAATTCGTCTCAGCAATCCGAGATGTATTGGCGTTGTCAATGTTATTGTCTTTTAGCCATGCGTTATAAGTGGCTATTTAGCCATAGTTTAATTAATTGGTTAAAACATCCGTTATGTGCTCCAAGTTGCTAGGAAAAGCAACTGCTGTAAAGGGAGGCTGTGGAAAGAATTACATGGTGCAATAAAGTGCTCTTTGAATTCCTAAATCAGATAAACTAAACCAATGATTGTTATAAATTGCATCCACTCCGTGCCCTTTGTGCCTTTAGTAACTTGTAGACAAAAGCACTAATAACTTCTAGACAATGCCACTAATAGCCGGAATAGGCATTGTAGACAATACCAGAATCTGTTCTGACAAATTAAAACTTTACTCCCTCTCTCATTAAAAGTCAAAGCCGGCACGTCATTCATTTAAATATCCAGGCAAGTAATCCTGATCAAAGTTTAACATTCCAGGACAGTACAAACCAGTGAAATCTGAGACCTTGGCAAAGCTCCTTGATGTGTAAAGTGCTGCTTAGAAGTGCTGAAAGGTAGGGCCGTGCATGCACACACAAAAATAAACCAAATCAAAACTGGGAATGAGACAGAGAGTGCTTTCTGTCGCCAAATGACTTAAGAGATGGAGTAAAACCTGAGGCAGGCCACATTATGTGGCCAAGGAGAGCCAACGACCAGCCTGCAGCACAAAAAGGCCTGTGACTCCCTTTAGTTTTTTGATTCCCTCAGCAGAAAACAGTTCGTGCTGAATTCAGCCTCAGAAACTTGAGGTGATTCTGATTACAATAATGCAGCTGCAGAATGAAATGTGGCATTTGAAAGATATTAGCCATTTATTAATTCTATCTGGAAGCAATTCCTAAAATGCAAATGCCCCCAGCAGCCGGGAAGACAGTTGATGTTCACACTATGTACATCCAGTTTCAGCAGTGTTCATGTAATGAGAAGTAAAAGAAGTGTATTATTAGCCATTCTTTCCTCAAGACCTCTCCTGTTTATAAAGCACTGTGCTTATACTTGGCGCAATACGGTTTGTACGGCAGTATTGTAAGACAATGGAGGCTCTGTGGAGGGGAAGTTTGTTGTTTTTGGGTGTCTGAGCCTAGTTCACCTCCCTGCTGAAGCGCTTTCCAGCAGTTTGGACAGATCAGGTAGTCGGCAGTGCCGGAGATGGTGCCCACGCTGCTTCTGTGCATTCTGCCATCAACTATGTAGCCCAGCTGCCAGCGGTGGGACCCAGGCGTCAGTGGAGGCAGCAGCAGGAGGGGCCATGGCAGAGACAGAAGGTGGAGGCTGACAGAACATCCGAACACTACTCCGCTTCTATCTTAAATGAATGTTGTGGGGGGAGGGAATGGCAAAAAAAGAGTTTGCCTCTAGCAGAAAGAACAACAAGGCGGAAGCAAAGTGGTGGGCCGTGCTCCAGAAACCATGCCCACGCAATGGAAAACACTAAGGAAGGGCTAGTCTGTTCTTCCTTCCCAGCTATAGTGTTTCCCCGTTATTTACGGTATTCTACTGAGAAGTGGAAAAGTATGATGAGACGTCTAGAAATGAACTTGCAATCTACATTGGCCATGTTGAAAAGGGTTATCTCTTGCCACAGACTTCATGTGCAAAGGAAGGAGAGCCCTCAGTAAGACAATGCATGCATTGGGATGACCCTGGCAGCAAAGAACTGCATGAACAGTGTATCCTTTAAAATTAAAATACACTTCTAGGTTTATTATTGGCAACAATTTTTCATCAACCTGGGGTGCAATGACGGGTTAAGCAACAAAGTGGGAGGGGGTTGGGCATGCAATCCTCTCACTTTGAGGTCTGAGAAACAAAACTAAACAGGCGCCCTTGGAAAAAAGTGCCTGACATTTGATCTCGGCCTTTGAATGCACATCAAATGTGACAAGATATGAACAAACGAAGCAGAGCAAGTTAAACGAGTGCTCGTGTGAAGTGCTATTTTACAGTCCTGTTTACAGCAGAGCTCGAAGCGAGTGAAACCATTGTTTGAAGTGCTCAAATTCAATTACAAAAGTAGTTCCAAAAAGAGTTGCTTTAATGGGAGCTGTGGATGGATAGTAATAATTGGTCCCTGCTCTTGGGGAGGGCTAAACACAGGAAGAGGTATGACGCATGCCAGCTATGGAAACATGGGGAGAAAGAATAGGAGAGTGTTGATTCAGCCAGAAAATAGGAAGCCTATGGGCGGGCTGAAGCCCACAAAGTATATACAACATGTTTCTTCAAGTCAGTGCATGTGCTGTCTAGAGCCGAGACCTAAAAGGACACTATGGGGCTGATTACGATGTCGGTCGGAAAGCATTCCGACCGGCTCGGTTTCGGAATGGTTTCCGACCGACTCGGGTTCGGGGAGTCCAATCAGCCGATTATGATGTTCCTGAATACCGTTCGGTCAGACTCCCATTGACTTCAATGGGAGGCTGTGTTCCGACCGACAACAGAGGCTCCCATTGAAAATTGGGGTGGTCGCGGATAGCCTTGCACCATGTGGCGGGCACCCCTTGGTGCCTGCCACACCGTGCATGGTTGTAAAGAGGGGACCCATGGGTACCTCCAAGGGCCCCAACCGGAGGCCTATAGGTGAAGGTGGTCCCTCTACGGGCCCCCAAAGTTGGGTTCCGACAGCCGATCCGTGTCGGACAGACCGATTCGGAAAGGCTGTCTGAATCCAACATCGTAATCACTCCGTTGGAAACGCGGTCCGTACGAGTCGGCTCCGACCGACTCGAAGTCTCTGAATGCTGTTCGGACGCGGAACCGAGTCAGACAGTCCGAACGGCTTCCAAACATCATAATTGGTCGGTCGGGAAAGTTTCAGAGTCGGTCAGAAACAAGGCTTCCAACACGGATTCGGACAAACTGAATGCCGTTTGGAGCCTTTCCGATCGACATCGTAATCGGCCCCTATGTTGGGATTCAAGAAACTCCTGAGTAAAACTGAGGTTTCAGTAGCTGTGTAAAAAATAAGTCGAACTTATTGAATTATATTACTTTGCAATCTATTCATTTTGCTTACTGTTCTCTGCCACTGTGCTTACAGAACAGCTGGGATAGAACTCCTGTGTCTGACTGAATCAGTATGCAAAATGAGCACCTTTGTAGCTAAAAATAAACTGGATTCTCAAGTTCCAGCGTGCTGACATTAAGAGTCATTCCTCTCTGGGTCCCATCATGCATTTGGTGCTTCAGTGGTCTAGTCCCCAAATTGTAGAACATACTTTGGTGCCAATGTGCCCATGCGTGGGAGGTATAACTATATCATGATGCTCAATGCTAAACTCACAAAGTTTAGTCCACTCGGTAAGAGTAACCATTCTATCCCTTTTCATTCTTGGTGTGTACCATCATTTTAAAAAATCACAATATATCATTATATGTATATTATACATTCGCACTAAAAAGTGAACGTTGATCACTCCAAACATGTTACATCACTGTCCATGTATTGCACTGTGGATTATAAACAAGCAAATACATCATTAAATGTTGTAGAACATTAGTAATAAACAGTCTCTCTCAAAAGGAACAGCGGGGGTTTCGAGTCAAAATACATTCTTTTTCAGAACTGGACTTTTGTTGCAGTGTCACAACCATATATGTAAATAGGATAGCGAGTTGCTGTGCACATTACAAAGGGATTTAATAGTTACGCCTCCTACATGCTCAATCACTGGTTACTTATGGATTCTCTTCATCACTGTTCAATGATGGATTTTGTCACTGTGATTGGTGAGTGCACTCGGGGTATATTTGTGTGTCTTCTGCCTTTCTTACTTGCGAAAACTCCTATACATTGATTGATTTGGACAGCTGATGAAGTGGTAATAATAGTATTTGGAGACAATATATATGCTTCAACAGTATTAGACCAAAAATACACTTGATAGTAAACTTGCAAACTGTATACATCACATTTTATAGCAGAGAGATTCACAGTTCAGAGTGAGATTAAGTCCCATGGTCACTGGTTTAAAGTCTGTGGCTTTATTTGACTAAGAAGTAACTTGACACAAGCTTTTCCCTCTACCTCCTTGGAACCCTCTTGGAGCCATGGTTCCAAGGAGAGTTACAAGATTGCCGCTTTACAGAATGCACGAGCGAATTCTTGAGCAGGGAGGTAAGCAGTTCTATGTGCAATTTACATACGCCCTGATGGAGAAAAGAAGCGCTAGAGAGAGAGATGGCTATGGTAATGTTCACATCGGACATTTTTACTTCATTTTTTGCTTGATTAATCATACTTCCTACAAATGATTTCCCTAGACATAAGGCATAGTCATTTCTACTGTAACTGTCAACAGGAGAGGGGTCTCAAGTTTGCCTCCAGAGCAGGTATAATCAACCTGAAAACTTTGATAAATACATGGCTTGTCGAGGCCAGTGGCACCAAATACCAGGGTGATTGTGTATATACATGTTTAGATCAGCCTGGCGATGTTATGTATGGCTGTGGCAGGCAGGGAGCCACTAGTGTGAATAGCTGGATTCTAAATCCACGCAGAGCTCTGCAGGAAAGAAAGAGCTTCCACATCTTCTGGTAACTAACCAGCGAGAAGCAACTCACCTCCAGGCGAGAAGCCTTCTTCCCAAGCGCTAGTTCGTGAGAGACACGGCTACCTTCAGGCCCATCTTGAAACCGGTTCCAGGCTATCTTGCATTACCTTTCCATACCAAAACGGGGAAAGCCCGGACAACGCTATGCGGCCCTATGCATAAGATAAACAAGAAATGATAAGGGGTGCTTTTATTTTGCCGGTCATAGTATCACACCATTCCAATCCATTTGTAACAAGTCATTAAGTACACTGACATAAACAACATAGATACGGACATTCATAACGTTTTTGTACAATATCAGTTACTGTATTGAAATACTGTTGATTTCTCACCGCCAAGCACATGTTTACATCCACACAGACGAAACAATGTATTAACCTGTGGGTCAAGACCAGCTGTTAACTACACTGAAAACAACACCAAACTAGCCAGGGATTAGGCCTATTTGTTTCCCACTTAGTCCCCTCATTCACTATTCATGCCTCACTCCCTCATTTCCTTATTGCTCACATCTTTCTCTCTCCCTTTTGTCTCTGAATGTCTTGGTTTGCACTGTCTAGTACTCAAAGAAGCATCGATTGGGGGATTTCTCTTTACCTGGTTCTTTATGGAATATTTTAATATTAGGAGCAACTTTTGCTCCATTTTACATCAGTTTTCATGCATTGTCCTTGTTCACCGCAGCCTGTCACGACAGGCAGGTTATCAGCATACCATAGATATATGTTAATTATAGCAGTTCATTAATCAATGGCTCTTGCTCCTGACTTCCCTTCTCTATCGGCTTGAGGCGAGGGTGAATCATAGCACAAACTCATCCGCAGGTCAGATCGCTAAATAAGAAATGATGGGTGGATATTGGAAAATACACTGATTATTCACTTGGGTGTTACATGAGTTGCGGATGTCTTTTCAAGAGGAAGTTGCAGCATATGTAACTAGCAGCTGGGGTCTTGTGTCTAGTCTAATGCAGAAATTTCATGTTTGCAAATAAGGAGAAAACACTGCATTTTAGTGACCATGTGCTGCTAAATGCACACATATGTAGCAGGAATATTTGAGATAAATGATGTGGCCACGCACCGTCATTTGTCTTCTTTCCTAGGGTTGGCAGGTCTAAACAGGTCAAAGGTTAATGACAGTTCATGTGAGGGAGCGGCTAAAAAGGAACATTTAATTAAAAACTGCCTTCATAAGGTCAGCAAAAATATTCTGTGTTCATCCTTGTATTTGCTGTTGTATCCATGTTTTCGATTTAATCACCAATGTTGCTGTGGAGATTTATACATGTATATAAACATTAAGAACAATAGTGGCACAGTCTGTTATTAATTTTCGATTTTTCTTAACTCGTTTTCATAATTTTTATTTTTGACTTCAATTCAACTTCCGTACAAACATTTGTAGCAACCTTTGGAAGGGGTACATTTTTTTACAGTAACCTAAAGTAATTTTGAAAACTAAGGAGAATAGAGAAAAGTGATGAAACAAAAAGTGTTCATCATAGATTGAGACAATTCTATTTTTTGTGTAGTTCTACATTACCGCTATGCAGTGGTGGTACAGTGGTAGGGCTGAAGCACATTTGTGAATGCGCATTATAAAGTTACAAGCTCACAGCTTTAAAATATGATTTGTTTAGGATGTTTATATTTTGCAGCACTGTGCATTGTTTATGGCTATTTCTATTTTTTGGAACATATGAGCTCATTTATTAAAATCGTAAATGGTTTGTATTCGGACTTAAATATTAATATCAGTGAAACTTACCAAATTTACAGAAAATGTCAAGAAAAATCTACTTTTTTGCTGTTTCATTAGTCTTCATATCATCATATATATCGTCGTGTCGGTTCTACTTTCATCAATTTGTAAATTGTTGGTTGATGTCCTTAATTTCTATAATTTTGCCATTTTTATCTTTTGAATGTATGTTTATTTACCCTGGCATATTTCTCTTCCAAGTTTCACCTAGCTCTTCTTCCTCGACCCTGGCATCATCCTGTTCAGGTGTCACATGCTTGCCAATGCACTTTTCTGTAGAGGTTTGGATAGTACTTATGAGTGCTTAGTGAAAATAACAAATTGTTGTTTCTGAACCAAACATGTAGACTTGACTAGAAAATACAATCTGGCATTTCAATGGGGAAAAATATGTTTTATTAGTTGTGTGGAAGCATGAGCTAATTTATCCAAAATGCAATTTGTGTACTTCACGATATCTATTTTATAGAAACTGGCAATGAGATGTTTCAGGCATACTGATTTCATTTCAGAATTATATTTAAAGCGGAAATATAAGGATAATTTATGGAGAGCTCATTGCTTATTTTTGGTTATTTGGTATCAGTTACTGCTATGGCTATGTGACGGAATTTCATGAGTCATCATCTATATTGGAAAAATCGTTCTGTTATATCATTACTGCTGTCTGGTGCCTGATAATGTAAGATTGGTGCAAATCCTATAACCTCTGTGTAACTGAGCAGTGGGACGGCAGTATTAACCTCTAGGATTTGACTGTGCTCTATCTACATCATATGATTGTGATACCTTTTGACTTTTCCACTCTGCCATTTCCAAGCAGATTCTTAGAATCTACTTGAAAGGGACAGGATGGAAAATTGAGGTGAAGGCAGATGCTATATGAAGTCTGATAAATGATAGGTCATGTACAATTCCTCAATAAAAAAAAAAAATGTTTAGGAAACGTGTGCTGAAAAAGGCACTATATTGTCATGCATATTTTAAGAGATCTCGGGGAGGCTGACACATTCCTGAGAGACCCCAAAATCAGTGGCGTCACTAGGGGGGTGCGGACCGCACCGGGTGACACCATCACATGGGGTGACACCTTTCCCAAATGAGACTATTTACTAAATAGTCTCATTTGGGAAAGGTGTCACCCCATCTGATGGTGTCATGGGGTAAGTCGTGAGGGGGTGACAGCATGAGTTACCGAGTTACCGCACTGGGTGACACCAACCCTAGTGACGCCGCTGCCCAAAATTATTGACATATTTAATTAAATCCCCTTCAGAACCTCCGGAAGTTTGTAGTATTTTAAAATATGCTATTGGACACTCTTTCTTTCTAAATGTTTGTGGGGCAGAACCTTCCCGACCTATTGAAAAGAAAGTTGAGCTTCCTTGTTTTATTTACTCACTCTCACAGTCCTTTTGAAGGCAGATATTTATGCTCCAACAATGTAAAAGTTCACCAACAGTCACTACTTGCAGGTGGTCTGGTTCTAGCACCAAAGGTGTTGGGTGACTCTCACGAAGGCTGTGGGCAGTGTCAGTGGTGAAAATGGGAGGCCCCAGCCCTGGAAATAGGTGTACCATCCTAAGAAAAGTACTGGGCCCTGACTCTTGTTTAAAAAATTAGGCAATGACGGGGCGTGGCTTGATGCGTGGCTAACATGGCGGCTCCTCTCTTAACTCCGTGGAGAAGCCGTAACGGATGCTGTTCCGTATACCGTTATACCAACTTTACTGAGGTCAGCTATGCAGGGGAAGATGTGCTGAAAGTGGGGAAGTGCCTGGAAGACCAGAAAGGCTGCCCTACAAGGCGTTTTTGTGGGAAGAGATCCCACGACTTCCATGACAGCACAATTCAAAATGGCGCAGTTTCGGTGTTACCTACCGGGAAAATACTGTCTGTAGTGTTGTGGTGGCAATGCGATCCATTCATTCGCATCTTTCCGTGCAACTACAGTCTATTATTCTATGATGGCTTTGTGGTGGATCCTGGTAAAAACGCAACGGCATAGGCGGCCAAATCCAGGACTGTTTAATTATGAATTGACAAGGCTGTGAGTAACCCAGTACCTGGAAGGTGGTGAAATGCAGAGATAGCAGCAGCAGTGGCAGTTTTGTGTGCACAGCCGAGCTCCAAGCAAGTTCTCCTGGTGGTTTGGTTTCTCGGCCGCATTGAGCTGAGGAGGGCATTCTGTCACCCAGTAAGGCACCTGGTGAGGTACCCATTGAGCTGAGGGGGGTGAGTGAGCTCCTGAACGCAGCAGCTGTAGTCAGCTGCTGCAGTGAAGTAAGCCCAGGTCCCCGTGGAAGCGGCCCAGCTAGGTCTGGGTGTAACCTGACGAGCTCCCGCTCTGCCGCATCTCTCTCAGGCATGATCAGACAGTCGAGTGGTGCTCAGTGAACTGATTTGAGATGCCGGGAGTGGGGAGTGTCATTGTCGCAAGAGCTGTGTGAGGTTGCGGGCTCCTTCCCAGCAGCCCCCATGCTACTAACTTAGCCGCTCGCTCACATACCTATTTACCAACTTACCTTACCAAAGTACTTACCAATTACCAACCACCAACTTACCACAACTACCAGCTTACTTACCAAATATCAACTTACCTACTAACCAACTTCGCCGTTCGCATACCTGTGGAGGCAGCGATGTGAATCACGGTTATGGAGGCAAAGACACCAGAAGAGGTTAGTGTCAGGACGGTAGACCACAGGTTACTTGACGCTCGACCCGCTTGTCTTGAGGTCGTGGGCTTGTTCATGATGTAGAGTGCGCATTTAATGTGAGAGCATGTCATTCCTGAGTGTGTACACAAAAGAGATCCGCAACCACTATCGATTGTTTTTCCAAATGATGTCTATTCTAATCAGAAGTTATTTGATTGAAAATGCTAGATTCAAACATTATTTAGTAAACATAGTTTATCTCCAGAGTTTTCAAGTTCATTAAAGTTTCTTCAGACATGTCGTATGCCGAAAATTCTTTATTGACAATATGCAAAATTGTTCACATCAACGAAACCAACGCGTTTCGTATCTTTTCTCAAGACTTCTTCAGGGCTACAGAAAACACAAATGATATTAAAATTATATACACTCAACAAATTTTGAAAAACAGTGCCTATTGCTCCGACACACTAATGCCCAACATTCTGCACCTATATAAAACCAACGCAATGCTTATAGAAACACAACCCAGAGATACTTTGCAAGTTTGATTTTTATATTGCATTTTCAATCGATGGTTTTCTTATTGTGTGAGCGCCATGCTACAGATATATACTAAACATATTAAGTTAAACAACAATGTTATCGATAAAATTTCTGATACCCATCTTATTTTGACGGATTGCCATAACAATTTGTAATCGTATTTTAATATTTCAAATCAGATACTCATTAATTGAACAATTCTTTCACAAGAAAACGGAAGGCAGGGAAGAAGACAAAGAATAACAATCACTTATATATCCTTTGACTGTTAGTCATCTATTTAAACAAAATGTTTGATTACTGTTTCTTTCCAGAAAGGGGAGGTTATGTCCATTATTCTTAAAACGATTTCTCACTGAAGTTATGTTTGCCATTAATTGAGTTTCAATCCTGGATAAGGTGTTGCGCAAATCTTTAAGAATACCAGCCCCTTTCAATATACACCCCCCCTAATGTATGCTTTAAATGCCTCCTACAACATAGCCCTAGTTTCCACTGTCCCAGTGTTGATCTCAAAATACTCATCTATGGCCTGACCCAGCTCGGCCTCAAACACTTGATCGCGGACAGCCATCTCTGGGAATCTCCACCGCCCGGTCCTATCCCTTGAACTCAGGATTCTCAACCCTATTACAACCGGGGCGTGGTCTGACAAAGTGTGAGGGAGGCGACTTGCAGCGCCCAGCCACGTAGTCACATTTGGGGTGAGTAACCAGTAGTCCAGTCTGGTCCAAGTGTTATGGGGGCAGCGTAGTGCGTGTACATTGGTGTGTCTGCGTGTAACTGCCACCAAGCATCGATCATCTGATTAGTGTCAATCAGGGTAGAGAGTGTACGCCTAGCCCTAGGCTTAGCATCTGGTGACGTGGCTGTGCTATCTAATCGTGGATTCAATAAAATATTTAAATCCCCTCCCAGACATATCTGTTCTGCCCCCATCCTGTTGATGCTGGCGTGCAGGTCCGTGAAGAACTCCGGGTCATCAGTATTTGGGGCGTACGCATTAACAAACAGCATGGTATTCCCCAATAGCCATCCCTTCACTAGCAGAATTCTGCCCGTCTGGTCCGAATAGCTCTCCACGGCCCTAAATGGAACCCGCTTGTGTATAAGAAGAGACCCCTCTAGAGTATGTGCTATAGCTCGCAAAGTATCGGTTTGGGCCCCAACTGGCGGCAAAGCTAGGGGGATTATACGGAGGCAAATGCGTTTCCTGTAAAAAGGCAACGTCTACGCTATGGCGCTGTAAGTAATGTAGAACTTGTTTGCGCTTACGTGCATCGTTAAGTCTCCGCACATTCCAAGACATTAGTACCATATTGTCAATCTGATTCTTACTATGTACCATTCTTCAAATTTGTAGCTAATCCACTGTAAGGATTTCTTGGCGATTGCAAACATTCTGAGCATGTGTCTACTGCAAATCTGTAAAAAAGCCCCCTTCCCTCCCTCCCACCCCCTCCCATCCCCTCAATCTCCTTAAGGGGAACATCCCAACTCCCAAACAGCACAGTAATCATAATACGAAAATTCCCCATTAATCAACCAACTAGGGGGCCCATTAGGATGGCGGACGGATCGCCCCCGCCAGGGCGGAGGTAGCCACCGCCGGCCCGGCGGGGGCGATCTGCCCGCCATCCATGCTGAATGACCCCCTGCCATATTAAGATGGCTGGGGGGTCCGCGGCGGACGGGAAGACCGCCCGCCGCTTTTCCGCCGGTCGACTCATAGACCGGGCGGAAAACGGGCGCAATATGATGGCGGTGTCTGCAAGACACCGCCATCCATATTGCAATGCAGCCGGTGATCAGCCTTTCCATGGCGGCGTTGCCGCCATGGAAAGGCATATGGTCTTTGCTGTTGAGGGCCCGTTGCGGACCCCCGGAGTGTTGGGGGGTTGGGGGGGTGCACATGGGGGGTACCTGTGGTACCCCCCTACATTGGCGTGGCATGCATGCATTGTGGCGGGCGGTGCTGTGCGCACCGCCCGCCACAATGTTGTGGATGGGGGATGCCACCGCCACTGTGGTGGTGGCATCCTAATGCCCACAGCGGGACCGCTGCACCTCTGGCGGATGGTCCCATTCACTGTTACGGTGGCGGGCGGACAAAGTCCGCCCGCCATCGTAATAGGCCCCTAGGTGCCTAAGCACTGGGGGGGTGGCAACGCTACGCCTAATCCCCGATTGCATAATGTTAAATAAAAAAATCTATTATTTCGGCCGCCCGAAGGCAGCAAGCATATTAACATTCCCAATCTTAATATGAAAAATATGTGCATCAGCCAGGCTATCAGCTGGCAGAGAACAAATCAGCACTGGCACCAGAGTCCGGCAGTCCAGGAGAACGATCCGGCGTAGGGGACTTCTTTGGGC
Source organism: Calotriton arnoldi (assembly GCA_963921515.1). Classification (NCBI taxonomy): domain Eukaryota; kingdom Metazoa; phylum Chordata; class Amphibia; order Caudata; family Salamandridae; genus Calotriton; species Calotriton arnoldi. The sequence goes on from CAWUFW010008274.1 coordinate 881,515, forward strand.
GACTATTGGCATCCCGTGCACGGAGAAATTCTTGCACTGCTGCAGGCGTGTCAAGGATTCGGGATCTTCCATCCACGTCAACTCTCAGCCTTTCAGGGTATAACAAATAACATACCATACTTCAGACCTGCCCGTCTCAAAGCGAGCTTAACCGTTGCATATTTCTTACGGGCATCTTGTACCATTACTGTGAAATCTGGGTACAGGGCAATTGAAGAACCTTGCCAGTCCAAAGCCCCTTTTTCACGGGCCAAGCGCAGGGCAGTGTCTCGGTCCTTAAAGTTGAGAAGCCGTGCCATTATCGGGCGAGGTGGACATCCAGGGTTGGGCCTAGGCCCAAGGGTGCGGTGCGCCCTTTCGATCACAAATGTAGTGGTGAAGGAGTCTCTGCCGAATAGGTCAACCAGTAACCCTTCCACAAACGCATCTAATCGGCCGGTATTCGTGGTCTCCGGAACTCCCATAATACAGATATTGTTACGCCTTCCCCTGGCCTCCAAGATCTCATTCTTTTTTTTTTTTCTTTCAAAACCTTCATTGACAGATTCAGCATTATCAAAATACACGTCTGCATCAGATCAAAGCATTGTACATAGCAGGCTATTTACGGAATATTAGAGACATAGTGAAATCACATTCAAATAGAAGCATTATTCTGTACAACACAGCTATGGCACCATGAGCAACACTTAGCTAAAGGAGGTTGGGACAGCACTGTAGGGAGAGAAGCAGGCACGGTCGGAGGGGAAGATAGGGACAGGGAGGAAGGCAGTTACTGGCCAACGCCGGTGACCGCCGCGGGCGGAGTGCCGGCGGGGAGCGCGGGAGAGGCAGCTCGGCTCAGATGGGGTCGGGAATGGAGATATGTCACTAGGGGACCCCATAAGTCAGATGGGCGGGATCTCGCAGGCATAAGGTCCCAGAATTCAGATAATAAGGTCTGGCATCTCGAAGCATCTTCAATCCAGTGAGCGAGCTTGGGCGCCGGTCTGCGACCCCTACACATGGCCACCCTACGCCGAGCAAGTACGAGCAGCATTGCGATCAGGCGGTGCGAAACATCAGGGCAAAATTTGACAAAGCCCAGCAGGCACAGCGGCGGGTCGGGCCGAACCTGTGTGGAGGTAATCTCAGAGATGGCGGCACAAACCGCCAGCCAGAAATCCGATACCTTGGAGCACAACCACGCAAGGTGAGTAAAATCCGCGGCAGGAGCAGAGCAACGCATGCATCTATCGTTGGGAATGAGTCCCAGTTTATGTAGCTGAACAGGAGTGCGGTATAGCCTATGCAAATATTTAAAATGTATGAGACGAAGACGATAGTTGGGAGATAATTCCTTCGTCTGGTTACAGCAATAAAGCCAATCAGCTTGAGTGATGTCCATGCCCAACTCTTCGCTCCATGCCGCGCGTGCGCTGTCAGTGGAGATGGAGGTGGTCGACAGCGTTAGGGCGTATAATTTAGTTACCAACTTGCGGGGAGTGGGGGATGTATATATGAAGTCAAGAGCAGGCATCGAAGGTGGAGGCTGGGGGAACGTGGGATGCAGCTCCTTGCAAATAGCCCGCAGCTGATAAAAGAGCAGTGTGTCCATCGGACCAGAGGAAGCAGGAAGAGAATAGAACGTGTTTCCGGGGTAAAGATCCGCCAGGGTCGTCAGCCTCAAGCGAGCGGCATGTTTAGACATGCCAGTTGGTTGGAGAGGCGGGAAAGCAGGATGTCGAATAATCGGCATGGTATTAGCCGATAACAACGGAGCATTGGAGAGCCGGCGCAGTCTCAACCAGTCCCAGCGCAGTGTCTCGACCGTGTCCACCTCAGCACGTGGGCGACTCGCCGGGATAAACAAGGCAGTGGTCAGTGGCCAAGGAGTTGCAAGGTCGGCTTCAACCGCAACGTGCGGCTGATAAGGGGTGGGGTGAATCCAGAAGTGTAAAAAACTGGCCTGGGCACTTAAGGCATAAAGTTTAAAATTGGGAGCGCCCATACCGCCAGCCGACATAGGGAGAGTGAGGATGTCATATGCAATCCTGGGCAGCTTGCCAGCCCAGCCCAGACCAAAGAAATGATCAGAGAACGGATTTTACGAAAGAAATGTGCAGTGAGAGGTATTGGGATATTCAAAAAGAGATAAAGGAATTTCTGGAGGACCACCATCTTGGCGATGGCTATGTGACCAGCCAGGGACAAGGGGAGTCGGTTCCAATGGGGTATTCTAGACTCGAGGCAGTCCACCGCCTGCCCAAAGTTGGCCACCCAGAGGTCATTCAAGTCCCGGCTCAGCCAAATACCTAGGTAACGGGTGGGGCCGGAGGCCCAGACAAAGGGAAAGTCCGGAGTGAATGGCTTGGTGGCATCAGTAAGAGGGAACAACACTGACTTGCTCCAGTTCACCTGTATACCGGACAATCCACCAAATCGTATTATTTCACGCACAAGGGGGCTGAGGTTGTCTTGGGGATGGCAGACATACAACGTAATGTCATCGGCATACATGGAGACCAAGAGGGCGCGGGCCGAGAAGCCGATACCCTTCTGAGTATGGTCTGGCCGCGAGAGGCTCCATCGCAATGGCAAAGAGCATAGGGGAGAGCGGGCATCCTTGCCGAGTGCCGCGTTCGATCAGAATAGGTACTGATACCTGACCATTGATCCGAAGACGGGCAGAGGGGCGAGTGTAGAGGAGAGATATCTTACGGATAAAAATGTTACTAAAGCCAAGGCGTGGTAGAAGAAAAAATAGAAAAGGCCAATCCAGTGTATCGAATGCCTTGGTGGCATCGAGTAGAGCGGCCACCGCGGGGAGGCTAGGGTTGATTTGATGAATGACCGAAAAAATAGTCCGAAGGTTGTGCAAGGTGGCACGGCCAGGGATGAAGCCGGACTGATCGGGGAGGGCGATGAGGGGCATAAGGTGGAGAAGACGGGAAGCCAATAACTTTGCAAAAATCTTATTATCGATATTAATTAAAGAAAGGGGGCGGTAAGACTCGCGGCTGTCAGCTGGTTTGTCCGGCTTGAGGAGTAGTGTTATCATCGCCTCGCAGAGTGACTGCGGGAAGAGGCCAGTATCAAAGGAATCGTTATACATGGTGGCCAGATGTGGCACAAGAAGCGAAGCATAAGCCTTATAGAACGAGGCGGGTAGGCCGTCCAAACCTGTTGCCTTATCACAAGGTAGACTATTTATGGCAGCCAGTATCTCCTCCTTAGAGAAGGGCTCGTCTAAATATTCACGATGATAGTCCTCTAGCCAAACCAGCGCAAGGGTACCAAAATATTGTTCAAAGGTCTCACGCGAGGGAGGGGGGCCCGCGGCGTAGAGTTGCGAGTAATAGTCCATAAAACGGGCCTTGATTTCGGCGGGGGAGGTGGTTCTGGTGGGGCCACCATCTCGGAGAGCAGCAATATACGACGCCGCACGGGGGGGACGTAGGAGGTTGGCCAGGGTCTTACCAGGCCGATCGCCCTCTCCGAAGCGACGGGCTCGGGCCTTCCTGCCAAGAAAGGAGAGTACCCTATCGGCCTCCACAGCAAATTCTGAATGCTACGCACGCAAGAGCGTGAGGTTCTCAGACCTGGGGTGGGCAGCATGAGCAGCGTCCAGAGCCTTAATCTCCGACTCCAGCTTGTCCAATGAGGCACAGATGGAGCGAAGGACACGGGCCTGTTTAGAGATACACTCGCCACGTATCACTGTCTTAAAGCCTTCCCACAGGATGGACGCGGAGTCCACAGAACCAACATTTAAATCAAAGTAGTTGGTAATCGCCGTTTGGATCTCGTCGCAGAAGACGGAGTCACGGAGAGCATTCGGAGGGAGCCGCCATGTGAAAGCGCGCTGTGGGGATTGAGGAAGACGAAGACAAATCTGGACTGGAGCATGATCTGAGAAAGTGCGTGCCAAATGAGTAGCGGAGGTAAGCCAAGTGAGGACATCCGGTGAGGTAATCCATAAATCAATACAGGGCCAGCAGCCCCGAGCACCGGTGACGCAAGTGCCCTCACGGGTCTCGGGCCACAGGTGCCGCCAGGCATCATATAACGCGTTGTCAGTGAGTATGGACTGAAGTAGAGCAGTGGAGCGAGGGTGAAATGAGTGGGGGCCAGAGCGGTCCAAGACTGCTGAAAGTGTAACATTGAAGTCCCCCCCCCAGATAAGGGCCGCCGGGCCCAGGGAAGAAATGAGGTGCCATATATGAGTGAAGAAATCGGGATCGTCCGAATTAGGGCCGTACACAGCAGCAATCGTCATTGGTTGGGACAACAGGGAGCCATGCAAAATCACATACCGTCCGTCCGGGGCTGTGAGTACCTGAGTAGTATGCCAGGGGAGCCCCCTACGTATCAGAATGGACACTCCCCTAGAATAGGAGAATAATAAGAAGAGTGCACTTCACCCCAGTGGCGCGACTGGAGTCTGGTGGAGGTCGCAGGCAACAGGTGGGTTTCCTGCAAGAGGCAGATGTCGACCTTGTGTCGGTGCAAGTGAGAGTGAATGAGCCTGGCCTTACGGTGATCATTAAGCCCACGGATATTCCAGGTCCAACATATGGTGTCAGTCATGTTATTCTATAACTGGGTAAAGCTAGGACGCAGCGCAGGAGGCCAGATAGCAGAAAGAGCCAGTGTAGGCACTGGGACAAACAGTACCTGACCAGGAGGTGAACAGGACATTCGCCAAAGGCAGATAATGGGGCCGGCCGGTAGCCTGCATTTCTAGAAAGCCCAACCATGGGGAGGTCATCCAGTGCGCTAAGAACAAAAAGGGAAGGGAACACAGTGCCATTCAGGAGGAGGATGTCGTGAACAGTCGTGCTAAATTGCACATGTCTAGCAGTGAAGTGATGCATTCTGATAGGAAACGGAAGATGAGGACACGGAAACAAAAATGTCCCCATCGAATGGTAATCGAAACCCACGAAAACCCCCCACCCTAACCCAACACAACCCGCCGCACAAAATGCAGTCTGGAGACCAGTTCCTGGCAAGTCAATAGCCGACAGAGTGCAGGCAACCACATTCCCAAAAACACATCCACCCACCAAACCACCCCACCCTTGCGACCCAAAAAACAATACCAAAAGACCCGCCACCCCCGCACCCACTCCAACCCCCCAATCAGGCTGAGCTACCACCCCAACCCACCCCAGGAACCTGCAACTTGGAAGAAGGAAAACAACGGTAAGAGAGGGAATTATCCCGTGAGGGCATGGCAGAGCTCAGCGTACTCCCCCGCAGTAAAGCAGGGTGGCCAAGCTATGAGGACAACAGACAGCGTTCAGGTCAGTATTAACCAGTAAGTCCCAACGGATCAATCATTATCACTCAGGTGGTCGGTTGTAGCGATCTGAGAGCCAGATGGTGAGAAGCGGGATGATTTGTCCATTTTCTTGGCAAATGCGAGGTCGTCTCTGGGGTCAGGAAACATGAGCGTTTTTTCGCCCTGTCGGACTCTCAGCTTTGCTGGGTAAGCCAATGAGTAAGCGACATTATGTTTTTGGAGGATCCGCTTAGCTGGGAGGAATTTGCGGCGAGCGGCCTGGACTGCCGGAGTATAGTCAGGGTAAAATGAGAGCGAGTAACCTTGATGATTGATTTTGCCCTTATCGCGTGCTGCACGAAGGATCGCGTCTCGATCTCTGAAATTTAATATTTTTGCAATGATGGGGCGAGGAGGTAATCCAGGACCAGGACGCGGACCGAGAGAGCGATGAGCACGTTCGACAATGAAGACTGAGGAGAGAGAGTCACCAAACAGTTCCCTGACAAGCTGCTCCACGAAATCCTCCATGCGGGAGATATTGGTGGACTCAGGAACTCCCGTGATGCGGAGATTGCTCCGACGGGAGCGCGCCTACAAATCCTCATTTTTATTTCGGATAACGTCCAGTATTTTGTCCATTTGCAATAATTTCTGGTGATCCTGAGTGGCGGCATCCTCAACGTCCGAGATCCTGGACTCCACGTGCAGGAGGCGCTTGTCATGGGAATCCACACGGGCCTTGACCGAGTCCAGGCGTGCGGAGAGTTGGTCGAGTTGGGCAGCGATTCTGGTGACCGTGGACTTAACGTCGAGCATGATCGCCTTCAGGTCATCTTCACGAGCGGGAGGGGCCTCCATGTTATCCGCCTGGTCGCCGCCGTCCGGTCCCACACCGTCCTGACGAGTAGATCGGCGCTGGTCGAATGCGAGTTTGGGCTGCTTGGGGACAGTCCGCCCCATGGCGATCGAACACAGGCAGTAGGCGTCACCAGGGAGCAGCGAGGCGGAATAGCGGCCAAGAGGGGCAGCGGCAGAGTGCACAGCGGTCGGACCACCACACCACAGCCGGTACAGTCAGAGTCCAGGAGGCAACAGAGACCCCAGCACCAAGACCCAGCCGCGGCCAACCACGACAGGTAGTGGGCGCAGAGGGGCGACAAAGGGAAGTGGCTGATGGCACAGGCACCAGAGCGGCAGCACAGCAGGGAGACACAGGAATAACTCAGCACCTTAAACCAGAGGTGAGGAGGATATTAAGGGAGCCCACGGGTACAGCAAAAGAGGCAGTCTATTACACAGCGTGGGGTCGGCACCTCTGGACCGATGACAGCAGGGCTGGGCTGGCCGCAGGATGGAGAGTAAGTACAGATGGGCACTCCGAGCGCCACGCCAGGCCCAGGCAGTGCCACAGAAGCCACCACCGTCGAGACGCCCAAGGCAGGAGAATGGCCAGATGCCCCAAGTGAGCCGGGGAACGTCGCAGTGCAGCTCCGCAAGGGCGAACTCACAATGTGCAGGATGTCCTTCCAGGGGCCACGCTGGGGCCCAATGCAGCTGGCGCAAGGCAGGCCCCGGGGCCCAAACAGGTCCGGACCGTGGAGAAGAGGAAGCCCAGAAGCAGGGTGCAGCAGCCGCTGCGGCCCAGCGCCAAGCACGACAGGAGCGCGAGGGTAGCACCAGGTATCAGAGGCAAAGGTATTGAGGCAGGGACGTTGCGGACCACGGAGATAGGCAGCAGGGGATGCGTGTAGGCACAGGGCTTCCCGCCCGTCTCGGCGGCCGCACCCCGACCACCAGGAGCCAAGCAGGGCCGGTCTGCGGCAGAGACCAGCCAGTCCCCCGCCGACAGCCGTCGTCGCTGGGGCCCAGGGCCCGTCCGAGGAGCAGGAAGGGCGTCCGATTCCAGGCGCCGGGAGCGGTGAGGCTAAGGCGCGCCGGGCCGTTGGAAGAGGCAGCCGGGGCGCGGGTACCCTCAGGGCGCCACGCACAGCTCAGCAGGGAGTTGGCCAGGAGCGCGTGCCGATCCGAGGCTACCGCGGCGGGGAGGCGCGGGGGGTGCACCACTCCCGTCACCAGGCCCGGGCTCTAGCGGCAGTCAGGGAAGGCGCCGGAAGGGGAGCAGTATGCCGCCGGAGTCGCGGAAGGCCCGGGCCAGGCGGTGCAGCTCGCGGACCCCCAACCCCGCCACAACTAGCCTCAGCGGCCGCAGTACTCACCGGAGCGATCAGCGAGGGAGCTTCCGGTGTCCTCCAGGCGGTGCCAAGTCCCCAGACGACCAGCCTGACTTCAGGAAGAGGAAGGTTGGGCCAGGCCTACCTCGAGAAGCGGGCCCCGCGCAGCACCCGGCCTGCAGATCCCAGCCTGTCCACGTCACCAGGGAGCAGGAGCGGCACCGATCGACACCGCAGGTAATGCCAGATCGGGAAACACTGATTGTTGGCAGTATTAATGCTGTCAACTGCAGGATTCTGTCGGATTATGAGCTTGGCCGGCAGAGCCCACTTAAAGTGCGGCCATCTTGCAGCCGGCCAAGCCACGCCCATTCCAAGTCCTCATTCTTGATGGCTATGGTTTTGACAACCCTTTCCATTCTCTCTATCCTTTTAGTGGCCTGCACGGCACCGTCTTCTAAGTCAGAAATCCTGCCTTCGGCTGTTTCTAGCCGCCCATCATGTTGATCCAGCCGGGCTCCCATTTTATCAAGCCGCTTGTCCAGTGCGTCGAAGCGTGTGTCTAGCGCCTTAAATCCTGCCCTTAACTCTGTCATAAGTGCCTCGCTTCCCAGAGGGATGGCCTGTGGGGAGCCGTAGTATCGCCTCCCTCCGCCATGGATGTCCTAGGTGTATCGACCCTCCACCAGCTTTTTCAAAGTTGTGCTTCCTTTGTTTGGGGTCCCCTTTGCCCATAGCCACCCTGTTCAGGTACCGCCAAATGGCCAAAGCAGCACTCCCAGCACTGATGTTATCTGCGCCGGCAATGCACTTCCAGAGGGTCAAGGGGTAGTCACTGTGCCCAAGCCTCGCAGTTCCTCAGCCTCACACACACTGGGGATCTTCCAGCGGTCCGCGTGTCGTGGGACTGTTCGTATGTCCTGCTGGGGCCAACCCGTCCTCCCAAGCCCCCTACCAGCTCAGTTACTTTCAGTCTTTGGCCCCCTATTTGACTATTTGAGACCGAGATTGCATGCGGTCTTCTTCGTGTGACGCAGTTAGTGGCATGTGTTATTCCCCCAACGGGGTGCTGGCAAATCTGTCTTATGGCAGCTCACTCTCTACAGCTCAGGCGGGCGACCAGGAGGCAGACCCACCCCCTAGTCCGGCCGGGCTGCCGACCCCCAAGCTCGCCTGCTATCTCTGTCAACGTGGGGCCTCAGGGGGATTGTGTATGCGGCTTACTTGTCCGGGGATCCGATCCGTCCACCTACGAGCCGCTCACCGCTGTTCTTGACTTGTTTTTGTACCCGTACACAGCTGTGTGCCGCCTTCTCGTCCCCACATTGACGTGGGCCTCCCGGTCTCGCAGCGTTAGCTGCCGTGCATGTGTCTCCTAACGCCGGCCTGTTTAGAAATCGAGCGCCCGGCTTCCCGATTGCCCCGCCCCTTCAGGGCCCGTTTCTTCAGGTGCTTACCACGCTGGATCGAGACCTCAGATTTGGGTTAAAACAGGATCTTCGTGTTGCCAGCTGTACGGACTCTCACCCGCACCCTCGCCGTCCGGCATGAGTGCCGCCTCCGTAGGGCGGCTGAATTTTGTTGAGGGATTGCGGTGGAGCTCCTCAGCTACGCGGCGATCTTGTCTGTGGCTTGGCCACGCCCCCCTCACATGGTACGTTCTTAAAGAGTGATGGAACCATTTATTCAAACAACCAGGTATTCAGTTGTTTTTGAAAGATGGCGAAGTTGGCGAGAGACTGGCACAGGGACAGGCTATAGGCATTAAATGGCTTAGGCAGGAAAATGCCAATTTTCTATTGCATTTGTCATCCTAAGTGGGACGGTATGCCCAGACGTGGGTCCCATGCTCACCATGCCACCGGTGTCAAGCTATCCTGGCTGATTAGGGATGACACCCTGAAACCTGTCCTAGGATGCCTGTTTTCTGCCCGGCGAGGACCTGGCTTGGCAGTTTGAGCTAGACTGTTCCTCTGGGGGGCAGGGTCAAGACTGATTTGCACATTGTTGGGTCCAAACTGGAATGGCGTGGTGAGCAAAAAAACTATGGATTTAGGCCCCGATATCTGTACTGGGGGTGAGTGTTTGACACTGTTCAGCATTCCGTCGATCAATTGTTCTTTTTGCATTTGTCGCCCTAAGTAGGACAGGTATGCACAGATGTGGGTCCCATGCTAAACATGCCACCAGAGTCAAGCTGTCCTGGCTGATGAGGGGTTATACCCCGAACACGGACCTAGGATGCTTATTTCCAGTCCAGGGAGGACCTGGTCTGGCAGTTGGGGCTGGGCTGTTCCCACGGGGAATGAGGGTCCAGGCTTATTTGTATATGTCTGGGTCCAAACTGGAATGGCGTGGTGAGCAAACAAACTGTGGATTTAGGCCCAGATCTCTATACTGGGGGTGAGTGTTTGACATAGAGATAGATAGGCCTTCCAGTAGTGAAAAGCTAATTTAAGGGCCTTATTAGGGCTTTGGCGGTCTCGGTGTGGGGCAGCCACACTGCTGCGCGCTCTGAGACCGTCAAAGGCATCACCAGCATATTAGGGAACATGGATTCCTGGCAGCAGCAGCGGTCCTGTGGTGGTCCAACTGCCACAGTCCTAATGCAGTGGGCGGACTGCCAGTTAGTCTGGCAGTCCGTGGACCGTCACCACGGGTTCGCTGGTCCATTGGACCGCCAAACCCGGAATAAGGGCCTAAGAGTTTATCACTACCAGGACATGGAAAACTTAAAATACCATGTCTGCTTTTTAAATACGCTGAACCCTTCCATCTGGTCCATCCTGGGTCTACCCTAAGGGTGATATATCTAATGAAATGAAAGGTTTGGGCCTGGCAAAATATTTATTTTGCAAGGTCGAAATGGCAGTTTAAAACTGCACACACATAGGCTACAGTGGCATGCCTAAGACATGAAATGGCTACATAAGTGGGTGGCACAATAAGTGCTACAGGTCCACTTTACTAGGGACTTATAAGTAAATTAAATATGCCAATTGGGGTTAAGCCAATGTAACCACGTTTTAAGAAATAAGCACATGCACTTTAGCACTGGTCAGCAGTCCTAAGACCAACAACAACGAGATTAGCAAAACAATGGAAGAGGAAGGGAACAGGTTTGGGGAAAGACCACCCTAAGGCAGACAGATCTAACAGTAGTGTAGACAATAAACTCATAACTCAGTAGAAATAGATTTTCATTATAATCTTATGAGAGGTGGCCTATGGATCCTGTGTTTATGGTCTTTTTCCCTTTTAATACCCATAATATGGTGTTCAAAACTAAGCAATGAGCAGGCAGAAACAATTTAAATATCAATCTGACAAGTGGTTGTCCTAGGAGGGAAATATTTTTTCAAACAAAACAATCAGGAAAGGATGATACAAACCAATGAGACTGACTAGTCTTAGTAACCCGAAAACATCTTGCTACCTATTAATGAAGATGCCCCTTGTATCATGGATTACAGCAGAGCTCCCCACACAATAAGGGACATTGATTGGGCCTACTTCATTTTGAGCTTTACATTTCTGACCTTGTATGAGGCTTGTTGCACAGCTTACTAATAGTTTGGTGGGTCTATGAGTTTTGCCAAACAAGATACTCCAAATATTTAAGGTAGGAACATTGGGAAGGTATTCATAGTACAGGCAGAACCAATGTACACAAGAAACATTTCAACTAGGGTACTGGATATAAACAAACACATGGTGGATGTCATTCTTCTGGACAATGCCCTCTTGAAAGTGATTAATGTGTACATCCAGACTAAACTGGCAGATAAATCCTTTCTACTGCTAAAGGGGCTAGGTTGGAGCAAAGGCAGAATGATCTGATTAATATGCAGGGACTTTAATGCCAGAATGGGTACATAGGGGAAGAGGTCGAAGAATAAGCATTGTAGGTGAGCCCTACAAACGAATGTGGGACATATCGGATTTAGAATATGGATGTGCTCAGACTTAAAAACAGTGAGTGCGCTTCATGCTGGAATCTAGCATGTTTATAATATCGTTAACAAGTTGATGGCTTCAGTAATATGTCCCACATTCGTTTGTAGGGATGGAATGAATACAGAAATAGACGCCTGCCTCTGAGCAACCCGGGAACGTTTGAAAGGTACTTTTTAACCTTGTCCCGTCGAGTTGCCCAATGTCCATGTATTTAAAATTACTAAAAGAGACACAATCATTTTAATGTTTTGTAGAAATTCCCCCCGGCATTAATTACGAAGCGCACTGCAGTAATTTTCGTTGAGAAATTCTGGTTACCATGCAAATAGGAGTCAGAGCAGCAGCTCTGTCAGAGAATCAGGCAATCAGGTATAGAAAATTGAATTAAGCATTTTTAAGGAGAGTAGTGTTTATTTTTCGTTTTCACTGATGTGGAGCTTGCATCTTTCATTTATGTTTTTTAGAAATCGCTGACCATTAACATGAAGCCCTGATGAGACTCCCGGTACCAGAGGACTGGGTCTTGAAACGCGTCGGCACTTTTTTTCAACACGGAGGAATTTGAATAAACCTGTTGTGACGTGAGGGATTTGTATTGAATAGTATGCCCCACGCACACACTCTAAATATTTTCCCGTGTTTGGCATATGTTTGGCCCCAAAAACAAGATAGCGATAAGAGTATTCTAGTTTCTGATGTTATGATGCAAAAGTCCAACGTTTTTGTATATAAGTATTACATGCACTGTCTATTGTGAATTGTCATAAGTATTTTTCATGTTTTGTATGTTAATTTGAAAAATGTGTGTCTCTTCACTTCTCATGCAACTAAAAAATGTTTGGTAAATATAAACAATTGCAAAGAAAGGAATGGTTTAATAAAAATTCCATTGAAACAGAAAAGATAGTGGTCTGTTTGTTGCTCAAAAATAATAAGAGCATAACGTCAAACGGAGCCAGGTTCTCCTTTTTGTATTCAATTTATTACGGCTCTACCTGGTTCTGGTCCTTTGGGCCTATCCCCCCCAGTTTTTGTGACTTTTAGAAAGTTGGCATTTCCTCACTTTAACTCTTCTGTGCCTGTCTGTCTCTGAATACACTTCTGGGTTGGGTGACAGCTGGCCTTTGTGTATTCCCTCTAGATGGTATTCAGACAAGATATCAAAACCAAAATGTAGTCCTGCTGAAATATCATGTACAAAATATTGTGATATGGAAATATCGTCTGCAAGAATATCGTTGTCAAGAATTATCGATTTTAAAATAAGTAATATCGATTTTGGAAATATCGAAGTCATGAATATGGTTTATAAAAATATAGTTGTTATTAATATGTTTTTTAAATTACTCTTATGTATTTTAGTATATTTTTTAAATCTATATGATGTAATTTTTTGTATAATTATTGTTTATGTTTTTTAATATTGTTGTTACATTTTTAGTAGTTATTAAATGTAATTCAATAAAATGTTGGGATTTTTAGTACTGTAGCGGGTTGTGGGTTTATAAGGGTACAGAGTGGGAAGTAATTTAATTATAATTAATTAATATTTTTTTAATTAATATTAATTATTTAATGCATAATTAAGTATGTTAATTGTGCAATTATTTCTTTTTAATTTACATTTTAGGTGTGGGTTGTGGGGTTTATAGGGGTACATGGTGGGAAGTAAATTATTTATAATTAATTAATAATTAGTTTATAATTAATATTAATTATTTAATTGATAATTAATTATGTTTGTTATGCAATTCATTGTGTTTAATTTAAATTTTAGGTGCAGGTTGTGGGGTTTATAGGGGCACATGGTGGGAAGTAAATTAATTATAATGAATTAATATTTAGTTTTTAATTAATATTAATCTTTTAATTGATAATTAGTTATATTAATTGTGCAATTATTTTTTTAGTTACATTTTAGGTGTGGGTTGTGCGTTTTGTAGGGATACAGGACAGGAAGTTAATTAATTTTAATTATGTAATAATTAATTTGTTATTGATATTAATTATTAAATTGATAATTAATTATATTAATTTTGTAATTAATTTCTTGTTAAGTTAAATGTTAGGAGCGTGTTGTGCATTTGTAGAGGTATATTGTGGAAAAAAATTCATTATAATTAAGTAATAATTAATTTTTAATTAATAATAATTAGTTAATTGATAAGTATTTATGTTAATATTGTAATTGTTTTTTTTAATGTTACGTTTTATGTGTGGGTTGTGAGTTTTGTAGGGGTATAGGGTGGGAAGTAACTAAATTTGAATTATTTAATAAATATTTTTTGTTAATATTTAAATAATAATATTTATTGAGATTTAATTATGAAAATGTTGGCAATAATGATTTTTTCATTTATATGTTTGGTGTGAGTCATTTTATTTGTAAGGATAAATTGTGGGGTGGTAATTAACTATAATTATTTTAGGAATACATTTTTATTATTAGTATTTTAATCAATATTTTATTAAATAACATTTTTAAATATAGGTAATTATTTTATAAACATTATGTTATTTATTATTGTATCTGTTAATTGTGTTGTGTTTTTAAATGTAAATAATATTTTACCTGCTAGTTGTTATGTTGAGAATATATTTTTGTTTTTTAACTATAATAATATTTGTAGTTATTTATTATATGTATTTAACATTGTAATACGTATTTATTGAATTTAATTTTTAAAATAAAACATATTTCTATTTCTTTTTTACATATTTATATTTTTAATTGTGTACAATGTTTTTGAAATTATTTTATTGTGTTGAAGCAAATTGTTTTGTTTCTAATGTTGCACTGACTGGAGTGGGAACAGTACATTTTACCCCTCCACATTCCAACACTTTTCCTACTGTTGCACTCATTGGAGTGGGAATAGTACATTTTACCCCCCATAATCAAACAATTTCCCTACTGTTACACTCATTAAAATTGGAATAATACATTTTACCCCTTCGCAATCCAACACTTTCCCTACTGTTGCACTGACTGGAGTGGGAATAGTAAATTTTACCCCTCCGTAATCCAACACTTTTCCTTCTGTTGCACGCATTGCAATTGGAATAGTAAATTTTACCCCTCCGCAATCCAACACTTTCCCTACTGTTGTACTGACTGGAGTGGGAATAGTAAATGTTTCCCCTCCGCAATCCAACACTTTCCCTACTGTTGCACTCATTGGAATTGAAATAGTAAATTTTACCCCTCCGCAATCCAACACTTTCCCTACTGTTGCCCTGACTGGAGTGAGAATAGTAAATTTTACCCCTCTGCAATCCAACACTTTCCCTACTGCTGCAGTGAATGGAGTGGGAATAGTATAATTTGCCTCTCCGCAATCCAACACTTTCTCTACTGTTACACTGACTGGAATGGGAATCGTTAATTTTACCTTTTCGCTATCAAACACTTTTTCTAGTGTTGCACTGACTGGAGTGGGAATAGTACATTTTTACTCTCCGCTATCCAAAACTTTCTCTAGTGTTGCACTGACTGTAGTGGGAATAATATATTTTACCTCTCCACAATCCAACACTTTCCTTACTGTTACACTAACTAGAGTGGGAATAGCAAGTAAGCAAGATTTTTATTGTTTCATCGCAGTACAGTACATTGCGTGATCATACAATAAATACAACAGCAGACAATTCTATTGGGGACCAATTTCCCTAAAGTGTGTTGTGCGTAAAATATTTTTTGTAAACTGTAAGGGGCCCATTACGATGGCGGGCGGAAGCACAACCGCCGTGCTGGCGGATGCAAAAACCACCAGTTACCGCCGGCACGCAGCAGTCCACACGCCCGCCCAATTACGATGCGAAAAGTAGGCCAAACACCGCCGGCAAGCCAGCAACACCGTCCGCCATCAAAGTGCGCCCGTACACGTAGCGGCGCAGCACAACTGACACACACCGTCCGACGAAACACGTACCGCCCGGCGCATAAATTACGATGCCGCAAACAAACGGCTCCCACGGCCAAGAGATACCGTACGACAAACCGAAGCGGCAACACGGACGCCGAGCACGGACAACGAAGAAGCGGCTCCCCGAGCATGAATCCAGCACTGCAGGCCCTCCCCATGCTCCTGCTGATGCACCACCAAGGACGCAACGTACCGCGGAGACGCAGGTAGGCACACACACAACAAGTGCATGCAAACAGCGCACACAGTGCAAGGGCGGAAAAAGCGGACAACCCCCACCAGCGCGTGTACACAACACATCCACCATTGCATCCACATATGACACACAGGCCAAATCGTAACATCGCGGAACACATGTGTACACACCACCTGGGACTAGGAACCAACCACCCCGTCACGGCCCCAAAGCGCCGATGACGCCGCCACACATGCGCACAACGCAGAGGCCAACCGCAGCGCCATGCATGCGTCGCACACAGACACAGGGACACAACCAAGCAGCACACACATCAGCCCCACCCCGAACGCACATGACACCTGACAGGCCTGCCACAGACATGTCCCCAACGCCCAATTCACGGACAACACCCAACGCCACACAACCGACGCACACATGTCAGTGAAGACACGCAACTGCAGGACACACCCCAGTGTAACAAACATGGCGTAGCACACAGCGGCGGCAACACCAACTAGGAGAAGCAGGGCCCCTTCGGGAAGAGGAACGCCAGTACCACACTGAAACACCCATACCACCCTGCACATATGAACAAGACATATAAAGCGGAACACCAAAGAGCCCGGGGACCGACAACAGGTGGCCCAAGAATAACATTCACACACAAGGCCCAACGCAGAGCGGAAAGGCAGCCTGCCGCCCACACAAGGGAGAGCAGACAGCACTGAATGACCTTCCATTCCAACTCCGAAACCACAGCCCTACGACAGAAGCCGGTGAATACAGCCATTGTCCAAGAATAGACCAACACAGGCATGCCGAGGAGACCGACCACAGGGCAGATAGCGCATATCACAGAAGCACACAACGGACGGGGAAGAAAGAAGAAAACACTCCCCCATGTCGGCTACATGCAAGTTAATTGGAAGGAGTCACACATCACTGACCTTGAACTGTCTGAGAAGCATGTGGGAAGAGGGCCCGTGTCCTCCAAACAAGCCAACAGAACACAAGTCCTGTCTCCCTACGACTACACAGAGCTCACAGCAACCTCGGAGCGTGCACATTGCAGACTGCACACACAGCCGGAGCACGCCACCACAACGCACCGCTGCGAAATGGCAACCGCAACACACCTACCCAACTACGCCGAACAGCTCAAGCTGTACAAAACCAACCTGTTTCATACATTGGGATGCGATCTCCTGTCCCTGCTGAACGTAAGTTACCGACTGACTTACCGCATCACATTGTTCAGCTGCGTCATGCCCGTCTTCTACTGTCGGAGGTGTCCCTACCAGCATCCCGTGGAGATATGCCTCTCCAACCCGGCATGTCTGAAGGCGGACCTGCTACCACTACTCCTCCCTCTGGACGCACACGACAGGGCCTGCTCTGCCTATGGGGGCATGGCGTATGTGGCCAACATCGCACCCGCACTGAAATGGGACCACTGTGCCTCCACACGACGGATCATCGAGAACAGCTACATCGAATGTCACCCAGCATGCCCCATCATGGTCCTCCAAGGGACAACTTACGAACAACACCTTGACAGCCACCATCCGCTACATTGGCTGGCAAACATGTACACCACCAATGACATGGAAGCCCTGCTGGACGGCATCGCATACCTGACAACCTGTAAATTCGTCGGACCACAACGCAGGTTCCCCGATTGACCTATGATGTCCAACCCCGCACCCATGCTTAGCTTCCGCACGGACTGGCCAGTCACCACCACAACAGCCATACCAAACGACCGGCAACTGTAACCACACCATCAACGACATCGCCATGACATCGGATATGACCGGGACATGCACACTGTTCCCCATCACATCCAGGAACACCGCATGCATCGTGGGAGGCAGTGGCATGGGCTCTGTGTATCGCACCCACATGGACGGAACTGCACGAACAACCAGGACACGACATGGATCCAGCGCCCATGGACACACACACCGCTCAGTGGACATGAATAGGTCGCCTGGAGTCTGTGGGTGCTGCACCCCTCCCACCCCCGCCCCGGGAATCCCATACCAGGACCTTTGCATGGACGACAAGTGCATACAACAACAACACGACCCCAGTGACTGTGACATGTCCAGTAACCACCACAGTGCAACAACAAGTGGCACGCCGCTGCATGCACGCAAGCACATGCCCTGATGTCATCTCACATGCACGCGTGCATGAGGAACAACCGCAGCAAACCTGTCACATGGAACTGAGATGGACTGTGCCCATGATGCCAAGCGGTCTGGTAGGCTACATGTATACCGTCTGTGTCAAAGTCCGCAGCTCCGCAGCTATACGTAAATGTACATTAGCACAGCCTTGGCCAAGCAGATGTCACTCTGAAGCCCACATCCCACATGCAACAGCCAATCACATGTAACCCCACACCCTATCCCATTTGCAATCATGCTCAGTATATCCTCAACATGTATTCCGCTGCCAGTAGTGTCCACTATACTGCATCACAGAGGACAGAAGACTCAATATAATGTTTGAAACCAAAACTGTCTCCGCTGACTCATTTCACAAGTACGAATGAGAGAGGATGAGAGTATGTGAAGTACACGGCAGTCGTGACATGACCATGTAGTCCACTGGTATTGGATGTCAACGCAAATGAGTAGCACTACTGTGGAAGACACACATGTGTCGTGTGAAGTCGTATGGACGCAGTGCTCAGGTGGGTGGGTGCGACGGGTAGATGCGCACATGCCAAGTTGGAGCACGCCGTGTTGGGAGGGCTCATGAACAGTACACCACCGCTTCCCTGGGCATTGTGAGAGGACACCTGTCGGGGGAGTGAACACGTGTGTGCACAGCAGCCGGGCACACGTACAAAGCGGTACCAGGCGCACCTCAGCCCACCCTCTGTGGACAAGCTGGATCCTGTTGTGCGCCCGCCATGCCCCTTGACAAGGCACACACAGCCCCAGTCGACCAGGTGTAACCCCAACATAGTCAATCCGCACAGGCGATACAGGGCACGGGATGGCAGTGGAGCATGGTGTGTGAGAGGTCTCCTCGCGCTCCTCCTGGTCATATCACGCAGGCAATAGAACCTCAACGTCTAGCATGGCACAAGTCAAATGGAAGTGTAGGGGGACGCACCACAGCACGAGCAGCACTGACGTCACGGGAGGTGGCTCGCACCATCCCATCCATTGCCCATCATACCAACCACGCCACATGCCATTGCGACTAAGTGCAAGCGCGTGCGCCACCACCCCGAGCCCTCCCCAGAGAGGCCAAAGAGTGAATGTGTGGGCCATCAGCCACAGACGGACGCGGCCTGGCCGCAAGGGCAGCCACAGCCACTGGGTGTCGCAGGTGGCGGATCCGGAAGGCGAAGACTGTGATGCATAGTCCATGCAGGCCGGGTCTCCATTTGGGGCACCACGCAGGTGGACGGCGTCCCGCCACACATCATACCCTGAGACAGCCCACTCGTGCAACTGGACCCACACATACACTCCTTGCCCTCTCTGAGTGCGAGCTTGGGGCTCCTGTGCAGGCGCTAGCCTCGCAGGTGAGCATGCATATTGGGGGAGCGAGGGAGGACATGAGGGCTGGGGCGAAGATGACTGTATCACTGTCAGTAAGTACAAGGGATGACCCAGATGTGGAAAGGAAGAGACGTGTCCCGTGTGTACTGCAACTAGTCGCCAATCCAACTACCCCCATGTCCGGAATGTAAGCCCGCACCTAGGCCCGCCCATCCGCCACATCGAACATACCACCAGCACGACAACCTTCCCATTCGAAACACTGACTGGGGGTGGCGACCAGTGTACAATCATGTGTAGCCTACCCACGCGTACATGTGGGCCCTCCATGATCCATGTCACCTGCGGCAAAGTCATGACATGCGCAATGAGGGAAGTGAGGAGAGCTGTCCGCCCCACGCGCAGAAGGTGCATCAGCTCCACAGACCCAGCAGCGAGTCCAGCAGGGGTCACATGTGCAGGGGCAGCTGTGCCTGGTGTGAAGGCACATGCAAATAGACAGCACATCGACCAATGTGTAGTCTGCCCACATCTACAGTCCATCATCATGCGGACATAGGAATTGAACACAGGGCAACACATCTTCAGTTGGTGCACCCACCGTGACCAACAATGCGCAATCATCGACGTACCCGCCCTGTGCATGGCCCCCCACCCAACGGAGGCACATCCAGTGCCACCATCCCACACACACAAGCCTTCCACGGAACATGCTGTGTCCAATGGTCAGTACAGAGTCAGCACCCATCTGGTGGATCCTGAACAGGAGACACATGCACACACATGCCAGCTCCCACTATGTACGTCTGCCACCTGGCACGTGCAATGTAACCTCTCACCTGTGACGTGTGACTGCAAGCACACAGCCGTCTTGGCATGGGGCTGTCAATGTGGACACCTGTCAATGTTTCGGGAGGTGTGATCCGTACAGTGCTGTACATAGGGTGCAGTGCTGACACCTACTACTGTCTCATGTCCCCTCGTGCCACAGGTCCCACTTGTTTTGGCCGCTCAGCCTGTGCCCACATCGTCGTCGTCGTGTGCCATACTCATCCAGCCACGGAAGCAGTTCCATGCTCAGCAGACATTCATGTTGCCGTGGCGTTGCCGCTTGACGGATATGCAGTCAGTCCCCATCAGCACGCCCCGCAAGTCATTGGGGCCTAGATCCCAATGTGCATGCACATGGCAATGGTTTGTATCACTAGCCATTGCCATTGTTGGGAGACATTGGGAGACCTGTGTAAGTGTATTGTGGCCGTGCCGTCCCAGCTTGACAGCTGGGCTGTGGCTCAAGTGCTTGCTCAGTCATGTCAGTGATGTGTATGCGAAATTGCTATGTGTCGTGTTGCTTTGACATGTGTCCTCTGCCATTGTCCCTAGGCGGAGACCGAACATTGACCGCCCATACCAATTGCTGGCGGACATGGACGATACAGAGGTTATTAGGAAGTTTCGGCTGGACAGGCCAACCCTGCATCGACTGTGTGCCATGTTAGAACCCCATCTCCGTCCCCGCAGGGTGTATCCGACTGCTGTCACCCCCACGGCTAAGGTGATGGCCGCCATGCATTTCTTCGCCACTGGGTCATTCCAGCACACAGTGGGCATTGGAGGAGGGATGTCCCAGCCCATGTTCAGCAAGGTGCTGAGGGATGTACTGGCAGCCATGATGCTGTACCGAAACAGGTACATCCGCTTCCCCAGGGCTCGTGAATTGGCGGCAGTGAAGGGTGCATTCTATGCCCTTGGCAGAATCCCACACGTCGTTGGAGCCATTGACTGCACACATGTCGGCCTTGTTCCACCACAGGCCACTGAGCACCTGTACCGCAACAGGAAGCACACGCACTCCCTGAATGTGCAAGTGGTGTGCCTTGCGGACATGGTGATCACCCACGTGTGTGCAAAGTTCCCAGGCTCGGCCCATGACGCACACATAATGCGCAACAGCATCTTGCCACGACTGATGTCCAATATGCAACAGGATCGTGCCTGTATTGTCGGTGAGTATGTGGAGTGGTGTAGCGTGCTGGTTGTGCGATGCTGTCCCCTGTCCAGTTGGAATTGCAATGGTTCTCTGTGTCCCTCACACCCAGGTGACTCTGCGTACCCGAATGGGGCATGGCTGCTCAGTCCATTGAGGAATCCTCGCACCCCAGCAGACGATCGCTACAATGAGGCACATGGGAGGACCAGACGTGTGGTCGAGCGTACCTTTGGCCTCCTCAAGTCCAGGTTCAGGTGCCTGGACCGCACCGAGGGTGCGCTGGCGTACTCCCCACAGAAGGTGTGCCGGATAGTGGTGGCGTGCTGCATGCTGCACAATCTGGCCATTCGGAAGCAGATCCCCCTCATCGTGGATGACGGAGATCAACCAGGGCCCC
Organism: Calotriton arnoldi; assembly: GCA_963921515.1. Classification (NCBI taxonomy): domain Eukaryota; kingdom Metazoa; phylum Chordata; class Amphibia; order Caudata; family Salamandridae; genus Calotriton; species Calotriton arnoldi. The sequence goes on from CAWUFW010008274.1 coordinate 902,927, forward strand.
AGCCCGCAGACCAGGACAGCTCGAGTGAGGAGGACAGCGGAGAGGAGGAAGCTGGTAATGTGCGGCAGCAGCTCATCGCCCGCTACTTCACTTGACGGTGAGTGTCCATGTACGACGGCTGATGTGGCTGTATCTGTGCAGGTGTGTGTGTGCTGTGTCAGGGTGGCCGTTTGTTCACTGCGTGCTGTGTGTCAGCGCTCCATGGCCAGGGTAGTATGCCACTGTTGGTGGCTGTGGCATTGTGCCCTATTGCTCTGTGCGATGTGTGTACATTGCTTGTAGTTGTTGACATGTACTGTGTGATGGGTGTGTGACACACTCATTGAATGTGCTCCTGTTCTGTCTCCCACCCCTAGGTCCCTACAGGCCCTCCGGATTCAATTGCCATGCCACGCATCAGGTGCCTTTCCGCCCAAGGTGGCCGTTGTATTCCGTACAAATAAAACACAGGGCACAAACAGCAGTTAGTGTAAAAGTGCATTTATTACAAACTGTGACATGTGATTGTGTGTAAGGTGATGACAAAAGTGGTGCGTGCAGTGACAATGAGCTGTCGGTCATGGCTGCGTGATGCTCAGGGTGTACCCACTGGTTCTATGTCCATAGTCCAACACACACATGCCATCCAGATGGCTGTGTGGAGTGGGATCGTAGTCCAAGTCAATGCAGTGGCTGGTCAAGGAAGGCTGGCGGAAGGCTGGCTGGCTGCCTCACTTGCGTTTGGAGCGTGCGAAGTCCTCCCGGGAGATCTGTTTCCACTTCGGACGGCCCCTTCCACGTTTGCGAGGGGGTGCCTGCTTGCGACATGCTGGTGGTTGAGGTGTGCTCACTGGCTGTGGACGCAGGGGAACTGGACACTGCTGCTCCACCCTGCGCCCCGGCAGGTGGTGGCGGAGGGGAGCTGCTGTCCCTGGCTGTGACCTCACCGCCACCACCAGCTGGCCCATGAGGTCCACGATTTGGCCCATACGGGCGTCCATGGACCTCAGCACCCCCAGCACCTCACGCGTGTCTGAAGCAGACCGGACCCATTGTCCTTGGGCCTCTTCATAGGCCCCAAGGACTCTGGCCATTTGAGGCAGGGCATGGCTCCCAGGGGAGGCTGGCGTTTCCCTGACCCTGCTCCTCCTACCAGTCCTGCTGCCACCGGCCTGCCCACTAGCCACATTGCTCACCACGGTCCTCGCTGTGGCTCCCAGGGTGGATCCAGTCGGCCGGGCCACCACCTGCGCTGGGGCTGGTGCCAGCGAAGACGTGGTGGTGGTGGCGGCGGTGGTGGTCGGTGCGGCGATGGTGGCGGTTGCGGCAGTGGTAGTGGCCACAATGACCGTGGGTGTGGCCGCAACGACAGTGGCAGCAGGGGGCTGGGAATGTTCAGCAGCCCTGGATGATGGGTTGGTGGGTAGGAGGGGTCCTGGGGAGCGGCTGGGCCCTGCCACACCAGATGGGCCTGCTTGGTGGTCCGTGTCCGAAGAGGAGGACAGATCCTCCAGATCCGTGTGTCCTCGTTGGGGGCTTGTAGGCTGGCTGTGCTGGCTGCTGGCTCCATCCCCAGCATCCAGCAGTTCGTCACCTGTGGAGAGAATGAGATTTGTTATTGTGTTGCACCTGGCGAAGTATGTATTTGTCGTCTGACATTAACAGTTCGTGCAATCTCGTACATGGGTTTCCCGGAGGCGTGTGTGTGGCTGTAGCATCTGTAGTTGTGTGTGCTTGGCAATGGGACTGTGTGCTGTGCACATGTGGCATGGGACGGATTGGCCATGCCGATGGGTGTGTTGCTGTGCCCCTACTTATTGTGACTCTGGTGTATGCGGGCTCCTGGCCCATCCTGGGTCTGGTTTGTACTTTGCTTTTGGGGTTCAAATGGAACACTTAGGAACGCATATGGCAACATGGGGGCCATGCCCCAGATTCGCATTTGGGTGGGAATATGCTTTTGGGGTTCAAATGGAACGCTTAGGAACGCATATGGCAACATGGGGGCCATGCCCCAGATTCGCATTTGGGATGGAATATGCTTTTGGGGTTCAAATGGAACGCTTAAGAACGCATATGGCAACATGGGGGCCATGCCCCAGATTCGCATTTGGGATGGAATATGCTTTTGGGGTTCAAATGGAACGCTTAGGAACGCATATGGCAACATGGGGGCCATGCCCCAGATTCGCATTTGGGAGGGGATATGCTTTGGGGTTCAAATGGAACGCTTAGGAACGCATATGGCAACATGGGGGCCATGCCCCAGATTCGCATTTGGGATGGAATATGCTTTTGGGGTTCAAATGGAACGCTTAGGAACGCATATGGCAACATGGGGGCCATGCCCCAGATTCGCATTTGGGAGGGGATATGCTTTTGGGGTACATGCTGTGAGCCATGGGTGCCGAACGTGACATGTGTTGTGGCAGCATGACAGTGCATGGTTTGAGGTGTGTGCATGCTTGACATGGCCTGCATATTTGCTGTCTGTTGTGATTACTGGACATGGCATTGGACGCATCGTTATGAGTGAGTGATGGTTGTGTGCCAGCCAACGTATTGCAGTTGTCCCATCTCCTTGGTGTGCGTGCTGCCCTGTGCCATGTGCATCACTGCAGTGCTCGGGGGTGTGGCCCATGTTGTGTGTTGTTGCTCACAGTGTGTCGTGCGCTTCATTGACTTCTGGCACATGGTTGGTCATGGGCATGTATCTTAGCGTGACTGCTGTATGTGTGGCAGCTGTGCGGATGACATGCCTTTCATGAGACTGGGGCTGACGGATGGGATGGATGGTATGTTGTATGTGCATGGTGTGTCTGTGTGTTTGATGGGTTCAGTGGTGTTCGTGTGCATTTATGTTGTTCCGCTCTGTTGCGTCTAGTGTTGTTTGTCTTACATAGGCGTGGTCGTGGGGTGTGTGGTTGACAGGCAGTAGGGGCTACATGGACAGGACTTCAATGGTGTTTCGGTTGTGTGTGATGAGTTGCACAGTGGCTGCCGTGTGGTACTATATTCAGTGTGGCTTGTGCATGCAGACGTGGCTCCTTGGGTGTTGCTATGTCTGTGATGGGTCATGTGGGGTGTGAGTCTGTTGTTCATGTCCGTGTGCACATTGTTCACTTGTTCGTGACGGTGGGCGGTGCTGCGTGTTCGTCTGCTACGTGACATGTCCCATGTGTTGGTCGTGTTATGGTCCTCATGCCTCCAGTAATCCAGCCCTGTCCAGTTTCCCACCTGCAAGTTGTTCGTGCGTGCACTGTACTGGATGCCACATGGCTCTAAGCGGGGGTGCTCCATGTTGCAGGTCTGTGGGGGTGGGGGTGTTGTGGGTCATGGGGGTGGCTGGACACCCACTGACACCGATTGCTGTGGACCGTGATGTCTGCCTTTCGGCTGTCGTTGTGCACTGCGGTGGCTGACACGTGGCTGTGGGGTGTGGGGGATGCTCCTCCTTGCTGTGCTGTGGGACTAGGGGCCTGGTGTGTGTTGTACTTGGGCTGTCCACCGTCCCACCCACTGCACTTTGTGTTCCTGCCACTTACCTGTTACTTGTCGGTTAGTGCAGCTGTGGCGGACACATGGGTGTGGTGGGTGCTCGTTGTGGCGCTTCTGGCATATTTGGGGACCTGTTGGTGGTTACGTGGCTGGCTGAGTGTACACATGTCCCCACGTATGTTACAGTTGTTCGGTTTGGGCTGTGTGTGGTGGTGTCTGTTGCATGTGTGTGTGATGTGTTGTGTATTGTGTGCTGGACATGGGGGTGTTTGTCCCTGGGAGCTGTGGCATGGTGGTAGTGCATGTGAGTACATAGCGGTGTGCTGGTATACATTAGTTTGTACTTACCAGCCTCCACTCCCCTGCCAATCCGGCGAGGATCTCCGGATGTATTATGACTCGCACCTTCTCCTCCCACGCTTTGAAGGTCTTGAAGAGCGCGGGATTCCCTCCGCCAGTGACGGCAGCCAGCTCTCTGTTTTTCCCTCCTTCTTCTTGACCAGGCTCTTTACGTCATTCCAACGTTTGTTAATTTCTCCTCTGTTCCTGGGCAGGGTCCCGACTGCATTGACCTGGTCTACGATCCGGTTCCACATTCTGTTTCTGGTGGCTAGTGGTGTGTGCTGGACCATGTTCCCATAGATTTGTGGGTACACCTTGATGATCTCAGTCGACCATGACCGTCAGCTCAATGGGCGTGTACTTGGGCATCCTTTGTGGTGCCATGGTGTTTGTGGTGCTGGTGCGGTGTGTGTTGTGTAATGTGCAGGGGGTTTGTGGTGCAGGTGTTTGGTGGTGGTGGTGGTTGTGATGTGTGCGTTTCTGTGGTGTGCTGCTGTCCTTGCTGTGTCACTGTGTCCTCTCCTCTCCTCTCTGGTTTGCAATGTAGCAAGGGGTTGTGGTCTGTGGGAGTGCTGCTTTTGTACTCACCTATGTGGGTGTGTCCTCATGGTCTGTTGTTTTCAGGTGTGTTGTGTCTGGGGTTCTGGCCTTTGTATTTTTTGTTTGTCCGGGGGTGTTTTCGGGATGTGTACTGTGCTTGTGTATTTGTGCGTGCCTTGCTGTGTGGACTTGTTGGCCATGTTGTGTGCTATTGGTTTTGTGAGCGGATGGTTTCTGTGCAGGTACGTGGGCGCCATGGCTTCTGCCGTGTCGATTCTCATCGGCGTTGTTTGCGCTAGCGGGCGGTATATTTTTTTTTTTTAGTGTTTTTTTTTTAAAGTTTTGAAAACCTTTATTAAAACAATGAGATGTCATCCACAGCAAAATGCCCACATCCCTGAAAGGGCCGGCACGGCATGGCAATGTTCAAAGAGTTACTTCAACAGGAAGAGGGACCTCACAGCATGTCGCCTACAACCACATCGGGCCGGCCGCGTCAGATGACATAGGATCATGGTAAAAGAAATAAAACAGGGATTTCAGTGGAGGTGCGTGGTGTAGTACGACATCCTGCAAACTACAACTTTCCACTCTTGTATTGTGTGTTCTAAACCTATATCTTGTGTGGTATAGTTCATGCCTGGAACTATGGAGTAATATGTCCAGATAACCCAGGATCCACTGTGCAGCGTGTGTGTCGCCTTGGGGGATCATGTCTCACCTATGCGTCTCATGTCCGTGGGGTAATGGAGGGGGACGGTGAAAGTGTGTCCTCAGCGCGTTCCATCAAGTATGTCTGCAGAGGTGCCCAGATATCCCGGGGTCGGGAGGAGGGAGGCAGGAGTTCAGCGTATGTGTGTAGTCGTTCTTGGCAATAAATGAGATCTTGGAGCCAATCCTTAAATTTTGGTGCTCTCCCTCTGCCCCATCTACAGGCTATCTTTCTCTTAGCAAGGAGGAGTGCGATGGATGTGTATTTTCGGATGTGGGTCGCTATAGGTGCTGTGTATCCCAGAAGTGCAGTCAGAGGGTCCACCGGGATGTGTGTGCCAGTCATTAGGTCTAATGCCGTCATTACCTCCGTCCAGAATCGACGGATTGGTGGGCAGTCCCAGGCTATGTGTTGGAAATCGGCTCCTTCACTGCCGCAGCGGTCACATTTGTCATTGTCTCGGAGGCGCAGGCGGTGTAATCGCGCCGGTGTGTAGTAGAGTCGATGTATGTATTTGTAATGGAGGAGGCGAAATTTGCTGCTAGCAGAGATTTCCCGTTTGCCTACAGCAAAAGGACCATTGATCATTCGTCAGGGGATGGCCCAGTTCTGTTTCCCATCTAGTCTTTGCTAACGGGGGTCATATTCCCTATTGTCCTGTACTGTACGATACAATAGTGAGACAACATGGGAGGGGGTAATTTGTTGTAGGAGAGCGTGCAGGGGGGCATGATAGGGGGTTCCTGAGGGAAACAAGGAGTAAGGGCTTTTACATCCTGTCGCAGTCTGATGTAGTAGAATCGCTCCAGGGGGAGGGGTTGTAACGCCAAAGAATT